>JACEFZ010022855.1:50000-131521 GCA_014155875.1 Cepaea nemoralis
TTAATTCTGCATAGATATCGTTTTTAGATGTATGTTATAAAAGGGGGTACCGATTAAATCCTGCATAGTATACCATATTCAAAACAGCTGCTGGCAGTGTGACAGCAGGCTATCTTGCACTGGTTTCATACACATATGAGTGCCGGTTGTTCAGAAAGCAATTAAGGGACGGGGGTGTAAAGTCAAGAAGATTGACTTAATAAAACGCTTCATTTACCAACAAAACATGGACAATGAGAGTACATTGTACAACAAAACATGGACACCAGGAGTATATTGTACCAACAACATATGGAAATTGAGAGTTAGTTAGTTAGTTGACAGATCCTCATTGCACATCGAACCATTCAGTCCATAAATGCTCGGATTCCCTCTTCAGCAGATCCTGCAGCGTGTAGCGGCTAACGACACCAGTTCTGTGTTGGTTTATCAATCTTCTTTGGCTTCCTGGGTAGTGTTCTTGTTTGGCCACACCTCTTTTAATTTTCTGTTCTCGCAGTCTGACCATGGTTGTAGATTCACAGTCATCACTTGGTTCTCGCAAAAGTCTTACTTCTCATAGAGCATTCAGAATGTCAGCCTGGTCCATGGCGTGTCCTCCCTCCACAGTAGCCTTACCTGCGAGCTTGTCAGCCCGCTCATTTCCTTGTACTCCTGCATGCCCTGGCACGAAGATGAAACTAATCTTTGCCAGCCGAGACCGCTCCAGAGGCAGCAACCTTTCTCTTCGTATCCACCCCATCTCTATCCTCTTGAGCATGTTCATTGAGTCGCTAAGGAAACATGCCCTAGTGAATGTCTGTGTCTCAAGCCATGTTATTGCTTTACTTACTGCCATGACTTCCATAGTCAGGCTACTTGTGGTCTCAACAAAAGCACCACTTCCATAGTCAGGCTACTTGTGGTCTCAACAAAAGCACCAGAGTCCTCCTTCACAATTCTCCCTCCGGCCTGAGCCGTAAAGGCCCATGAGCTTCTGACATGTTGGATGACCGACCCATCTGTGTAGATGACAGCGTCACCGTCTAATGAATTCTCGAAAATCAGTGCTTGTACTTCCACCTCCACAGCAGCCGGATTTTCTTGTTTGCATTTTCTGAATAGTTGGATGCAAACAAAAAAGGACGTACAGAAATCTGTTGGCACTTGTACCCACTCCTCGCCAGGTTCTAAGTCCTCAAGTGCACATACCTGTGGAAGAATGTCTTCGGCTTGACCCATCCATGACTTTCCTCTTTTTAACCTGTTGCCCTTCACCTTCCTAATTTTACTATGCAGTGGATGTTGTGTGTTTGCGTTAACTCTGAGGTAGGCACGTGCCGTGCAAATTTGTATTCTGTCTTCAATGGTTGGAAAATCAAGAAGGTAGCACATCGCCCTGTATCTCGTGTACATCCAAGGATAATGCGCATAGCTTCATTCTGTATCCTTTCCAACCTTTCTATCTGCTTATGGCTGAGAGTCAGGATCGCCATTGCATACTCAAAAACAGACATGACCAGTCCCTCGTATAGAAGACATAGGAGGCGCTGCTCACAGTTTGCTGCCGCCATCACCCGCATCACCACCAAACCCCGCTTGGCCTTTGTTATCACCTGGTCTATGTGCTCATTATAAGCAAGGCTTTGATCAAAATGTATCCCCAGGTAATTCATTGCCTGCATTCTTTCCACAGTCTCTGAACACAGATTTACAGTTGGTGTTAGAGTGTTGATAATATGGTTATTCAAAGAGAACCATGTCACTGTTGCCTTTGTTGGGTTGACCAATACCCCAGCTTCAACACATCAAGTACTTAAGCGATTGAGTTCGGTTTGTAGTTCCACAGCAACCTGATCTCTATCCTTACCCTGATGGTACACTAAAACATCGTCGGCATATGACAGTGTCCTCCCCGGTCCTGTGATCTACTCGCTAGCGGTTCTCAGGGTAGGAGTTGAACATAATGAGGCTTCCGAAATTGAGAGTTTGAGAGAAATTGAGAGTACATTGTACCAACAGAACATGGACAATGGGAGTACATTGTACCAACAAAACATGGACAACAATAGTACATTGTACCAACAGATGGACAATGAGAGTACATTGTACAAACAAAAAATGGACAATGGGAGTATATTGTACCAACAAAACTTGGACAACAAGAGTACATTGTATCAACAAAACCTAGACAACAAGAGTACATTGTACCAACAACACATGAACAACATGAGTACATTGTACCAACAAAACCTGGACAACAAGAGTGTATTGTACCAGCAAAACATGGACAACAAGAGTACATTGTACCAACAAAACCTGGACAATAAGTGTACATTGTACCAACAAAACCTGGACAACAAGGGTACATTGTACCAACAAAACATGGACAACGGGAGTACAATATACCAACAAAACATTGACAGCAGGATTACATTGTACCAACAAAACATGGACAACAAGAGTATATTGTACCAACAAAACCTGGACAACAAGAGTACATTGTACCAACAAAACCTGGACAATAAGAGTACATTGTACCAACAAAACATGGACAACGGGAGTACATTGTACCAACAAAACATGGACAACAAGAGTACATTTTACCAGTAACACATGGACAACAAGAGTACATTGTACCAAAAATACCTGGACAACAAGAGTACATTGTACCAACAAAACCTGGACAACAAGAGTACATTGTACCAACAAAACATGGACAACGGGAGTACATTGTACCAACAATGTACTGGACAACAAGAGTACATTTTACCAGTAACACATGCACAACAAGAGTACATTGTACCAAAATTACCTGGACAACAAGAGTACATTGTACCAACAAAACCTGGACAACAAGAGTACATTGTTGACAGCAATAATAGTGTGACAAGTTTCAGGGTGAAGCCATGTTGTTTAACAGATGCAGCCCAAACAAAAAGTAGGTTTGGGCCAAACAAAAATGGATGGTGGAAAATGGGAAGTAGGGGTCTGTCACAGTTATGACTTAAATGTTGTTAATATGGTAGCAGACACGTATTATAATGCAAAGACAACATTTTGGCAGATACAGGAAGTTGCTTGAGATGATTAATCACTCCATGACATTTAATCAGTTATGCCTAGATGTCTCAATCCCCTGCAACAGGCAGACATTGGCTGTTGTCTAGGGTCCGTATATAATGACTATATAACTGAGGAGTGCAGGGTGTTAGTTAGTCGAGGTTCCAACTTCACGGCAATGGGTCGTCCCCATTATGCTCTATTCCTGTGCCAGTGAATATCACACAAAATGCTCCACACTGTCCAATGTGAAAAGTGGAATAGACAGGAGTCTTGGCAATGCACCAGCCTGCACAAGTACACTGTGCATAATGCTGCCGCCAGAATGCCAACACGAAATTCATCCACGAAAACCGCAGTTCATCGTCAATGGACTCGGCAGTCACCAAAAAGACCTCATTGACCTGGGTTTTCTCACATGGTGCAGGGTGACTCAGTCATAGACAACACACATCACCAAATAGGCCGGACTACTGAACCACAACTACTTGTAGTCACTCCAGAACACTGGTTTGCACACACAACTTTGTTTAATTATAGATGAACATGATGACATGTATAACATTATTCCAGGAAGTTTCGTTGAACATTATACATCATCTTTAGGTGTTAATCCTTAATACAACATTGCCTTCTACATGCCTTTATAACATCGCGATAAAATGAGCTGTTACGCCCAACTCTCAGTTAGACCGAGGATAACCAACTCTCCTGAGTCTATCCTTTTGGGCCACGTTTTCCTCACTCGCCCATGTCTAACTCCCCTGGTGAAGTTTCCCCTAACTTCCCCAAAACTCCAATTATCCCAGATCCATCAATTTCTTTTCTTTTTATCCGCTTCCTCTGGACACCCCCCCCCCCTCCCCATGGGACTCCATTTTACCCCTGACCCCAATTACTAATTCCCATGATCATTACCTTTTTCGGTTTTCCTTTGTCTATTCGTCTACTAGCACGTTTCACCTTCCCACCAGTAATTTAATCTTGACGTGCGTGCTCTACAATACCACTGTCTTGGGGTTCCCCCATTCACTTGGGACTTCTTAATTAACCTCCCTGGCCCCACATCTGCCTTACTCCGACCCCACACCTGCAACCTCGCTTTTGTTACTTTCATCATTCCTCAGGCATGTTACACTAAAATTCATTCGTTCAGTAGCATGTCCTTTGCAGAACCTCGCTCCCATAACAACCTTCTGGAAAACTTGGTCATAACCATGATGTCCCACGTCCAATACACCCATCTGGAGATCATCCGCTCCATCCTGCACCCATCTTCTCTTTGACCTTCCTCTTCCTCTCTTCCTGGGCATAACCCCTCCATTATTGTTCTCTCCAAACTTTCATGATGTTTCAAGTGACCAAAATATTTCAATAATACTCAGTTTGCTAGCAAGAAATAACACATGTAGAAACCAGCATTTTGGTACACTGCACATAGGAAACTGGCATTTTGGTACACAGCATACAGGAATACCACATTATGGTACACTGCATGCAGGAAACCATATGTTAGCACACTATATGCACATAAACTACATTTTGGCACAGGAATCAACATTTCTATAAGATTTTGCCCAGTAATTATCATATGCTAATTTATTTTAGTGTTATAGTGACTTCAAGGTACAACTATTCACCTATGTATGTTTATGAAAATCCCACTTATTGAGTGCTTCAGAACACACTTTTAATCTTACAGAATAGTAGAGCAGATGTGTTAAGTGATCACAAATGTATGTGAGCCCTGATAGCTTACCCAGACATGGCCTCAGTGTGGCAGAATTCTTGTTTTCCAATCAGTACAGCAGTGCAGTCGACTCAGTTTTATAGAATGAGTATTAGATAATTTTCTGGGAATGGAGGTAATGAGAAAAGGAACTGGCCACCCCAACTCATTATTGTGTGGCCTAGAATATGTGAACATGTCAGTAGAAGTATCAGCACTAGGGTTGCCCGTACAATCTGTGAGACATGTACAGACATGGGAAGGGCATAGAAATACAGGAGACAGCACAGGATGGTTGAGGTATCAAGCCGTCCAGGACACCCAATTTCAAAGAAATGAAGAACCACAAAGATTCGATGATAGAACAAGACCGAATCTGAGACCAAGAAATAGATGGAGTCACAAAAGGGATGACTACTGGTAAAACACTCCCTGAAAGAAGTACACCATAAGACGGGGTGGAAATCCAACAACACCAGATCTTACAAGAGTGCGATCCTTACCAGACGTGTAAACCAAAAACACAGATTAAATTCATACCAAGACAGAAAACGTAGACTCTAGGTAGCGAAATCACAGCCCAATCTACGCAAGCAGAAATAGATACACCTTAGGGGCCCTAATTATAACCAATCAAGAATTTGATGGTTGAATGGGACCGGAACATCTTGTTTCAAATACTGAACTTGAACTTGAAAGGGTAGAAGTGCTTGACAAGAAAAGGTTGAGAACCTATGCTCCAATGGGGGATAGAAGACTGAAAAGACCGTAAGTCAACCCTTCTTAACATTGGTAGCAGGAATCGCCCAAGGAAGTAAAGGCATTTGGTGTGATATTGACCCCTTCATCCACTGAGCGTCAGTTTGTCAGTACAAGTATAGAGTTAATACAACATACCTAATATGTCTCACAGCTTGTGAAAATGTCTCTTACTTTTACTCACTTACATATGATACCAAGCAACACATCCTACACTTATTTGTTTCATTTGTTAGCACTTTCTGATCCTCAAGTTGTCATTTTGCAGTAATAAATATGTGGACCAATGAATGTTACCTTAATGACTGTCTCAGGCAGAATGAGGGAGGGTCATTTTGTTTCTTAGAACAGGAAAAGTGCACTTAATGACTACACCAGAGAGGGTTCATGTAGTATTTATCTGGGACAGATTTATCTTTGCCAATCAACATGAGGAATAGAGTTCTTATTCATGGGGCATGTCATGAGAAGGGGAAAGCTGGAGTATGCCGTCACAACGGGAAAGTTTGAGGGGAGATGAGGCAGGGGAAGACCAAGTGAGATGATGCTTGACAGTTGAACATCATGGCATGAAGGAACATCAGTATCTGAAATGATTGGCAGTACACAAGACATAAGACAGTGGACAGAGATGATCTCCAATGCCACACAACATGGACTATCAAAAGGAGATCTGAAAAAAGAATGAGTTAAGGAAATACTAACCCAGCACATGTCCAACAGGGGATGCATCAGGGATGTGTGCTCTCCCAAGGATTTTATAGTGCACATTCTGAAAGTATTATGTCACAATCTGTTCATTCATTCAGTAGCATATCCCTAGCAGAACCTGACTCCCATAACAACCGTCCAGAAAACTTCTCGGTCATAAGCAAGATGTCCCACATCCGATACACCCATCTGAAGAGAATATGCCACACCCTGCACCTATCTTCTCTTTGGCTTCCCTCTTCCTATCTTGCTGGGCATATATCCCTCTATTATTGTTCTTTCCAAACTTTTATACTCCATCCACCACCTGCTTCCATTGCTTCATGTAACCCTGATTTGTGGGGGGGGGGGGGGGGATAAACAGGTACTCCACCTTACTCAAGGGTGTACCATAGACTAACGGAGGAAAGGAGGGGTCTTACATTTCCTTTGATAAGGGATACCCCTACCCTGCTAACCAGCACAATCTGTTAAAGGAAGTAAATATGAGGTTAAAGCAAATGGACTACATGATGATGCAATCACATGTGTAGATTACCAGGCTATGGTTGTGGAAGTAACACGAGCTACATCAATGGTTAACTAAGACAAGCTTTCTTCTTGTGCTCTTGGTCCCCCATTGAAGGAAGCATTATCCCTCAACCAGAACTATCCTGTCTTTTGCTATCTCATGCAGCTCATGTCCTCCTCATATTATTCATTTCTGTCTCTGCTTCTCTTTTCCATAAGGTTTTAGGCTTTCTTTTATTTCATTGCCCTAAGGATTCCAGACAAAGAACTTTCCAGTTATACTAATCTCAGGTTTTTTCAGTATATGTCCTTTCCAGTGCCTGAGTCACTTCCTCACCTTTGATTCACTGGTACTTGTCTATGCCTACATGTTACCAGGACTCTTAAGAGAAGTAAAGAATAGTAACACACTGTAACCAGCCATAATAGGCAATAAAGGAGAGTTCATCTTGAGGCTGGCTTCCCCATTCGGTTGAAAAACCTTAGCTGCCAACTCCAACCAGCCATGAATTAAAATGAATAATTCAACTAAATTGTATTGTCTGAAGATAAAAATGTCAAAAGCATTCATGTGAAGATTAGGTGGACAAAACTTTGAACAAAGTGTGTGTTTTTTTTCCTATTTAGACAAAAGGATAGTGGATGTTGTACATTGTGAGATTAACATTCAAATTAGAATAGCAAAAACTGCCTTTAGAGAGAAGCAGAATTTGCTTGCATGACAAAGTGTCAATATTGAACTACAAAACAGAATCCTTCATACATGCCAGTGGCCAGTAATGCTTTATTGTGCAAGCACATGTTTTAAACACGGGTAGCTGTATGTCCTTTACAGGATGTTGCAGTGAACCCCAGCATTTGTTGACTGTGTGTGACTTAGACACAGTTGTAAATCAAATGCAGAGGTTCTAGAAAAACTGGGAATGAAGAGAGAGTTGATGAAAGAAATAAAGAGGAGGCAAGTTAAATATTTTGGCCACATTAAGAGACATGATCCTCTTATAAAAACCTTATTGGAGGACAAGGTTGAGGTCAAGCGAGCAAGAGGTAGACGACGATACAAGTGGGAAGATAACATCAAGAGGTGGACGAACATCAGTCTTACAGAATGTACAGTCAGGGCGAGAGACAGACAGTGTTGGAAATCCATTGCAGCCAACCTTTTGATTGATTGATGTACTAGGCGATGTTAGTTCTGAAGTTTGCCAGTGATTTCTGAATGGATAACACCTCATAAGATCAAAATCAACACAAAGCAGTCTGCAGCTGATGTCAAACCCTGGACTCAATGTAACAGAATATTATGAAACTGCACACCTCACTAGCCCTGAAAGCACATCAGTATCAATAATTATGATGAGAAATGGCCAAGGGTATTCAAGATGTGGTGCTGTTGTAGCATGAGAAGAATTCATTTGTTTGTGAGGAATAGTTTCATGGCACACAGATGTCTCCATAAATACACCCGTCCCCTCCAGTAGATCACACAAGGAGAATTTTAGCACAGTGCACAAACTCCATAGTGCCCTCTTTGATCTAAATGTGTGTAGCAGCATATAAATGGTAACATCATTGAACACATTAACATACATAGAAAATTGTTCACATCACTACAAAAGATGTCCTAAATTTGCTTACACAGAAAATCGTTCAGATCACCACAAAAGATGTCCAAAACTAATTTACATAGAAAATTGTTCAGATCATCACAGAAGATGTCCAAAATTAATGTACATAGAAAATTGTTCAGATCACCACAAAAGATGTCCAAAATTAATGTAAATAGAAAATTGTTCAGATCACCACAAAAGATGTCCAAAATTAATGTACATAGAAAATTGTTCAGATCACCACAAAAGATGTCCAAAATTAATGTACATAGAAAATTGTTCAGGTCACCATGAAAGATAACCTAACTAACATGATCTGGCCACGCCTTATGGCATGCTGTCTAGACACTCTGGCCAAGCCTTATGGCATGAGGTCTAGACACTGCTGCTGCAGATCTGGCCACGACTTATGGCATGTGGTCTAGACACTGCTGCTGCAGATCTGTAATCTGGCCACACCTTATGGCATGTAGTCTAGACACTGCTGCTGCAGATCTGTAATCTGGCCACACCTTATGGCATGCTGTCTAGACACTGCTGCTGCAGATCTGTAATCTGGCCACACCTTATGGCATGTAGTCTAGACACTGCTGCTGCAGATCTGTAATCTGGCCTCACCTTATGGCATGTAGTCTAGACACTGCTGCTGCAGATCTCTTCTTCTTCTTCTTCTTCTTTTCGTTCATCCGGAGTGTTTTTTCAGATGTGATTGCAGGTGTCTGTTATGCGCCCTTGGGCCGAAACCCGTAGGCCAACACATCCGACTACAGCGTGCTTTTTTGACCAGGTAGCATTCCTGGGAGACTCTCACTTTTGTGGTGCCATCTACAACCCAGCTGGCCAAGGTTGAACGGTCGAAGACAACGGTTATCCCTCAAAGGAAGGCAGGGACAGTCCATAGCATTTTCCGCCATCCAGGGTTGCTTCCATAGTTGCAGGGCCGACACATAGTGCCCTGGTTCTGGGCTCACCGAGGGAATTGTCACGTCCTGCTCATGGCTGCTTTAAATCCTCACTTCAATATATTGGTCATTTTGTTTGCCCCGGGCCATTCCCGCACATACCAGACAGGTTTGCAGACGGTATCCACTCAGCGAGTTTTCGGACATGTGCTTGTCGTTGCTCCCGTCAGAGCTGTTCCAGGCACGACAGACATTCGGAAAACTACCTAGTCAGAGCTGTTCCGAACAAGAGCGGCATTCGGAAACTAGGTAGTCAGAGCTGTTCCTAGCACGAGAGACATTCGGACAAGACATTTCACTCAGACGTAATTGCGTAGTGTCAATTTTTAGTTTGCCACCCGTAGGACGACACTTCCGTCTTCCGGCGGGCATTTTTTAATGAGGTTAGCCTTCCTCTGGTTTCAAGGCACGTTAGACTGTTGTGATGTCGCCAACATTTCAGCTGGTCAAGATAGAACGATCAACGACATCGCGATCGGCCCTCAAGGGAAGGCAGGGGCAGACCATGGGCATTCCCTTGCTATCCAAGGAGGCTTCCATAATTGCAGAGCCGGCACATATTGCTCTGAGACTGGGCTCACCCGAGGAGTTGCCACGTCCTGCTCATGGCTGCTTTAGTTCCTCACTTCCATGTGTTGGGCATATCGCTTGCCACTGATCGCTCTAGCACACACCAGGAGCGGTCAGACTGCGAGCGACATCCACTCGGTAAGCTTTTTCTTTTGACTTCAGACCACGCAATAGGTTCGCTCACCGTGTGTTCCATTTCGCGTCATTGAGACGTTCTTCCACTTTTGTCTACACTTTCTATGAGTTAGATTCAGACAGTTTTCGTAACCATTTCCTTCGACTGGGGCACTTTTCTGACTTTTTGTACTCGCTCACGAGGTAGGCTACATGTGCTGCCGGCTCAGCACCTTACCTTCGTGCAGCAGTGAACGAGAAACGGCCTGGCTCTCTCATCCGGGAATCTCTCATATCCCCCAGCTGAGAGCCTTCGAACATGTATCAGACCTGAGCATGTAGCTTGCTCAGATCACGCCCCTCTTTTTCGGTAGGTGGGTATTGGCCCGGCTCTCAGATCCGAGGGTTTGTGGCTTAGAGGTGTTCAGCCACAGCCCTCGACAGAGTTTTGTCCGGACCAAGAACTTCTGCCTTCGTGCACCTGATTTAAATTTTTAACTGCTATCCTCAGTCTACCTGCAGAGCAGCAGATTGTGTCTCTCTTAGTATGGTCCCTATCCCATAAGCTGTCCTATATGTAGTTTTTCATCCATCGGCAAGCAAATGGGGTCGATGGGACACGCAAGCTCCCCCACCACGTCAAGGTGGAGACACATCAGGGGAGGCTGCAGATCTGTAATCTGGCCACACCTTATGGCATGCTGTCTAGACATTGCTGCTGCAGATCTGTAATCTGGCCACACCTTATGGCATGTAGTCTAGACACTGCTGCTGCAGATCTGTAATGTGGCCACACCTTATGGCATGTAGTCTAGACACTGCTGCTGCAGATCTGTAATGTGGCCACACCTTATGGCATGTAGTCTAGACACTGCTGCTGCAGATCTGTAATCTGGCCACACCTTATGGCATGCTGTCTAGACACTGCTGCTGCAGATCTGTAATCTGGCCACACCTTATGGCATGCTGTCTAGACACTGCTGCTGCAGATCTGTAATCTGGCCACACCTTATGGAATGGAGTCGAGTCTAGACACTGCTGCTGCAGATCTGTAATCTGTGACATTTTTTTTTCATTTGCTCACTTTGAACTCAACCATAGTTCACACCTGTGCTACTACTTGTAGTTGCCACTGCTGCGAAGTGCACTTATCTTTGCATGTGGATTAGCTTTCCCTATTACCAGTGTCCCCTGCCATCAGACAAACCCACTCTGACTTTTGAGGTGCTTGTAATTTACATTCCCAAGTCAAGGACAAGAAATCAGCATTTTAGTCCAACTGACCCGTGCAAGTGTTGAACCCGCTACCTCATCATCAGCACACCCAATGTTTAAAAGAGAGTGCTCTTATCCATTCTTCCTTGCAGACCTCCAGTCAGTGATTTATTTTAAACAAGTAGCAAGTAATCCATAAATATACCAGTCTAGAGGGATTGGTTTGAAAGAATAAATAAATTTTTTTTTTTAATTTTCAGGATAATACAGACTTTCCCTGACAAGCCAGCTCATGTGGCTTGTTGGCTCCTAAATGTGCCACATGAACTGTTGTATGGTGTAACAAGAGTTAATGAAAACATGGGTAAAGGTGCTAAAACACTGGAGGAGAGCAACACATCTGCAGCTTACACATCCTCTGATACACCCATACAGTTTGAGGAACTGAAGAAGCACAACAAGCAAGATGACCAGTGGCTGCTGATAAACGGGAAAGCTTACAATGTGACGGAATTCGCCAGGAGACATCCTGGAGGTGCTAGGATTATGAATCATTATGCAGGAGAGGATGCCACGGTAAATAATTCAGAGACAAAGTAGTGTTAGCGGTAAAACTTTTAACATAGTTTATACTGTATTAGATGGGTTATCTAAATGCTTTTTCTTATGTTGTTTGAATCACTTATATCATTCACCATCAGATCCACTGTCTCATTCACCATCAGATTCACTGTCTCATTTATCACCAGACCCACTATCTCATTTATCACCAGACCCACTGTATCATTCACCATCATACTCACTGTCTCATTCACCATCATACTCACTGTCTCATTCACCATCATACCTACTATCTCATTCACCAACAGATCCACTGTCTCATTCACCATCAGATCCACTATCTCATTTATCACCAGACCCACTGCCTCATTCACCATCAGACACACTGTCTCATTCACCATCATACTCACTGTCTCATTCACCATCATACTCACTGTCTCATTCACCATCAGACCCACTGTCTCATTCACCATCATACCTACTATCTCATTCACCAACAGACCCATTGTCTCATTCACCATTAGACACACTGTGTTTTATTCACCATCAGATTCACTGTCTCATTCACCATCAGACACACTGTCTCATTCACCATCATACTCACTGTCTCATTCACCATCAGACTCACTGTGTTTCATTCACCATCAGATCCATTGTCTCATTCACCATCAGACACACTGTCTCATTCACTATCAGACCCACTGTATCATTCAACATCATACTCACTGTCTCATTCACCATCAGACCCACTGTCTCATTCACCATTATACTCACTGTCTCATTCACCATCATACCTACTATCTCATTCACCAACAGATCCACTGTCTTATTCACCATCAGACCCACTATCTCATTTATCACCAGACCCACTGCCTCATTCACCATCAGACCCACTGTCTCATTCACCATCATACTCACTGTCTCATTCACCATCATACCTACTATCTCATTCACCAACAGATCCACTGTCTCATTCACCATCAGACCCACTATCTAATTTATCACCAGACCGACTGCCTCATTCACCATCAGACACACTGTATCATTCACCATCATACTCACTGTCTCATTCACCATCATACTCACTGTCTCGTTCACCATCAGACCCACTGTCTCATTCACCATCATACCTGATATCTCATTCACCAACAGACCCATTGTCTCATTCACCATTAGACACACTGTGTTTTATTCACCATCAGATTCACTGTCTCATTCACCATCAGACACATTGTCTCATTCACCATCAGACACACTGTCTCATTCACCATCAGACTCACTGTGTTTCATTCACCATCAGATCCACTGTCTCATTCACCATCAGACACACTGTCTCATTCACCATCAGACACATTGTCTCATTCACCATCAGACACATTGTCTCATTCACCATCAGACACCCTGTCTCATTCACCATCAGACACACTGTTTCATTCACCATCAGACACATTGTCTCATTCACCATCAGACACACTGTCTCATTCACCATCAGACACACTGTCTCATTCACCATCAGACCCACTGTCTCATTTATCACCACTGTCTCATTCACCATCAGTCACACTGTCTCATTCACCATCAGACACATTGTCTCATTCACCATCAGACTCACTGTCTCATTCATCATCAGACCCACTGCCTCATTCACCATCAGACCCACTGGTTTATTCACCATCAGACACACTGTCTCATTCACCATCAGACACACTGTCTCATTCACCATCAGTCACACTGTCTCATTCACCATCAGACACTGTCTCATTCACCATCAGACACATTGTCTCATTCACCATCAGATTCACTGTGCTTCATTCACCATCAGACCCACTGTCTCATTCACCATCAGATTCACTGAGCTTCATTCACCATCAGACACACTGTCTCATTCACCATCAGACATTGTCTCATTCACCATCAAGCACATTATCTCATTCACCATCAGACACACTGTCTCATTCACCATCAGATTCACTGTGCTTCATTCACCATCAGACACACTGTCTCATTCACCATCAGACCCACTGTCTCATTCACCATCAGACACTGTCTCATTCACCATCAAACACATTGTCTCATTCACCATCAGACACATTGTCTCATTCATCATCAGACCCTCTGTCTCATTCACCATCAGATTCACTGTGCTTCATTCACCATCAGACACACTGTCTCATTCACCATCAGACCCACTGCCTCATTCACCATCAGACACTGTCTCATTCACCATCAGACACATTGTCTCATTCACCGTCAGACACTGTCTCATTCACCATCAGACACATTCTCTCATTCATCATCAGACCCACTGTCTCATTCACCATCAGATTCACTGCGCTTCATTCACCATCAGACACTGTCTCATTCACCATCAAACACATTGTCTCATTCACCATCAGACACTGTCTCATTCACCATCAGACACATTGTCTCATTCATCATCAGACCCACTGTCTCATTCACCATCAGATTCACTGTGCTTCATTCACCATCAAACACACTGTCTCATTCACCATCAGACCCACTGCCTCATTCACCATCAGACCCACTGTCTCATTCACCATCAGACACAATGTCTCATTCACCATCAGACACTGTCTCATTCACCATCAAACACATTGTCTCATTCACCATCAGACACACTGTCTCATTCACCGTCAAACACATTATCTCATTCACCATCAGACACACTGTCTCATTCACCATCAGATTCACTGTGCTTCATTCACCATCAGACACACTGTCTCATTCACCATCAGACACACTGTCTCATTCACCATCAGACACTGTCTCATTCACCATCAAACACATTGTCTCATTCACCATCAGACACATTGTCTCATTCATCATCAGACCCACTGTCTCATTCACCATCAGATTCACTGTGCTTCATTCACCATCAGACACACTGTCTCATTCACCATCAGACCCACTGCCTCATTCACCATCAGACACATTGTCTCATTCACCATCAAACACATTGTCTCATTCACCATCAAACACATTGTCTCATTCACCATCAGACACTGTCTCATTCACCATCAGACACATTGTCTCATTCATCATCAGGCCCACTGTCTCATTCACCATCAGATTCACTGTGCTTCATTCACCATCAGACACACTGTCTCATTCACCATCAGACACTGTCTCATTCACCATCAAACACATTGTCTCATTCATCATCAGACCCACTGCCTCATTCACCATCAGACACACTGTCTTATTCACCATTAGATCCACTGTCTCATTCACTTCTTTAATTTAATGATAATGACAAACACTATTAGATGTTTTTTTCTTCTTCTTTACCATCTTCTTCATTCTCACGGTTGTTCCATTAATGTGTTCACAGGAAGTCGCTGTGTCTAGATGTATCTTGTCTTTGACTCCTACATGCCTTGTGTAGATGTTTGCCTGCGTGGGCCACTGTGTCACAATGGCTCAAAAATGTGGCAGTTGTGAGGGATATGTTTAGCTGTCTGTTCCCTCAGTCCATTTGTGCCCCCTCTGCTGTGTGTCAGCCGTGTGCTCCAGTCACCCCAACAGCTATGCCGATGGCAGCACAGCTACTGGTGGGGTCTCCACATCAGACGGGTCAAAGGGTAGGGACCAGATGAAGTCACACACAAAGCTGCTGCCTTGTAGGTAGACTGGGGACAGCCAAAGGCTAGGGAAAATAAATCTGAAAAAATGCTGGTCTATCCACAGAGCTGTCTATAGATTATGACATCACCTGGACACAAACTTCTGTGAATCACTAGTTGCAGCTCCCATTCAGTGCAGTCTCCTGGCCAATTTTTGCACTTTCGGTCCAGTGTAATTCTGACAGCACACTGGTTTGGCAAAACAGTTCAATGTATTTCTCCTTATGACGTCACAGTCCACTTGTGCACAGGGGGGAACAGGACCAAGTTCAACTGTTTTTTTTTCCTTTTTAACCAGGATGCTTGGATGGCCTTTCATAATGACAAAGAGAAAGTGAGCAGATACCTGAAGAGCCTGTATGTGGGAGAAGTGCAAGATGCACCTACAGTAAGTTTTGTTAAATAAGTTAAAGTAAGTTAAATTAAGAGAAGTTTCAGTAAAGTAAGTTAAAGTAAGATCATCTAAATATCATTATCTCTTTCAGCACATGCCAAACTGGCAAAACATCCACTATGAAGACTAAACTAAACAACATGTAAACTAAAACTAAACTAAACCACTATGAAGAATCTGGTATAATTTTCAAAGAGTCTAAATGTGCAGTGGAAGTGGCCAATGGGATGCCAGATTTCTTTACTACTCTCTGATCAAATGTTGTTAGTTTATTGATTAATGAATCAATATAATATTCTGTTTATGCTCTATCTTTCGCAGCGAATGTAGATGCTAATCATTCCACTGACACACTGGATGTAAACATGTCGACTTCATTCTCTCATATACCCTCCCTGCCAGACCAACAGTGAATCCTAATTCAAGCATACTTGAATGTGTTGTTCGTCCGTTATTGTGTCTTTAACTGTTAGTCATTTATAGATAGTCTTCAGTATGTCTGTCTTGCATTCTATCAATTGAAGAACGTTTTGTGCAATAAGTCACTGTCTTTGAAAGTCCAAAAATGAGTTCTTGCATGTTACATAAAATCACTTTTAACATCCGACTGCGAATCCTGGACAATTAGTTAACGGGCGAAATAATCCCTGGGAGCCTTGGAGATGTGTTTTTTTTTAGCTGAATGCTGAAAATTAATTGGACAACCAAAATAATCAATCTGGATGTTTTAAGGGAAGCTGAGTTACAAAGACAACTTATCACAAACATCAGAAAGAGGAAGTCGTTGTTATTTCACACGTTTTAAGAAGACAAAAACTGGAACATGTTGTGACAACCGGAAAGATTTGTAGAAAGAGAGATAGAGGAAGACAGTGTGAGAAGATTCTTGGCAGTCTTGTGTCATGACACGGAAGGGAGTCAACAGACGAGTTTATCCATAACGTGGGAGATTGTAATCTGTGGAGAGGCATGATCACCCATGCCAGCCAGCAAGGCACAGGATGGTGATATTTTTGGCTGTATATTTTGGTTGTATTCAACCCAGGCTTTGTGCTATGGAGAGGTATAACTCCATCTCTGGTTCCCACCATTGGTTGTAGTTATCATGCCTTTTTTGAAGCACAATGTAATAATCTCTTGTCAAGACGGCAAAGTGTTAGTAGTTTTGGATGTAGAATTATTTCTTTTTAAAAAATGTCATCTTTTGTGATTCTGTAACTGTTTGTTTTGTCTCTCCATTGGAGTTGTTTTCATAGGTTTGTTCTATTATTGCTTCCCTTTTCATATTAATATTTCTAGCCTTGTTTATTCTAACCATAAAATGGCTACAATATTTTGTTTGAACACAAAATTTTTATCAGAGGTTGTCTTCCTCAAATATTTTTCTTCCTGTAATTGTTTGCCTTGTCATTATTTCCCCCCCCCCCCCCCCCCCACAATATTTTGTGTTTCTGAACTATACAAAAAGTGTGATTTTCATACATTTGCAGTATAAAGATTGTAACTGATATATGTTGTTGTTGTCTTCCACTTATGCTATTAGGCGTCATGGGAAGGGGTTATTGAAGTTCCAGCACATGTAACTGGCACCTTTCCTCCTATTTCCTCCATGATTCATGAACATAATTTTTATAGGATCAAGTAAATTACTTAAAGGTTTGCAAGACCTGTCATAGGTTACTTACCTGCTTAACCCTATTTATATTTGCTACTACCACCATGTCACAAATGTGTTAATTTACATCTAACAGTCAAAAATCCTTTCTTTTTGTCTGGATGTAGAGTGACCTCAAAGAAGACTTCCGCAGACTACGCCAGGTGGTGGTAGAAAAGGGCTGGCTGAAGCCTGAGCCGTGGTTTTACGTGTGGCACTTCCTGCACATCCTGGTGCTGGAGCTTGTGGCTGTGCTGCTGCTGTCATACTGTGGGGTCACCTGGTCAACCACACTCATCGCAGTGTTGATGCTAACTACAGCACAGGTGCGTAGAGTAGTTTGTTGCTCTTGATCTGTGGTTTACTTTCATGAATGTAAACTTGCCAAGAAATCACACACTGTAGGGAAGAGAACTGGTCACCTTCACCTCATAAATCACAGCCTAGATTATAACACTGGACATCCATAATGGCTGTTTCTGCTATGGGACTGCCTTTACCTTGCCTCATACACTCATACTCGAGTAACATCCGCAGAAAAGCCATCATTCCTATGGTTGTTTTTTTCACGTTATCAGTAAGGACACTCAAGCAGATTGCCTGGTTTTTAAACTTTCTAATCCATTTTTCAATCTTAAAATCCTGCAATATTTTGAAAACTGAAATCAATACAGTCAATCCAATACCTGATTTGAGTTTAAAACCTGATAACATGCCACCTGATACACTAATCAAACGACAACCATAAGCCATGCCCAGTTTGCTTTACATATATTTAAAACGCTGTCAGACCTTGGGGAATTAACTGTTCTTGCTGTCTCATAATGCATACTGTATATCGCTTTCAGATATCAGATCATGATACATTTTGCTCTGAATAGTACACTGACAAATACTTTCTTTAGTGTCTTGGTGGACATTTCTATGACCTTTATTTTGTCTGTGTGATATGAGGGATTCTTGCTCTTTTTCCTCATCAGTCTTTAGCATAGTGCCTCTTGTGTCCTGGATGTTTGGTACTTGGTGATTGGCACTCTTTCCAGCCATCGGTCAACAAGGATGTCAGAATGTCTGTATGGTTGTCTCACCAGACACAGCAGTCACAAAGACTCCCATACTTTTTCCTTGCCTTCTCTGACCAATGTCTTAAAAGTGTTACAGGTTCTTTGTTTTTCATAACGCATGTCTTCCACCACATAATCATTTTGTGACCAATTCTTTTGCACTCACTTGCTGCCATTCCTTAGTCTCCTGCTGCTTTGTTCTCCAGACTGTTTCAACTCTTTTGCTCCACATGGTGGGTTTTTTGTGTGTGGCATTTTGGCACAAGGTAGACAAAGGTTTCAACTGGGTCTTTATTGTCTGCTTGGTATATGAAGGTTTGTCTGGGTTTAACTTGTCTGATAATTTGTCCCTTTGGTATGTGCACACACATGGCAGATGATCACTCTTTTTTGCTTCCAGAACATTCCAGCTTGTTGAGGAGACATCAGTATTTGAAATCCAAGTCAAATCTGTGACTCCCTCTGAGTTCCCCAGTCTAGTTGCTAATCTTGTATAATTGACCATCAGTTGGCACAATGAGGCTGGTGAAGTGGCTGGCTTGGTGTTATTTTCTGTTAGACTTCTCCACTTTTTTTTATCGAGCTTTGAAGTCTTATAAGATAATTGTGGAGCTCTCAAGCAAACCCTAAAGTTGGACCCACAAGACTGCCCTAACTTTTTCAAACTGAGGGAAGAAATCTGGTCGACTGGAGTGACCATTTGAGAAAAACTCTGGGGTATTAGTAAATACTGCAGCAAGCCATTCTGTTTGAGACCCATGCCGGAATAGACACATAGCATATTTCAACCACAGAGGAAGAAAAAAACAGTTCCAATTAGAACCAGCTATTGCTGATAGAATTACCACTTGCTGTCAGCATGGTGGTCAACATGCACATGCACATTGCAGATCCTCCATGTGTGGTACCCTGTTTCTCAACACCAACACTGTTGTATGCACTTCTATCCCTCCATTGATGAAGTCAGCATTTATTGTCCATATTTCACAGGTGCACAAGTATATGGATATTACCAGTGTTGGGAATAATTTCATCTGGGTTTTCCTGAAATGTTCATATCTTCCATGTTGATTTCAGCCAGAGGCTTAGCCAGGTTCTAAAGTTAGGGGAAGTTTTTTTCACAAATGACTGGCACCTTGTTGTCTTGATCGATGGAAGTTTGTAAAATGAAGTTATACCTCACCATAACACAAAGCCTGGGCTGAGTTTATAAACCATGTGTTGCCCATGCAGCATGATACCTTTCCCAGCCTGCCTAGTTTACTCCAGAGGAAAGGTAACACCAATACGTCTGGAACAAGACAATCTGCAGAAGCTGTCACATCAGCACATCAGATCTGCCTGTCGGAGCTTCAATCCTAGACCAGTTGGCGACCAACTTGCCATGAAATTTATTTAGTCTTTAGGTTGCATTTCCTCACGTTAGGGTAAGGCTTGTACCCTCCTAGTTGCTTTCCTCTGCTCGAAGCTGTTGGCACAATGTGGGGTGTCGGTTTTGGTGAGTGCTTCCAAACATTTCAATAACGGGTATTACTGTCTGCTGTTATACGGTAGCTCATGTCATTTCTGACTAAGACCCAACATTTGCTGAAGACAGAAAGCAGGTAGTACCGTCTACTGTCATATGGTAGCTCAGTCATATCTAAGATCCAACATTTGGTGATGACAGAAAGCAGGTAGTACCGTCTACTGTCATATGGTAGCTCAGTCATAACTAAGATCCAACATTTGGTGATGACAGAAAGCAGGTAGTACCGTCTACTGTCATATGGTAGCTCTGTCATATCTAAGACCCAACATTTCGGCAGCTAACAGAAAGCAGGTAGTACCGTCTACTGTCATATGGTAGCTCAGTCCTATCAAAGACCCAACATTCGGTGCTAATAGAAAGCAGTTAGTATCATCTACTGTCATAAAGTAGCACAGTCCTATCTAAGACCCAACATTCGGTGATGACAGAAAGCAGTAGTACCGTCTACTGTCATACTGGTAGCTCAGTCATATCTAAGATCCAAACATTCGGTGCTAACAGAAAGCAGTTAGTACCGTCTACTGTCATATGGTAGTTCAGTCATATCTAAGATCCAACATTCGGTGCTAACAGAAAGCATGTAGTACCGTCTAGTGTCATATGGTAGCTCTGTCATATCTAAGACCCAACATTCAGCGCTAACAGAAAGCAGGTAGTACCGTCTACTGTCATACGGTAGCTCTGTCATATCTAAGACCTAACATTCGGCTCTAACAGAAAGCAGGTAGTACCGTCTACTGTCATACGGTAGCTCAGTCATATCTAAGACCCAACATTTGGTGATGACAGAAAGCAGGTAGTACCGTCTACTGTCATATGGTAGCTCAGTCATATCTAAGACCCAACATTTGGTGATGACAGAAAGCAGGTAGTACCGTCTACTGTCATATGGTAGCTCAGTCATATCTAAGACCCAACATTTGGTGATGACAGAATAGCAGGTAGTACCAGTCTACTGTCATATGGTAGCTCAGTCATATCTAAGACCCAACATTTGGTGATGACAGAAAGCAGGTAGTACTGTCTACTGTCATATGGTAGCTCAGTCATATCTAAGACCCAACATTTGGCGCTAACAGAAAGCAGGTAGTACCGTCTACTGTCAGTATGGTAGTTCAGTCATATCTGACTAAGACCCAACATTCGGCGCTAACAGAAAGCAGGTAGTACCGTCAACTGTTGTATGGTAGCTCAGTCATATCTGACTAAGACCCAATATTCGGCACTAACAGAAAGCAGGTAGTACCGTCAACTGTTGTATGGTAGCTCAGGTTGTATCTGACTAAGACCTGACTTAGTTTTCACAAACAGGGCACAAGTATAGTGGTTGCTTCGCCACAAGTTTTAGCCTGGCTGGAATTATTGTTATTTGTGTGGTTCTTGCTCTGAGTTCCACTTGTGTTGGTTTTCAGTTACATGTGCTTATCACAGGAGGCGTATAGCCCAGGTGTTATAACACTCAACTCACACATCAGGGTGTCCTGGTTCTAGTCCTTGGTAAGGCAAGGGAATTTACTCTTATCGAATAGAAAATAAAATATCTAAAGCCTGTATACTACATGGTGACTATTCGCAGCCCTTATCTAAATCCTCTAGGCAAATACCAGAAAAGATATATGGTTCAATAATGGTGATTAATTTTAGTCCTTATTTAGCACTAGTTTGGATTTCTGAGACATGTTATCTTTTTGTTTAGTGCAGTGATCCCATCTTGGGCTTCTCAGACATGCTGATATCCTTTCTGTGGTGTTGTTTTGAACCCGACAGCCAGGGCTCGCACTTTTCCCAATAGTGATATATGAATGTTCATCAGCTGTTGTATTGTTCCACATAGTGTTCCCTTCATCTGGTTCTAGTGGAAGCAACAATTTCTTGTATCTTCAAGAGCTGAGTACTTAAAGAGATTATGATCAACTATATGTGTTCAGTACAATCCTAACCTATGCAGTCACAATCATCATTATCATTAGGCAGTTCCTTTAGAGAACATCGCCCTCATAATAACCCACCAGAAATATTATCCATCCCTTGCCAGTTCCCCTGCCTCAAGCATGTTCATGCCCTGGCTGTCCTTAATGCCCTGTGTCCATCGGTGTGCTGGTCAACCCTGGGTGTCCTCAATGTCCTGTATCCATCTGTGTGCTGGTCAACCCTGGCTGTCCTCAGTGATCTGTGTCCATCTGTGTGCTGGTCAACCCCGTGTGTCCTCAATGCCCTGTGTCCATTTATGTGCTGGTCAACCCTGTTTGTCCTCAAATCTCTGTGTCCATCTGTGTTCTGGTCAACCCTGGGTGTCCTCAAATCTCTGTATCCATCTGTGTGCTGGTCAACCCTGTGTGTCCTCAATGCCCTGTGTCCATCTATGTGCTGGTCAACCCTGTGTGTCCTCAATGTTATGTGTCCATCTGTGTGCTGGTCAACCCTGTGTGTCCTCAATGCCCTGTGTCCATCTGTGTGCTGGTCAACCCTGTGTGTCTTCAAATCTCTGTGTCCATCTGTGTGCTGGTCAACCCTGGGTGTCCTCAGTGTTCTGTGTCCATCTGTGTGCTGGTCAACCCTGTGTGTCCTCAATGCCTTGTGACTATCTGTGTGCTGGTCAACCCTGTGTGTCCTCAATGCCCTGTGTCCATCTGTGTGCTGGTCAGCCCTGGGTGTCTTCAATGTTCTGTGTCCATCTGTGTGCTGGTCAACCCTGGGTGTCTTAAATGTCCTGTATCCATCTGTGTGCTGGTCAACCCTGTGTGTCCTCAATGCCTTGTGTCCATCTGTGTGCTGGTCAACCCTGTGTGTCTTCAGTGCCCTGTGTCCATCTGTGTGCTTGTCAACCCTGTGTGTCTTCAAATCTCTGTGTCCATCTGTGTGCTGGTCAACCCTGTGTGTCCTCGATGCTCGACACTTAGAGGAAAGGTGAGACGCACATATAATCAGATTGCTACTGGTACTATTGTGGTTGGAACTCTTAGCTGGCTTCTGAGGATGGGGACGGAGCGCTTATGGGAATGCCGCAAATGCTGTGATGTCGGTTCTTAAATCAATCAATCAACCAATCAATGTCCTGTATCCATCTATGTGCTGGTCAACCCTGGCTGTCCTCAATGCCCTGTGTCCATCTGTATGCTGGTCAACCCTGGGTGTCTTCAATGTTCTGTGTCCATCTGTGTGCTGGTCAACCCTGTGTGTCCTCAATACCCTGTGTCCATCTGCATCCAGGCCAGAATGACCATTTGCTGTGTACATACTGGACATTCTCGCAGCCAGTGTTTAGTTGTATTTTTTTTACCAGTTCCACAATTGCATTGTTCAGTATCTCCAATCTTTAGTTTACTGAACATGTGGTATCGCAGCCTTGTCTATTTGACATAAATAGAAACTGTCTTCATTTGTCGGTCTAAAGGCCTCTGGGGGAAGCAAATGGCAGACATCCATAGAAAAGACGGCACATCTTGAAAGTGATTTATCCAATGATTAATGAAGTCATAATATGCTGTTTCAGGCACAGGCTGGTTGGACGCAGCATGACTACGGACATCACAGCGTGTTTCCAGATCTCAGACGTTCCCATATCTTTCACCATATCACCATAGGACTGATGAAGGTCAGTATTGCTGGCTTTCACATATACTAGAGGTCTGGAAGGTGTACAGAATAATGACTTATAATGTAAGAACTACTCATACTTTCTCAGTTGATGTGAAATAAATTAGTACTTTAATATTTGTATTACCATACTTTCAAGGTGACTTGTGCAGACACTCAACCAGTATATTTGCACAAAGTCGCCATAAGAATGGTTTTTTCTCAGTCGAGATGCCAATGACACAGGTTCAGTAGTCGACCCAACCTTAGCAAATGAATGTCAGAGAAATGTCTGGTAATAAAATTGTGGCAGGACCTAATCATGCTAAAGTTTATATTTGTCAGTGATACAGAAGATCAAGCATGGATAGATGTAGTATGCATGGGTGTTGTTTGTTAGTATGGCAGCCATAAGGAGATTTATAGGATATATTGCCCTGGACATTCGGGAGTCAGTGGCAATGCCAGGGTAGATTGGCCTACTTCTAGAGCTCCTATACTGGGCAAGTTTCAACCTTTCAGTAATTCTCCTTGGTGAAGTGCTGATGCTGCCTGTCTTGTGCTCCAAAGGCTGTGATTTCAATTCTAGCCTGCATTGTTCATTTCATGGGTGCAGTTTTCTCGGATTCTGTGGGTCTTCACTGGAACTACAGAGTTCGTGCTTTGTGTGACGCTTTCAGCAAGCTGCCCTGCAGAAAGAGACCAAGCCATATGGGATCAAACCTGATGCTGTGAACTCGATCTCCTGCCTTTTAAATGATCAGGAAAAGATTCTGAGAATGGTGCAGCAGGCAGTGAGACAATAACATGCAGGTTGAAGGAGCATAAAATACACACTGGAACTTGTGTTACATGCCAGTTGCAGACATATGTTGGATTGTAATTAACTAGAATGTGATAGGAGTAATTAGTGTCCATATCTGTTATCTGCTGATGAACCTGTATTGAGTGAAGGGTTATCACTACCGTTAACCAGTAATCAAGAAGTTACGCTACAGTTCCAGTCATCCATGTGTTTGCAGGCACACTGCCATAGTTGATAGAGAATTGCCATGGTAACAACATGAGTACAGTTGTACATGGGCTCAACACCTGCCAAAGTGAGGGAAAGACTGGCCAACTATTCCTCTGTACATTCAGGCCTCCAGAATGTGGGCCACTGTCACATCTCAGACCCATAGTAGAAAACTGCTTAGGGTATTTCTTTTTTTTTATGATACCAGAGCCCATAAAGGAAGCAAAGAACGGAAACACTAACCTTCCATGCCTACGGTAGGAGGCCACCAAGGAGGGTTGGTATAAGGCTACTTCATCCTGTAGAAAACTGTAACTACAAAGTTCAGCCAGTCTGTAGAAAACTGTAACTGCAAAGCTCAGCCAATCTGGAATAAGTCTAAAAAAGACTTGGCATGAGCTGGTTGATGGCTTATGCTTCATTGGGAGATGAAAGACAGAAGAAGAAGAGTGTGTTAAAGTAGTATGAAGGCAGAAGAAGAATGTGTTAAAGTAGTATGAAGACAGAAGAAGAATGTGTTAAAGTAGTATGAAGACAGAAGAAGAAGTATGTGTTAAAGTAGTATGAAGACAGAAGAAGAATGTGTTAAAGTAGTATGAAGGCAGAAGAAGAATGTGTTAAAGTAGTATGAAGGCAGAAGAAGTATGTGTTAAAGTAGTATGAAGACAGAAGAAGTATGTGTTAAAGTAGTATGAAGACAGAAGAAGTATGTGTTAAAGTAGTATGAAGACAGAAGAAGAATGTGTTAAAGTAGTATGAAGACAGAAGAAGAATGTGTTAAAGTAGTATGAAGACAGAAGAAGAAGTATGTGTTAAAGTAGTATGAAGACAGAAGAAGAAGTATGTGTTAAAGTAGTATGAAGACAGAAGAAGTATGTGTTAAAGTAGTATGAAGACAGAAGAAGAATGTGTTAAAGTAGTATGAAGACAGAAGAAGAATGTGTTAAAGTAGTATGAAGGCAGAAGAAGAAGAATGTGTTAAAACAGTATCAAGGCAGAAGAAGAATGTGTTAAAGTAGTATGAAGACAGAAGAAGAAGTATGTGTTAAAGTAGTATGAAGACAGAAGAAGAAGTATGTGTTAAAGTAGTAGGAAGACAGAAGAAGAAGTATGTGTTAAAGTAGTATGAAGACAGAAGAAGAAGTATGTGTTAAAGTAGTATGAAGACAGAAGAAGAAGTATGTGTTAAAGTAGTATGAAGACAGAAGAAGAATGTGTTAAAGTAGTATGAAGACAGAAGAAGAATGTGTTAAAGTAGTATGAAGACAGAAGAAGAATGTGTTAAAGTAGTATGAAGACAGAAGAAGAAGTATGTGTTAAAGTAGTATGAAGACAGAAGAAGAAGTATGTGTTAAAGTAGTATGAAGACAGAAGAAGAATGTGTTAAAGTAGTATGAAGACAGAAGAAGAAGTATGTGTTAAAGTAGTATGAAGGCAGAAGAAGAATGTGTTAAAGTAGTATGAAGACAGAAGAAGAAGAATGTGTTAAAGTAGTATGAAGACAGAAGAAGAAGAATGTGTTAAAGTAGTATGAAGACAGAAGAAGAAGTATGTGTTAAAGTAGTATGAAGACAGAAGAAGAAGTATGTGTTAAAGTAGTATGAAGACAGAAGAAGAATGTGTTAAAGTTAGGGCTGTACCGAATTCAAATTTTTTAAATCCGGCCGGAGCCGGATTTGGCCGGATTTATGAAGTGAGATCCGGCCGGAGCCGGAGCCGGATTTACAAATAAAAAAATAAAAATAAAATAACATACTACATCACTTGACTTAGGTGAGTGGAGTCACTCGACTGTTCATTACTGCAGTTCATTACTATAGACATGACAATGATGACATATACTCATATTAAATCATTTAAATGTAAAATAATTACATTCACAGTAGAATAAGTAATTAAGTAATATTAAGTTCCATAAGTTCAAGATGAAACATAATACATAAGCACATAATGCTAATTTAGTAATTTTAATTGTTAGTTTTCAGTTTCAGTTTTTAGTTTTCACATTGTTTTCAGTTGGCAAATTATCAGCTCAGTTACAACTCACAACAACAGTACACTGAACAGATTGAATTTATTGAAATACATTCATTTAGTAATTTCACTATTTCAGTCAGTCTTCATTATGGCTGTGAAGTTGAACTCTCAGAGTCAAGAAGAGACGAGTTGTATTTCAGGAAAATCAACGTCTCCGCATTTTCTGGTAAAAGGCTACAACGGTGGTCAGTGATAATGTCTCCTGCAGTACTGAACAGCCTTTCCGATGGCACACTTGTAGGTGGTGGTGCAAGAAATACCTGCGCCAGTCTAGCCATGCTTGGAAATCTTTGCTTATTGGCATGCCACCATGAAACTGGATCTGACTGTCGAGTTTGGAGTGGCTCTGACAGGTACTGTGTCACCTCAGTGTTAATGCTGTTGCCTTCGGCACTTGCAGAACGATCTGCGGTGGGATTTTCCTCGACAATTGTGTCAAAACAGCTCCATAGGCTGGACTCGTACTGTGTGGCAGTGCTCACAGAAGTCAAAACACTAGTACTACTACTACTAATAGTAGCTGATGGATCCTGTGGACTGACTGTGTTTGCTGAATCAATAATGGAGTTAGCTGCTAACAGCAGATGGGCTCGTGCATCACTTCTACCACGTTCGGAGAAGAAGCACAGCTTGAATTGAGGATCCAGTAGTGTGGCACAGGTGTAAATACTGTTGGATTCAATGTCCGCAAATCTGCTGCTAACAGCTTCAAGCAGGGCTGCTTTCATAGTTTTGATCCCAGCATCACTACCTTCTTTCTGGAGGAAAGCCATGAGTGTTTTCACTAATGGGATCACAACTGATATTGATGCCTGAGCTGCACTTATTTCACCTGTGATTTCTTCAAATGGTGCCAAAGTAGCTACCACATTCTCCATGACTGCCCACTGTTGTGCCGTTAGCCCAGTTACCGAATCAATTTCAAAATTTTCAACACAGTACAGGCTGATGCTGCGCCGTTGTTCTAACAGACGTCGTAGCATATAGAACGTTGAGTTCCATCGTGTTGTCACGTCCTGGATAAGCTGATGTTGTGGTAGGTTTAATTCATTTTGAAGTTCATGCAAACGACTGGTTGCTGAAGAAGAGTGTTTGAAATGTCCTACCAATTTTCTTCCAGTACTGATGATGCCAGCAACATACTTTTGACTCAAAAGACCATCACGCACACACAGCTGCAGTGTGTGTGCAAAACATCCAACACTTGAATAGCTGCCATCACGAAAGCATTTGGCAATGTTGAATGCATTGTCTCTCACAACAACATGGCACTTCTCACGTGCAATTGACCACTCATCCAGCATCATTTCAAAATGTGCAAGCAAGTTTGTGGTCGTGTGATGTTCATCACATGCAGTACAATGGAAGACTACACTGCGGAGAACGAAGGAGTCTGTTAACCAATGGCCAGTGAGGCCCATAAATGACTGAGTGGTGTGTTCAGCTGTCCACGTATCTGTTGTGAATGATATGTAATCAGTGTCAGATATCATTGCTGCAATTTTTACTTTCAGACGTTTACACATGTCAGGAATGATATGTTCAGCAAAGTACTTTCTTGAAGGCAATTCATACCTTTTTTCCATTGTATGCATCAACTCTCTGAAACCTGGTCGTTCCACTACTTGAAAAGGCTCCATATCTATGGCTATCATTCGGGCTACGGCAGCATGAATGCGTTTAGCATTGGGACTGTTGATGTCCCAAATTTTGGCCCGGTCCCATGCCTGCACAATTGACTGCTGGGTACTGCTGCTTGCTTTGTGCAAACACGGTCCCAGATTCATCATAGATGTGGTCGCCAATACACTGGCCTTCAGTGATGCTTTCTTTTCCATCATTTCGTCATAGCTTTTCTTGTGCATCGATCGCAAATGGGTCTGCATTGATGATGTTGAGAAGTCTTTGGGGCGATCTGATCGTCCACGCGATAACTGTTTGTCACACAACTTACATATTACCTTCGCTGAATCATCGTCTTTAACCTTGAAGTAATCCCAAACGGCACTGTATGACTTAGATTTTGATGCCATTTTATTTTATGGGCAAGACCAAAGAAATTTACGAAAATAAATATTCAAGTCCCACAAACTCATGAAGTAATGCACCATTAAAATTCAAAATGAGTGTTTTTTTCTTAAAATTCTTATTTACATCAGTGAGAAATAGTAAACCGGAAGTGCTACTGTGCTATTGCCTAAAATTCGACCTGGCCTCATGAAACATGTACAGAAAATTCACGTGACTAGGCAACACAAATCCGGCCTAAATCTGGCAAAACTGGACCGGAGCCGGAGCCGAAGCCAGATTTGTAAAAATGGCCGGATTCCGGATTTGCCGGAGCCGAAATCCGGTACACCCCTAGTTAAAGTAGAATGAAGACAGAAGAAGAATGTGTTAAAGTAGTATGAAGGCAGAAGAAGAAGAATGTGTTAAAACAGTATCAAGGCAGAAGAAGAATGTGTTAAAGTAGTATGAAGACAGAAGAAGAAGTATGTGTTAAAGTAGTATGAAGACAGAAGAAGAATGTGTTAAAGTAGTATGAAGACAGAAGAAGAAGTATGTGTTAAAGTAGTATGAAGACAGAAGAAGAAGTATGTGTTAAAGTAGTATGAAGACAGAAGAAGAAGTATGTGTTAAAGTAGTATGAAGACAGAAGAAGAATGTGTTAAAGTAGTATGAAGACAGAAGAAGAATGTGTTAAAGTAGTATGAAGACAGAAGAAGAAGTATGTGTTAAAGTAGTATGAAGGCAGAAGAAGAATGTGTTAAAGTAGTATGAAGACAGAAGAAGAATGTGTTAAAGTAGTATGAAGACAGAAGAAGAATGTGTTAAAGTAGTATGAAGACAGAAGAAGAAGTATGTGTTAAAGTAGTATGAAGGCAGAAGAAGAAGAATGTGTTAAAGTAGTATGAAGACAGAAGAAGAAGTATGTGTTAAAGTAGTATCAAGACAGAAGAAGAATGTGTTAAAGTAGTATGAAGACAGAAGAAGAATGTGTTAAAGTAGTATGAAGGCAGAAGAAGAAGAATGTGTTAAAACAGTATCAAGGCAGAAGAAGAATGTTTTAAAGTAGTATGTCTTACTAGCATTACCTGTACCTTTATCTTACATGTGTTTTTCGTGTGGTTTACTCACCAGGGGGCATCCTCTCATTGGTGGAACTTCCGGCACTTCCAGCACCACGCCAAGCCAAACATGGTCAGAAAAGACCCAGATATCAACATTGGGTTTCTGTTCCTTCTTGGGGACAAGCTTCCAGTAGAGTTTGGCAAAAGAAAGAGGGGATTTATGCCTTACCAATGGCAGCATGCTTACTTTTTCTTATGTGAGTGAACATTATCATCACTAGGAAGACAGAAAAAACACATTGTAATATACAGGTAAATGGGAATATTTTTAAACAAGGGAATCGGTACAAATATCTCGGAACAGTCATAACATCTGATGGGAAATGCCTTGGAGAGATTAGAACAAGAATCGTTATGGCAAAGGTAGCCTTTTGCAAGATGGAAAGCATACTGACCGATAAAACGATGTCAGTTGCAATGAGAAAAAGAGTGTTAAAGTGCTACATAGAACTTTAGTATGGATGTGAAATGTGGACAATGAACAGACAAGCTGAAAAACATTTAAAGGCAGTGAAAATATGGTTTTTGAGGACAATGCAAAGAATACCATGGACAGACAGAAAAACCAGTTAGCAAGTCCTACAAGAAGTAAATAAAAACCGTAAACTGATTAGAGAAATTAGATGTAAACAGTCAAAAGTGTTGGAAACGTTATGAGAAGAAATACACTTGAGAACTTGGTGACAACTGACAAGATTGAGGGGAAAAGAACAAGGGAAAAGCAGAGAAGTAAATATCTGGATGGCATGGCCACTTGGCATGGTCAATACAAGAACACAGAAAAAAATAAGAGCAATCGGCTACATAAAGCTTGACTGCTTGCAAAATGGTTAGTAAATCAGAGCTGATCAAGACCTATTCCAACACCATGCAGTATTGAAACAGACTGTGTACTGCTTTCTGGCTGGAATGTGGAGGTTGAAGAGGAAAGCAATGCGTCTACAAGCATGCAGTGCTGCAGACAGATTCATCAGTTGGTACTCCCCCTGGGTATTGGGGTCGGTGTCTGTTGACAAAGAAACACCAAAATCCCCTGGAGGAAACATGGCCGACCCAGGCCTGATGCCTGCCAGTTTTTATGTGCTGTGTAGAATCTTGACCTGGTTGCACACAAATTTACCTTTCTGCAGACGTTGAATTCCGTACTAGAGTTGCACCCCCTGCTGGTTTCTGGACTTGGAGTAGGGATGGCGAGCTCTGCAACAGTCTTCATGGAAACTGTACTTTGGTACCAAGTCAGCAGATTTCTTTATCTACATGACCTCAATTATAATCCCAAGGGACAACTGGTATAATCAACATTATCCTAACTGTCGTCGCCGGCTCTGTGGCAAAGGGGTTATGGATGCAGTTCATAATACTGCATATCATGTTCAAAACGCAGCTGCTGGTGATTTAGCAACAGACTGCCTTGCGTTGGGTTTTTTTTTTAAATGGTATGGGTGCCGGTCACTCTGAAAGTAAAACTTCAGAAAGGCAAACTACTGAATGTAAACTTGCCAAAAATAACAGCCAAAAATTGTTAGAGTTGACTGCTAGTCCTGTGAAGGATATGCAACTAATATCTACCTTTGCCATGTCAAAAACTAGTTTTATTGCATCATATATTATTGATTATTGCACATTTTCCATGCATTTATAATGCACATTGGTTGTGTGGTTGTCGTCGTTGTCTAAGATTAGCTTCATAAGTGATGTATTAATAAAATAATGTATGAGAGCAGAGAGATCAGGAGGCAGAATGTCAGACAGGCCTGTGTCCCCAATTCTTAAGTCCTTGAAAGTAAAGTTTGTCTATTCGTTCATTCACTTCAGTAGATGCAAGCCCTTTTCAGGGCCTACATGAACTGTACACCACTGCATGGAACTAAAGAGTTCACACTGTCTTCCAGTGGATTCACAACCCTCCACCAACGAACCCACCCACCAAACCACCAACCAACAATAGACAGGGGCAGATATATAGCTTTTCTGTCAACAAACGGCTTGTTGTTCTGGATGCACATTGGAAAAGGACATCTTCATTATCCTTTCTCTTATCATACTCATATCTTTGTGGGTGGCAGTAGTGAAGCTGTTAGTACACTAGCTTGTTGAGTCGGAGGACTAGGTTCAATTCCCAGTACTGGTGCTGCTGTCAGGTTGGTCTAGCTTTCTGTATTGAACAGTAGATTCCTCTCAGTGATACTGACTCCTATACTGAACAGTAGATTCCTCTCAGTGATACTGACTCCTATATTGAATAGTTCAGATTCCTCATGGTGATACTGACTCCTATACTGAATAGTTCAGATTCCTGTCAGTGATACTGACTCCTATACTGAATAGTTCAGATTCCTCACAATGATACTGACTCCTATACTGAATAGTTCAGATTCCTCACAATGATACTGACTCCTATACTGAATAGTTCAGATTCCTCTCAGTTATACTGACTCCTATACTGAACAGTAGATTCCTCACAGTGACACTGTAACTGCCTTGGGTGATTCTGGACTCTAAATAATTGGCAGTGACTCCAGTATCATACCTGAGTGGCCTGTACGTGGTCATAGATGACATAAACTTTCAGAGGAATCTGTTGACTTGCTTCGTTAGTCACCATGACTATGTTCCAGATACCATGTCACCAATATGTGGTCATCACATGTAGACATGGTTACTATTTAACAATGAGCAGACAGTTACTGCTGTGTGAAATGTAGACATGGCTAATGCTACCATGTAAAATATGCACATGGCTACTTCTAAGCAAAATGTAGACACAACTCGTATTACGTGACATGTAGACACAGTTACCATTACATGGAATGCACACATGGCTGCTACTACTATGTTACATGTAGATAATTATTACTACATAAAATGTAGACACATCACTGCTACTTACTTGTCTATAACCTTGCAGAACATATTTCATTTATTTTCTCTCCACCTGATACTCTTGCTATTGTTCAGTATGTTCCTTTCACTTGCATTGCATTGTTTATTTATTATGGTTCATCTTTTCAGTGGGGCCACCGCTGCTTTTGCCCATTTATTTCCATTTGGAAATCATTTACTTCTGTTTCAAGCGGAGAGACTGGTTGGTAAGTAATGTTTTGTTGTTGTTTAAAGTCTGAGGATGTAATCCAAAGCATGTGAAAGGGTATAAAATCAAACTGCTTGCCACGTCTTTAGATCAGTTGATGAAAAGTGACACAGTAGGAGAACAATAGGCTACGGTGAAATAAGTGTTGGATGGAGGGCAGACATCAATCTCAATAGAGAAGACACAAGTTGGATGGATACGCACAGAGCAAAGAAAGGAGAGGGTATCAGAAACACCATAGTGATTCATACTGTTGAAATGTGTAGATATCGGTATGTGGGCACCATGTGTTAAGACATGTTGCCTAAATATGTCAGCCATGCCTAAGCGTATTTCACCAATGTATTTCATGCCACACAGTTTGTAGATGATGGCATAATTAATTGCGGCTTCTGCGTGACAACCCCTCACAGATGGAGATAGTTGTATTGTGGAATGCCACCCCCGGAGTCCGAAGCAAATACGGGCAGGTCTTACACCAATATCTGAGACAAGCTACGGTGCCAGAATGGACTTAGAAGGTTAATGTAATATTCTCTTGACTGGTACGTCCTTAGGGTTGCAATCATGCCTGTATATCAATCACTTTCTCTGGAACCGACAAGGTAAACTACATAGGGGGAGACCTAATAACACATGGACAAGAGAACTAGAGACAGAAATAAACATGTGGTGGACAATGAAAGCAGCTGTAGCAGATGGCAAAGGATAAGAAGTTTTGGTGTGAGTTGGCTGAGGGTCTGTGTTCCATTACATAATAAAGGCAGAAGAAGAAGAGAAAAAAAGACATGTGGTTAGATTTTTACAATTGTGATATTTCAATTTTCTAGCTAAGTACTCTTCTTGTTTGTTTGTTGATGAAGAAGTTTACTGAAATGTTTGTTTGTGTTTTGATGTTCGTCTAGCTTCCTAGTTATATCTGTTGCATTCATTTGTTTTTGGCGTCAGCGCAATGGCAGTCACACATATTTTTATACCATTTAGCATGTATAGTGTGTGCCTCATCATGACAGTGTCAGCTCAATGGCAGTCACACATATTTCTATATCATTTAGCATGTATAGTGTGTGCCTCATCATGACAGTGTCAGCTCAATGGCAGTCACACATATTTTTATATCATTTAGTGTGTATAGTGTGTGCATCATCGAGGCAGAACACAGGCCTGATCCAAGACTCTGTGTGAGATGTTGAATCATGCTTATCAGCATGGCACATGATGATGATGATGATGATCAGTGTATGTTTTTAAGGTAAATGTTTCAAATTCAGCATTCAGTGCATTTATGATAGTTGCTGATTTTGTTCTAGATTCAACAGAAGCAGTGATGCATGCGCATACCTTCTAACAATTGCTTTACGTTATTTATTTCTGTGGCTTTGTTATAAGTGCTGGCTCCATGGCAAAGGAGTTACGGACGCCTTGCGTTGGGTTTTTTATAAAAGGTATGGGTGCCAGTCATTCAGAAAGCAATAGCAAACTACTGAACGTAAACTTGCCAAGAAATCACAAACAGCCAAAAAATGCTGAGGTTGACTGTGACATCCTGCAAAGGATATGCAACTAATTTTTGTTGTTAGTAATAACTTTCTAATATCTAAATAAAGAGGGCATGAGCAAAAGGTTGCATAATGCATTGCCTGGCATTTGTCGCTGTATTTTTTCGTGTGTATACTAGAGTTTAGGAAATGAATCCTTTTGGCTAAAGCACACAATACACACAGTTACTGATACTACTCATATGTAACCTATTTTACCACAGTAACTACAGATTCACAACAAAGGATTTATCTATTGACTTCATTTGGAGCTATCTCTGAAGCATGCATCTTATGAGATACAGTGACATATGGCAGGCAATACATTGTGCAACCTATTTTGTGTCATCTTTGTTCAGATTTACAATGGGAAAACATTGCTTTGAATTCCTGCTGTCTGCAAGAGCTGGCCACACAAAGCAGTGATGTTCTTATGGATGTGTGTAAAGCATACACTCAGGAGTGTGTTATTGAACGAATATGTTTATATAACAATATCTCCATTAACATTTAACAAATTCTTGATGTTAAATAACATTTATTATAATGTTAAATAATATTTCTTGTTATTCACTCCACAGGATTTTGCCTTGACCATTTGCTTCTTCTACCGGTTCTTCTACACGTACATGCCATTCTATGGAGGCTGGGGTACGTTTGCTTTCTACATGGGCATCAGGTAAGCTAATAGATGTGTTTTATCTTAGCAGCAGTATGTTCCAGTCAACTGCTCAAGTTTTTAGTATGCTGTGAGCCACTTCAAGTTTCTCCCAACCCAATCCACTATCCAACCAGAAACCTTGATCCTGTAGTGGATCAGATATCCAGCCTTGTCAGGTGAACAACCAGGTTACATTCGAATGTGCCTTCTTTGTAGATGTGAGATTCAGTACCAGTTTCTGAGCTAGGAGAGGGGGATGAGAATCCTGTAGTGATGCTTGTGGAGATGATACTTTGGTACCAGGTGGGGAGTGAAGTCTCTACACCAATCTGACTCCAGCAGATGCCAGCCTTTTTTCAAGGCTCACAATGACCTGAATGCCAACACGTCAACTTAAGAGTCCAATCTGGCAATTTTCCAGAGACTCAAACGTCACAGAAGCACTCAGTGGGGTTCTGCCATACACACACTTGAATCCTTGTCAGTGATAACAGTTTGTCATATGTTGAATAATAACTGAATTTAACATGTCCCTTTTGTTCAGAGAAAAGATTAACAGTTTATCATATGTTGAATAATACGAGGGGAAGTCAATAAGTAAGTCACAAATGGCTGTAGAAAAATAATTAAATATGATAACAACTTGAAACCAGTTTATTTTTATACATACATTATCCCTTTATTTCTCAACATAATTTCCACCAACATTGATGCACTTATCCCATCGTTTTATCAGTCCTCCCAAACCGGACATTTGTCACCTCTAATCATCATCTCCATCCGCTGCACGGATGCTTCTGTTGTAGTCTCAACAGGACGACCAGATCGGATTTCATCAACAATTTTAGAGCATCCTTGAGAAACATGTTCTAATAAAATAACCAAATAAATCAATTTGATTATTGCTCGCTGGGCTTAAGGCGGCCTGGTGTGCCTTGCCAGCCGAGAAGACCTGATCATTCGGTGCCACATCCAATGACGGATGTCAATCGCATCGATCGGGTAAATTTTGAGCTATAACCTACAATGGGTGACGTAATATTCTAGTGTGAGAATTTGGTTGTGTCTAGCATGTACCACGTGGTCTAGTGGTTACACACCCGCATCACATGCCAGTGATCCGGGGTTTGTTTCCGGGTCCGGTCAAGGATATGCACTACTGACGAACTCAAACGAGAGCGAAACTCGCGTATAGTGCTTCCAAATTGACGTGGACAAGGCCTTAGATTCGTACCAGAATACAATCAGCGTTGCCAGTTGTGGATTGTGCTCAATCTTTAAAATTTCTACCAGCTATGCACCACTTTACGAGACAAACATTTGTCAGCATAAACAGGAAGAATTTCCTTATGAATGTTCTTTACAGGCAGTCTTTTTGCCCACATAAAACAGGAAGCATTTCCTTATAAATGTTCTTTACAGGCAGTCTTTTTGCCCACATAAAACAGGAAGCATTTCCTTATGAATGTTCTTTACAGGCAGTCTTTTTGCCCACATAAAACAGGAAGCATTTCCTTATGAATGTTCTTTACAGGCAGTCATTTTTGCCCACATAAAACAGGAAGCATTTCCTTATGAATGTTCTTTACAGGCAGCCTTTTTGCCCACATAAAACAGGAAGCATTTCCTTATGAATGTTCTTACAGGCAGTCTTTTTGCCCACATAAAACAGGAAGCATTTCCTTATGAATGTTCTTTACAGGCAGTCTTTTGCCCACATAAAACAGGAAGCATTTCCTTATGAATGTTCTTTACAGGCAGTCTTTTTGCCCACATAAAACAGGAAGCATTTCCTTATGAATGTTCTTTACAGGCAGTCTTTTTGCCCTACATAAAACAGGAAGCATTTCCTTATGAATGTTCTTTACAGGCAGTCTTTTTGCCCACATAAAACAGGAAGCATTTCCTTATGAATGTTCTTTACAGGCAGTCTTTTTGCCCACATAAAACAGGAAGCATTTCCTTATGAATGTTCTTTACAGGCAGTCTTTTTGCCCACATAAAACAGGAAGCATTTCCTTATGAATGTTCTTTACAGGCAGTCTTTTTGCCCACATAAAACAGGAAGCATTTCCTTATGAATGTTCTTTACAGGCAGTCTTTTTGCCCACATAAAACAGGAAGCATTTCCTTATGAATGTTCTTTACAGGCAGTCTTTTTGCCCACATAAAACAGGAAGCATTTCCTTATGAATGTTCTTTACAGGCAGTCTTTTTGCCCACATAAAACAGGAAGCATTTCCTTATGAATGTTCTTTACAGGCAGTCTTTTTGCCCACATAAAACAGGAAGCATTTCCTTATGAATGTTCTTTACAGGCAGTCTTTTTGCCCACATAAAACAGGAAGCATTTCCTTATGAATGTTCTTTACAGGCAGTCTTTTTGCCCACATAAAACAGGAAGCATTTCCTTATGAATGTTCTTTACAGGCAGTCTTTTTGCCCACATAAAACAGGAAGCATTTCCTTATGAATGTTCTTTACAGGCAGTCTTTTTGCCCACATAAAACAGGAAGCATTTCCTTATGAATGTTCTTTACAGGCAGTCTTTTTGCCCACATAAAACAGGAAGCATTTCCTTATGAATGTTCTTTACAGGCAGTCTTTTTGCCCACATAAAACAGGAAGCATTTCCTTATGAATGTTCTTTACAGGCAGTCTTTTTGCCCACATAAAACAGGAAGCATTTCCTTATGAATGTTCTTTACAGGCAGTCTTTTTGCCCACATAAAACAGGAAGCATTTCCTTATGAATGTTCTTTACAGGCAGTCTTTTTGCCCACATAAAACAGGAAGCATTTCCTTATGAATGTTCTTTACAGGCAGTCTTTTTGCCCACATAAAACAGGAAGCATTTCCTTATGAATGTTCTTTACAGGCAGTCTTTTTGCCCACATAAAACAGGAAGCATTTCCTTATGAATGTTCTTTACAGGCAGTCTTTTTGCCCACATAAAACAGGAAGCATTTCCTTATGAATGTTCTTTACAGGCAGTCTTTTTGCCCACATAAAACAGGAAGCATTTCCTTATGAATGTTCTTTACAGGCAGTCTTTTTGCCCACATAAAACAGGAAGCATTTCCTTATGAATGTTCTTTACAGGCAGTCTTTTTGCCCACATAAAACAGGAAGCATTTCCTTATGAATGTTCTTTACAGGCAGTCTTTTTGCCCACATAAAACAGGAAGCATTTCCTTATGAATGTTCTTTACAGGCAGTCTTTTTGCCCACATAAAACAGGAAGCATTTCCTTATGAATGTTCTTTACAGGCAGTCTTTTTGCCCACATAAAACAGGAAGCATTTCCTTATGAATGTTCTTTACAGGCAGTCTTTTTGCCCACATAAAACAGGAAGCATTTCCTTATGAATGTTCTTTACAGGCAGTCTTTTTGCCCACATAAAACAGGAAGCATTTCCTTATGAATGTTCTTTACAGGCAGTCTTTTTGCCCACATAAAACAGGAAGCATTTCCTTATGAATGTTCTTTACAGGCAGTCTTTTTGCCCACATAAAACAGGAAGCATTTCCTTATGAATGTTCTTTACAGGCAGTCTTTTTGCCCACATAAAACAGGAAGCATTTCCTTATGAATGTTCTTTACAGGCAGTCTTTTTGCCCACATAAAACAGGAAGCATTTCCTTATGAATGTTCTTTACAGGCAGTCTTTTTGCCCACATAAAACAGGAAGCATTTCCTTATGAATGTTCTTTACAGGCAGTCTTTTTGCCCACATAAAACAGGAAGCATTTCCTTATGAATGTTCTTTACAGGCAGTCTTTTTGCCCACATAAAACAGGAAGCATTTCCTTATGAATGTTCTTTACAGGCAGTCTTTTTGCCCACATAAAACAGGAAGCATTTCCTTATGAATGTTCTTTACAGGCAGTCTTTTTGCCCACATAAAACAGGAAGCATTTCCTTATGAATGTTCTTTACAGGCAGTCTTTTTGCCCACATAAAACAGGAAGCATTTCCTTATGAATGTTCTTTACAGGCAGTCTTTTTGCCCACATAAAACAGGAAGCATTTCCTTATGAATGTTCTTTACAGGCAGTCTTTTTGCCCACATAAAACAGGAAGCATTTCCTTATGAATGTTCTTTACAGGCAGTCTTTTTGCCCACATAAAACAGGAAGCATTTCCTTATGAATGTTCTTTACAGGCAGTCTTTTTGCCCACATAAAACAGGAAGCATTTCCTTATGAATGTTCTTTACAGGCAGTCTTTTTGCCCACATAAAACAGGAAGCATTTCCTTATGAATGTTCTTTACAGGCAGTCTTTTTGCCCACATAAAACAGGAAGCATTTCCTTATGAATGTTCTTTACAGGCAGTCTTTTTGCCCACATAAAACAGGAAGCATTTCCTTATGAATGTTCTTTACAGGCAGTCTTTTTGCCCACATAAAACAGGAAGCATTTCCTTATGAATGTTCTTTACAGGCAGTCTTTTTGCCCACATAAAACAGGAAGCATTTCCTTATGAATGTTCTTTACAGGCAGTCTTTTTGCCCACATAAAACAGGAAGCATTTCCTTATGAATGTTCTTTACAGGCAGTCTTTTTGCCCACATAAAACAGGAAGCATTTCCTTATGAATGTTCTTTACAGGCAGTCTTTTTGCCCACATAAAACAGGAAGCATTTCCTTATGAATGTTCTTTACAGGCAGTCTTTTTGCCCACATAAAACAGGAAGCATTTCCTTATGAATGTTCTTTACAGGCAGTCTTTTTGCCCACATAAAACAGGAAGCATTTCCTTATGAATGTTCTTTACAGGCAGTCTTTTTGCCCACATAAAACAGGAAGCATTTCCTTATGAATGTTCTTTACAGGCAGCCTTTTTGCCCACATAAAACAGGAAGCATTTCCTTATGAATGTTCTTTACAGGCAGCCTTTTTGCCCACATAAAACAGGAAGCATTTCCTTATGAATGTTCTTTACAGGCAGTCTTTTTGCCCACATAAAACAGGAAGCATTTCCTTATGAATGTCCTTTACAGGCAGTCTTTTTGCCCACATAAAACAGGAAGCATTTCCTTATGAATGTTCTTTACAGGCAGTCTTTTTGCCCACAAAAAACAGGAAGCATTTCCTTATGAATGTTCTTTACAGGCAGTCTTTTTGCCCACATAAAACAGGAAGCATTTCCTTATGAATGTCCTTTACAGGCAGTCTTTTTGCCCACATAAAACAGGAAGCATTTCCTTATGAATGTCCTTTACAGGCAGTCTTTTTGCCCACATAAAACACACAACAGCACGTTGCTCTTTGGTTGCACACTCTGTAAGTACATTCACCATTTTGTTTAATGTGCTGTGCATGTACATGAGACACCTAGAGTCACCTGATGAATGGGAATATAAAGTTTGATGTTGCTGTCACCTAATGACATCTGTAGAAAACATCAACTACATTTACCCGCCATCCCCCAGAACTGTGTGACTTACTTATTGACTCACCCTCGTAATTATATGTTACCTTCTCCCGGGGATCTAGAGTGGCTAGATGTTTCCTGCTGGCCCAGAGGTCATGGGTTTGAATTCGCATGGAGACAGATTTTTCAAATTGACCGGGACTCCCAGGTCTACCCAACCTAAACAGGGTATTAGGAAATGTCTTGAAAATCTCAGGCAGCTGCATGATATTGACCCCATTATCCTGGCGTGCTGATTGGTCTATACAAATATGAGTCTAGCACTATATGCCCAATAAACATTAAGTCATGTACAAGAGTCATTAACTTACTTCCTTCATAACTCAGAAAGTCATTGGAGCACTACCCGAAATGCACTGTATATGAGTTGCTTCCACAATGTTACGAGGGAGCTTCAAATTAAATTCTTTAAAATGTGATAGAAATTACAATAACCATGCCATTGTCTTGTATCCTGTCAATATTGTTGTTAAGGATGTCAAGAATGTTAAGCATATGATATCACAGTGACCTCATAAGGACAGTTTAAAGATAGCCGCCCCACTTTTGACATGCACTAAAGAGGAACAGCGTTCTGTTATCCATTTTTTATCAGTGAAGAGGTGAAACCTATAGAGATTCATCGGCAAATGAAGGTCCAGTATGGTGATGCATGCCTGTCAGCCCAGCAAGTGTATACGTGGGGTAGGGAGTTTCAAAACAGCATGACTTCTGTGACAGACTGTTCACAACCAGGTCAGGCACACCGAGTAGTGACCTTAGAGTTGATTTATCTACAGAAATCCAAGTATTTTATCGGCACTGGAGGACTTGCATTTAACGCAGCGGTGACTACATCGAAAAATGATGCATTTGTTCTTTACTTCTTGAGAATAAATTCACACGCACGCGCACACACACACAAACACACACACAAACACACACACACACACACCCACTCCTACCCTCTTAGACATTTTCATTTGAAGCCCCCTCATATGAAGAAATGGAAATGCTAGCCAAAGAATTCATCCACAGCACGAAAGACTTAATGCATGGTTTTTTGTTGTCTGATAACATCCTCTGACCTGATCGGCAGGTTCATTGAGAGTCACTGGTTCACGTGGGTGACACAGATGAGCCATCTGCCCAATGAAGTTGACCGGGACAGCAAGGAGCTGGACTGGGTCCATATGCAGCTGCAGGCATCTTGTAATGTGAAACCTGGCTGGTTTAATGATTGGTTCACAGGACATCTCAATTACCAGATTGAGCATCAGTGAGTTCAAGCCTGTATTTATTGTATGTTGTTATGCCGTTGTTGTTCTCAGTGTTGGGATATGACACCAGAACCGCAAGTCTGAGAGTGGAGGTGGAGGTGGTTACTGCAGCTTTCCACTGGTTGGAGAACAAACTGTATATGCATGTGGTGACTGACTGATTCACAAAGTATCCTGACAAGGGTGAAGACTGGCATGCCTTGTGCTGAATGGTGTGCATCAATTCAGGTGTCGTGGGTTGCGAGCATTCGCTTGATCTCTTCTCCAGGGCACTCTGGTGTGGTTTGAAATGAACAAGCAGACAGACTGGCTGGTGCCGCATCATTGAGAGGTGATTTGATGCATGATAAAGCAGATGTGGTGAAGGCCCTCTGAGAGTGTGTGTATAATGCAGAAGAACAGATATAGACTATCATGGTCTAGAGAGAATGCTGTAGCTAGGGGTAGTCAGAGGATCTGGTCGACAGTCATCACTCAGAGGTAAAGTAAGACGGACATGTAATCAGATTGTAACGGCCACCATTAGTATTGGAACTCTTCACTGGCTATTCAAGATGATGACTGAGCACTTATGGGAATACCCCAAGTGCAGTGATGTCAATTTTTGACTCAATTCAACTCAATTGTTCTCTGTGTTATTGATGTTTGATGTTTTTTCAAAGCAGACATTAGGCTGCTGCTGGTACCTTCAACATGGGAACTCTTTAGTGGCTACTGAAGAAGGGATCGAAGCACATGTGGGAATGTTCTGAGTCCAAATGGGAATATCCTGAGTGCAAGTGGGAATGTTCCAAGTCCAAGTGAGAATGTCCCGAGTCCAAATGGGAATTCCTGAGTCCAAATGGGAATTCCTGAGTCCAAGTGGGAATATCTCGAGTCCGAAGTGCAAGTTGGAATGTCCCAAGTGCAAGTCGGAATGTCTCAATTATAGTGATGTTGATTCTTGATTTCATATTTTGAAGCAGATTTCATGATGGAGTAGTAGTTAGCACTCTCACTTACCAAACCAGCACTCATTGGTTGAATGCCTGGTAGTGGCACTATTTGAGTGTTTTCCCAGCCTGGACAACTCTAAGATTGACCTAGAAATGGATGAAAGTTAGTCTCATTGCAGACAATGCCTTTGGGGTGTGAAGTATAAGGCCTTCACATATTCTAGGTTGTGACATATGAGGTGGGTTGGCCAGTTACTTTACACATCACCTTTCCTTCCCAAACAATTCCTAAACATTCTGAACCGTAGTGACTTAGAGAGCTCTTTACAAAACGAACTTGATAACCTTAGTAGATGGAGCAATGAAAACCGCATGTTAATTAACATCGACAAAACCAAATCCATGCTAACAACGACCAGACAAAAACTACAGACCCTAGCCACAACTGGGGAACCGCTCGATCTCCATGTGGGCACGTTACCTATAGTTAATGTAAATGAACACAAAACATTAAGTCTTTTAATTGACAGACATTTAAACTGGAGCTCTCATGTTCACGTCCTTACCAAGAGAATAACACAAAAAGTTTACCAACTTACTAAAATTCAGCACTTCTTGGATGAAAGCACACAAAAATATTCTTTGCATCCTATATCCAATCACCTCTCGATTATTGTTCCACATTCTGGGATGGTTGCCCTAAATCTAATATGAAACGACTGTGTTCCCTTAAATACCACACTATACATCTAGTTTATGGCATAAAGCACGTTGAAAGTAATAACTTATACAGTCATCTAAGACTTCTACCACTTCAAAAGCACTTCCTTTTTAACAAAGCCAAATTAGTGAATAAAATTACATATCCGAAAATACCCCAGAGTATCTTCTACCATTAATTCAATCTAATGCAATGAACAGTAAGCACTTAAATTTATTACCTGTTCTAAAGTCTAGACTGGACATGTTTTGCGTATTCTGTTGCTCACTTGTGGAGTGGCCTTCCACCAGATCTGAAAACTCCAATGAGTCCCTACGCATTCAACCGAAAACTCTTTCAATACTTACTTCATATCGACTATATGCCTCCATAAGCCACCTACTGGTATCATTGTTCACTATCATTCTTCACTGTGTGTGTGTGAGTGAGAGAGTGAGTGAGAAAGAAAGTGAGAGAGAGTAAGAGAGAGAGAGTGTGTGCATGCGAGCGAGCGAGTGAGTGAAAGAGAGGGTGAGTGTGAGTGAGTGAGTATAAGCGAGAGAGAATGAGTGAGAGAGAGAGAGAATGATACAATGAGAGAGTAAGTGTGTGAGTACGTAAAAGAAAAATAAAGAGAGTGCGAGAGAGAGAGCTGAGCGCACGCACATCATGTGACATGATGTGCCATATTTTTTCTGTATCCTCATCTTTTATAATAGCATTTTTACTGCCACTTGAATTTAACATGCACTGCTTATTTCATCATATTATGTCAATTCCAGGAATTATCTTACTGAATTGCACCAATTTTTTTCTTTTACACGTTACACAATGTATAACATATTTTCATTCACATTTCCCATTTTTTCCATGTTTTCCCATTTTCCCCCAATTTTCAATGTTCTTGTGAGGATGCTCACGATAGTCATTGCACGCGTGTGTAAAGTGTGGGAGTTTATTCATACTCTCAGGCTCCTGGGGGATCATCACTGTAGTTGTAGAGTTTGTACTTTGTGTGTCGCTTTGGCAGGCCGCCCTGCAAAAAGAGGCTGAGCCATATGAAACCTTGTGCAATGGAGTCAATCCTGTTGACTTTAAAACCCGTTTTTTAAATCTTGCAGTCGAGGGTGGACTTGCCTTGTCCAATACCTCATGAACATTTGTCTGTGGTACAGGGACTTGTCTGTATCATAGACCACATGACATTTGTCTGTGGTGTGGGACTTGTCTGTATCATAGACCTCATAACATTTGTCAGTGGTAGTGGGACTTGTCTGTATCATAGACCTCATGACATTTGTCTGTGGTAGTGGGACTTGTCTTTATTATAGACCTCATGACATTTGTCTGTGGTAGTGGGACTTGCCTGTATCATAGACCTCATGATATTTGTCTGTGGTAGTGGGACTTGTCTGTATCATAGACCTCATGACATTTGTCTATGATAGTGGGTCTTGCCTGTATCATAGACCTCATGACATTTGTCTGTGGTAGTGGGACCTGTCTGTATCATAGACCACATGACATTTGTCTGTGGTAGTGGGACTTGTCTGTATCATAGACCTCAGGACATTTGTCTATGATAGTGGGACTTGTTTGTATCATAGACCACATGACATTTGTCTGTGGTAGTGGGATTTGCCTGTATCATAGACCTCATGACATTTGTCTGTGGTAGTGGGACTTGTCTGTATCATAGACCACATGACATTTGTCTGTGGTAGTGGGACTTGCCTGTATCATAGACCTCATGTCATTTGTCTGTAGTAGTGGGACTTGCCTGTATCATAGACCTCATGTCATTTGTCTGTGGTAGTGGGACCTACCTGTATCATAGACCTCATGACATTTGTCTGTGGTAGTGGGACTTGCCTGTATCATAGACGTCATGTCATTTGTCTGTGGTAGTGGGACTTGCCTGTATCATAGACCTCATGTCATTTGTCTGTGATAGTGGGACCTACCTGTATCATAGACCTCATGACATTTGTCTGTGGTAGTGGGACCTACTTGTATCATAGACCTCATGACATTTGTCTGTGGTAGTGGGACCTACCTGTATCATAGACCTCATGACATTTGTCTGTGGTAGTGGGACTTGCCTGTATCATAGACCTCATGTCATTTGTCTGTGGTAGTGGGAGTTGCCTGTATCATAGACCTCATGTCATTTGTCTGTAGTAGTGGGACTTGCCTGTATCATAGACCTCATGTCATTTGTCTGTGGTAGTGGGACCTACCTGTATCATAGACCTCATAACATTTGTCAGCCAACCAGTCAATCAATTATACTTTTATGACATCAGCTGAGAGAGATAGAAGACATATGTGTATGCTAGTGATATCAGTCACTCAGTCGATATTACTGTTATGACATGGTGATAAGTATACTTGCATATATCCAATCAATTTACTTATTTCCTTCCAACCAGTTTGTTTCCAACAATGCCTCGAACCAGCTTTCATAAAGTAGCACCTTTAGTCCAGTCTCTCTGTAAAAAACATGGAATTGAATATCGAAACAAAACACTAGTCACGGCTTTTATAGATATTGTGAGGTAAGTAGTGTCAATCTTGTATTCGTTGTGAAAAGTAGTAATCAGAATTCTTTATGAGAACTTATGTCTGAAGTTTTGGCCACATCTGTCACTGGGAGAGAGATGTATAAAGATCTGACCAGTCCAGTTCAGGACAACAGTATCCAACATCTGCGAGAAGACACCATTATACTGTTGGTGATTTTAAAAACTCAGTGAATGTTCTATTATATTACCATAGTAGAATTCTAAATATTATTATTAAGAATTAAATATATTTAGTCACTCTGGTATATTTAGTCTGGCCTATTTTAGTAATCATTTATTTTTTGTCGAATGTAGTATATGAAACGCCTTTGCTTTTTGACTTGATGCCTGCAATTTAGCAAGGGTTGAGAGTTGGCCGAGGTTGGACTTTTATAACATGTCAATGGCACTGGGATTCCTGAAGACTGATTAATTCTCTTTTCCACCCACAGTGATTTAAAAGTCGACAGGGTTGACTTCATTGCACCGGATTTTTATCACATATGGCTCGATCTCTTTCCGCAGCATGGAAAGCGTCCCACAAAGCACGAACTCCGTAGCTTTTAGTGACGACCCACAGGAGTCTCCGAAACATTTAACTCGTAAACCGAAGGACGCGGCCCGGAATCGAACCCACGACCTTCGGAGCACGAGTCAAACTACCACTTCGCCACAGACAGTGATATATGTTGAATTATTTGATTTGCTAATTATTGTTCTGTTCTACCTATGTAAGTTCCTTGGTATTCACACTGGAATTGATCAATGCGGTTTGATTTGTGTACGGAGACTGGTTCTTTTACAGATGGTGTGTGAATCCATGCCATATGGTGAAATTTTAAAAAAAACAACACTGACAGTTCTGGGTAAACCCTGACCCCATTGTCAAGCAGACACAGACACAGTTGACAATTATTTATTATATTTGTGTGGAAACAAACCAAAAGCGCTACATTGTTGTTGTCATGTGAACACTTCTGGCAATCCACGATGGCATGTCTAGTGATTCATCATCACAATCATGTGCCATGTCGGCAAGCATGGGCTATCATGTAATTTACTGTTTTCAGACATTGAACACAACATATTCAGAAATCGGATGTGAGATAAACTAAACACACTTAATGGGAGTTAGTTAGTTGCATATGTTTTACAGGATGTCACTATCAACCCCAGCATTTTTTGACAGTTTGTGATTTCTTGGCAAGTTTACGTTCAGTAGTTTCCATTGTTTTCTGACAACTGGCACCCATACCACTTTATAAAAACCAATGCACGGGTGGTCTGCTATCAAATCGCCTGCACGTGTGTTTCGAACGCAGTATGCGGGATTATGAACTGCGTCCATAACCCCTTCACCGCAGAACTGGTTATTTGGATAGATTATGTATATATATATTCAAAACAATGTTTTCCCGTAGTGAATTTGAATAACGAAGACACAAACAATAGATTGCACGATTTATTGCCTGGCATATTTCGCTGCATCTCGTCAGGTACATACTGCAGAAATCACACAACTTACGTGAATTAACTAGATAAATTCTTCAAGTTTAAATATACACATATTGTGGGGCCGACACACCGGAAGCTCCCGGCGTCTTCAATTGGTAGGCACATTGTCAAGAGCGGCTATGTGGTTGACAGAGACACTGCCTTTCGCGTGTTGTTTAACACACAAAATACTCGCTTGTTAAAATTTGCAGAAGCAATTATGATCAATCAACGCAAGCCAGAATTGTGCAAACAGAAAGACATGTTAGTCAGCTTAAAATTACCGTGGTAGATAATTGACATTACTGTGCGAATATGTGTATATTTCAACTTGAAGAATTTATCTAGTTAATTCACATAAGTTGTGTGATTTCTGCAGTATGTACCTGACGAGATGCAGCGAAATAAGCCAGGCTGTATATATATATAACTAGGACATGTTGTTTATCTCCATGTTTTTGCTTCTGTATTTCAGAGTGTTGAAGAGATCAGGTCAGTTGTGGTATGATGCTTATTATGAGCAGTGACAGTCTTTGTTGCCTGTTTAACAATTGTCTCTACTCATTGTCTTCCAGAATGGGTGACAATTGTTGCCTTATTCTATCATGAAGTCACTTATTTTCACAAATTAACTTTAAAATACAAAGCAGAATAACTAGCAAAGAAGGATCAAGACAAATACAATCAAATGCAGCAACTGTCAAAGGGAGAAACCCCAAGCACCGCTGAATCTATAACAACAATAACTCACTGGATTCCACAAAATACAGGTTGCTCCAAAAATGAATATTGATGTTTGTTTTGCACGTGTAGTTTAGGTAATCACAAACTTAAATATGTTTGGTTTCTCCCAAATGATTGGGAAACTGTTTGAGTTTGGGCAGTTATCTGATAACAATTTTTGTTTGTGTCACATGCTAGACAATGCAAGAAATGAAAATGATGATACCACAACTGTATACAAAATGGTTTCTCCTGTGTCATAGCCATTTTCATTTTGTAATTTAAGCCTTTTCTTTAATTAATCGTTTTACTTTTGCAGTCACAGCTTGAGTTCTTTTTCTTAAAGTAGTGGTACTTGAACATGTTTAGGAATAGTGAATGAGTGTTTTCATCATATATAAATAATTTAAGAAAACTAGTAAAACCAACACATCAAGATAAACTGATACAAACAATATTCCAGGGTGTACGAGGGAATGTATTTGTTGTATTCATAAGTATGTCTGTTCACTTGGGTGGTATTTTCTATGTTCATTCATCTGGTGTTTCATTTAGCTAGAATCACACTTAAGAAAATGTGGACATTTTCATTATACTGAAAGTGTTCCAAAATGTAAATCACCTTGAAACCAATTTGTGGTACACTTACTGCATTTTAGAAGTCCTTAAACACACCTTACCTCACATAGATACTTTCTGGCTGTATAGATCACCTCAACTTTGTAGAGATAAACCCATACCACATGAGAGCCAATGACTGTAAATATCAGTTAGTGATTTCCTTCCATTGATTTACTGTAACTTATTAATTAATAAATGGGTGGCAATTGCTGCTTTATTCTATCATGAAGTCACTTATTTACAAAGTCATGATAAAATAAAGCAGCAGTTGTCACGCATTAATTAATAAATGTGCAATTCTTTTTCTAATGATGTTAAGTATTTTAATTTTTGCTTGCAAGGTTTATGTCAGCAATTTGCTGTTTCTGTTTAAATTATACAAATCTTTTAATTTATGGACATGTTGTTAGATTGATAGTTCTTGTGAGAACAGCAAAAAAATTGGTGATGTGGTAAATGTCATCTTTGCTTTCCCAGATCTCTCATCCATTTTATGAGGTTTGTGTGCATGCATGAGCACATGCATGCATGCGCGTGAGAACATCTGCATGTTAAACAAGAAATCCTAAAAGTTCCTCAATTTAAATAAATAATGTAGGTGAGATAGAGTGTAAGCAAGAAAGAATATCAGTAAGACAGAATGTAAGGAAGATAATTGGAATGTCAGTAAGAAAGAAAGAATGTAAGATAGAAAGTCTTTTTTTAAAAGTCGAGAGGATTGACTTCATTGCACCGGGTTTTATCCCACAGAGCTCTGTCTCTTTCCACAGGTTGATCTGCCGAAAGCGTCGCACAAAGAATCAACTCCATAGCTCCAGTGACAACCCCCAGGTATCTCAGAGAAAAATGCACTCACCAACCGAAAGACGTAGCCCTGTACCGAACCCACAAATTACGGAGCATGAGGCAGACGGCTTGACCACGTCACCATGGAGACTCCTGAAGAAAATGTGATCGTGTTATCTGTGATAGACAGACCAAAACCCCTGATAGATAAAAACCTTCTTCTTCCTTCTGCGATAGTGTTTTCTTCCAAGCTAGAAAGAATGTAGATAAGAAAGAATTCATATTAGCAAGAAAGAATATAGGAAAGAAAGAATGTAAGCTTGAAAGAAAGAATGTAAGTAAGAATAAAACAATTGTGATTCATATAAGTGAGAGTTCCAGATTTAATATTGGCCATAGCAGACTGTAGGACGGTATTTTCTACCCCGTTTTTATAAATGACACTTTTCAATGTTAGTGGAAGATGTTTTAATTGTTTGTGTTTTTTACATTGTTTCTTCAGTAAGGCAGTTCTATAATGATCATTATTAATGTTTACCATAGCAACCACCAAAGTTTATATGTAAGTTTTGATATTTTGTTGTGTATCTTGTAGTTACATTGATTGTTATTATCAATAATTTTCAGTGTTGATGTAAATTATGCCACTAATTTTTTAACCACTATGGATGTCTGTTTGAGAACTGAGAGATACAGTACCCTTCCCCATGCTGTGTGCAAGTTAAGGATTGTTTATTTGTTGCGCCTGATATGGAGGAATAGGTGGCTGAGTTATCAGAATGTCCAGCTCACACATTGTGGGATATGTGTTTGAATAATGAAGACAGATTAAAACCCCTGATAGATAAAAACCCTCTTCTTCCATCTTCCCCCATCTCATCATCCATCTCCTCCTCCTTTTTCTGAACCCTTTAAAAATAAATTGTATTTGTTCATTTGTTCTTCTCCTACTTCTTCTTCTATTTTGCCTTTCAGTCTTGTGAGATGAATATATGAATAGAGTTGGACAGTAAATACACAATGTACATGAAAGTGCATGAGGCAGGAGAACTGGCACAAAATCGAGAGTTTTTCTGACGGGCTGAGATGAGAGTGCTGTATCTCATAGTAACTTTACATGATGGGGATGATGATTACTGTACTGTAGCAGCAGCTTCAGCGGCGCTGTGGCGGAGGGGTTACAAATGCAATTTATAATCCTGCACACCGTGTTTGAAACACAGCTGCTGGCAGTTTCAGACTGCCTTGCATTGGTTCCTATACAAAGGTATGAGTATCTGTTGTTCAGATAGCAATGGCAAACTTCTAAACATAAACTTGCCAAGAAATAACAAACAGCCAAAAAAAGGCTACAGTTGACTGTCACATCCTGTAAGAATATGCAACTAATTTTTAACTGGCACCTTGTCATCTTTGTTTGTTACATTATGCCTGCACTGAATTGTATAGACCATGTTTTGCCCATACAGCATGATCCTTCTCTTGGCCTATCTAATTTACTCCAGAGGGAAGGTAACACCAATGCATCTAGAACAAGACAAGCTGCAGAAGCTGCCAGATCAGCAAAGCAATGCTATTACAGTCTGCCTGTCAGGAGATTAATTCCTAGTGTACCAGAGTACAGAACCAACAAAGACTGGGTTTTTATTCAAAGACTGTTTATTTTCTTCACGATGACAACATGGCTTCTTCCCAGTTCTAAGGCGGGATGTTGACTGTCCCCTGACAACCCCCTACGTCACGACTTGAGCATCCCCCCCCCCCCATTCTCCTCCGATGCTCAATCGTGCTGTAGCTGTTTCCCACTAGATCCTAATACCCTAATACTCCACTACTGTTACACCTCCCTATGTTTACTAAAGAATTTTCCTTATAAAGGAAAAATCTTTACTCCTAATCCCCTTACTCTATTCCCTCTTTTTCCTTACTTCTCACAGTTCCTCTAATCTTCCCCAAACCAACTCCAACTTAAGTAAATATTCTATTTCTTTAACTCTTTCCCCTGCTATATAGTCAACCCACGTCTTCTTCGTTTCTGGCCCTTCAAACAAACATAACATATTTACATATCCTTAATAACATTTAAATCTCAACTTTATACAATACATCATAACACATCTTCTTAAATACTTCTTTTCCACTTCATAAGCAATCCGCTTACCATTTCAAACGCTGATACCAACTCCCTTTTATCCTCACCAACCCCACTAATTCTCCACTTTCGACTAACCTGCAATCACTTTCACACGATAGGAAGACAAAGAATCGGTGGCCACCGGAATTTAAAGAAGCAGTAAAACTCTTTCACCCAAAGACCACACTACACCCCTTTACCCCCCTATGTCATTTGAGACTTTATGTAATAAAGTCTAAAACACTTATATCTCCTACAGTACCACTCATTATGGTAACAGTTTACGCTGCTATCTACAGCATCAAATACCAATCATCAAAAATATTCTTCATTTCCAAGTGTCTATATATTACAGACACTACCTTACCTCAACCTCACATTGTAATGTTAACCACAAAACACATCTCGAGGACACAATTAAAAAGGTCTATTATCCCTTAAGACCTCCTCCAACATTATACACATCACCTCACATAACCTCATCACCTCGCATAACTAATCTTCTCCTATACCTCAGTCAAATATTCTCTCTTAATGTCCATTTCTTATGGGCATATCTACTAAAACCTCCACTTATGCCATCATCAACAGCAACAATAAACTACTCCTAACTCCTGTCTGTGACTACTTGCAATCGACTTTATCTCAGTCCATATATTACGGACTCTCAAAAACCCCATGTCATTATGTCTCCACTATGTTCATTTCTCATTAACACACTTACACCCCTTTACTATTGTACTGTATCCACAGTGTCTAATCAAACATGGATCCAATTCATGTTTACTCTTCATCTGGGGTAATTTTCTTATTCTTCTATAACCCAGCAATCTCGTGTATATCATGGCTCTTCTGACCCCACGGAAACTATGTTCAAAACTTTCCCCTCATTTACTCTACTGCTGTATTCATTAATCTTTTCTTCTCCCATATGGCCTCCAATCCCATATTTTTCTAATTAATGCTGACTTTAGTGTATCTCTAAACTTTCCCATAACCATCCCCGGTATATGTTTCCACTACTTCATAACCATATCAACCTCATTATGCTGACTATCACAGCAATCTAATACCCATGAACTTATTCTTCACAAAGAGAATGTGTCTCTCTCTTAGCTCTCAGTAGTTTTATTAACTCTTTTCTGAATGAAGGGTCCTAATTAAAGCCCCCTGTATTTTCTTTATTCTAGACAAAACCCTGTAAATTAAACATAACTTAATTAACTACTATTTAACATACAAAACAGCGAAATAAAATCACAACAGGATTTCTTACCCCCCCCAAATTTTTATAACATCATTTATGTTTCCCCTCATCTCAATTAAAGGTGTGATGATGATGGTGATGATGATGGTGATGATGATGGTGATGATGATTAAAATAATACAACATACATCCTAATCTATTTTTACTAAATACTACTGGTCTCTTTTACGGACCAATAGTTTGTACACAAAAGTCTAAGAACACAATAACCCTATTCTAAAATAATAACAATCATTTTACAGGACCAAATCAAGCAAAAAAAACATACTATATATGAGGCATTAAAACTCAGACTCAATAAAACAACTGTCTTCTCGCTAAAGAGAAGGTTTTCAAAAAAAAAAAAAATATAACTCCCTTCAAATTACTACGTACAGTGGCCCACCAACATTGGCCTCCCGTACAAACATATCTATTTATACAAGTCATTCCAGTATTTCTATGACCGAGAAAACAAAACACTTCACCGCCAAGTATGTATATCTGCTAACTACAGACCATCATAACGCGGAACAATACTTGTTCCCCTCAACCAAAATCACTACTCAACAACTGACCGTTCCTTTTTCTGGAAGTCAACCATTGATTATCTCCCCTCACAACATTTTACAAAATTAACTCTTAACACATCCCCATATCTAGAATATCATCTTAAACAAGCTCTGTAAACTACAGGTCAACTCACTTTATCTATTACTAATGTGGCGATTATTCCAATGTCATCTCAATGTACCAGCCGTCATCTATCTACTAACCTGTGGCTCGGCACACCAATTGTTTCCCTTGGCTTTGTACCAAACATCACTACAAGTTCCTAATCATTACTGTTAACTACAGTATCTCCACCATGCTACTCCCATCAAAAGAACTTGTCTATTTACTATAGACCTCTCACCAAAACAACTAATTCTACTTCTAATTTTCTCGTCTACCCGACGCAATTACTTAACGTATCATTACTTTCTAACATCTTACCACGACTACTCTAAGCTATCCTCAAGTCTTTCCTAGCACTCTTGCATCATGACGATAATCAAACCGGTCACCCTCCTCGGAACACGTTCTCCAACATTCATTTTACTAACCTTGTTTACCTCCGTATCTTTCACTCTTATTTATCGGAATTCTTTCAGAACTGCAACCCACGCCACTTATAACTGACAGCAGACCTCTCTTTTCTCGTTCCTGTTAAGAATACTAAACATGTTTTATGAAACATCATTCAGAATGTTAACTCCGTTTTCGTCATATAACTTCCATAATTTCCTTCCAACGTCAGATATTCTACGAAAAGACATAATTCTCCAATCATTTTCTTTCTATCTCTCGATTTTCGCATACTCTATGTTCCACATTTTATCAACGTCACTTATCAACCACTCTTCTCATTTTCATACGGACTATGATACACAACCTCGCTCTCATCTCACGACTACTCTCGCATCGCGACAACCTAACATCTCCATACTATTACTACAAAAAAACACTTTAGACGCCACCTCAACATTCCAGCAATCACTCACCACAACCTAAGCGTATTGATCTCCTCTACACACCTCGACACAAGACATATCAACGCCACTCTTACATTTTATCTATGTATTTCACTTAGGCGACGTCACCACACCTCTCTCCTACTTCCTTCATCACGACGAACAGCTGTCTGACTACAGTTATACTCACGTATGAACAACGCACAACCAGACGAATTATTCCAGAGGACTTTCTCAATTCACTGCTTTCTTATATCTCATTTACAGCACTATCAACTATCTCTCAAACAAACTTCATTCCAACAGGTCACTAATCTCGTAACTATCATTCTATACTTCTCCACACAACAACTTCTCAGACTTAATCAGCTCGTATTCTTTAAGCATCAACTTCTACAGTCTTTTACTCTTAATATTCTCGCGTTCAACTGGCTATTTTACACCCAGGATACTCAATTCCTCCTCAACCTATATCTCCTCACCAGACACTCTCGATTCACCTGTCAACCATACTATTCTTTCTTCTCAAACCAACAAGCAAAACTATCTCAGACATCACGTCACAACTCTGAGTCGAACCATTTCTAGTACGAACCTTCATCCTCTACTAATTCTGTGCTGAATCTACTCTATTTTACTTACACCAGTTATACATCACTCGACGTGATTAACTCTCTATATCTATCCATTCCGGACAAAGGAGTATTTTTACCTAGTTTACTCTCCCTACATCACAACCAAACACACGATATCCTGTATTACGTAATCCACGTGGAATATCATTTGCCGTACTTCACTATCCTCAACAACACCATCGCCTACCCTGTACCATGCGATGCTGCACCAAAAAATTCATCTGCCTATTTTAGACAGCTCACATATCTATATGCTCAAACCGCAGTTCTTCTCATAAGCCAAAACTATTTCATTTTCCTTCTTCACCCAAGGAATTTTAACCGTTATAGAGTGTGTCCAAGTTAAATATTTCATTTCTCTCAATACATTAACCCGTCTTTCTCTTATTATGTCATCATCACTATCTGTTGTCAACCTGTTAAAGTACTCAGGTCTTAATTCTCTGAGTTTTCTTATGTTATTTTCTGTTGTCGAGGAGTAAATTCCCGCTATCTGTCTATCACTATTCTTCTTCTTACATGTTTTCTTTCTATTTCCTTTATTTGCGTCGGTCTGCTCACTGTTTCCTATATACCTTACGTAACGTTTGTACTTCCCCATTTCGTCTTCAGATGACACACTGACAATAGTTCCCTCATCAGATTCATTATAGTCGTTCACCGCAGCCACGTCAATTCCATTTCCATAGTCGCCTTTAGAACGTCTGAGTTTCTTTCTCTTTCTTGGTCTTCGTCCCTTAACCTTCCCTACTTTCTTGTCATATAAACTGGTATCTATTTCTAAAGAGTCACTATCCAAAACTCTGTCCGTCTGTCTACCAGTAACTACACCGTATGAGGGAACCTCACGCTTCGATTCAGGATCTGCTCGTAGTGCAATTCTTTCATTCTCCGAATCATCAGTATTTATATCTGTTTCAGCATCACTATAATATTCGGCGGTAGGAATATCTTCTCCGTAATCTGAACTCTGACAGCTAATATTCCTACACCATTTGGGAATTAGTTTCATGTCTATACCTGAGGAAGTTGACACGGTAGTACCTCTATTAACTATCATACTACTATTTCTTTCTTCAATACTTCTCCTCTTTAGCTTTCTTTCGTTCTTGGTCCTCGTCTGTCTATCTTTCCTATCTTCAACCTTGTCTCTCTTAGTCAAATGAGTTGGTTTTGACTGAGTCTCTATTAAGTCAGTTTGACTTCCCTTTATTATCTTGCCGGCTGGTTGTACCTGGACCTTTTTCTCTACTGTATCTACCTGAGTCTGTGTACTATTTTCTATCGTATTACTTGCCTGTGTCTGTGTCTCTCGGTTTCTTTTCTTTACTAACATCTTCGTCTTCTTTTCCTGTTCAATCCTAATATTGGCCAGTACTTTAGGAGTCGTTGAATTCTTATCTTTGTTTTCTACTCTGTCTTTCGATCCTGACTTCAAATATTGTCTTTGTCTCTTTTCAAACCAGTCGTTACTTCTTTTTCTAGCGGTTGCACTGTGAGAGGGCCAGTCCCATGATTTCCCTGAAAAGTTTCTCTCACGCCCATTTTTGTAGTTATAACTGCTATACCAGTCCGACCTTTCACCATTACGTCTGTTCTCACCGTCTTTTACCCTATAAGCATTTGGCCTTGGTTCGTCATAACCATATTGTCTTTTGTCTTTATTAAGCAATGGCTGTCTCCTGTTATTCTTTCCTACTCCATTACAATCTACTATAATTCTATAAGGGTCTTGTCTAGTCGTTCTGTTTTTCAATGTTTCCACAAAATTCTCTACTTCCGTAATTGACACCTTTAATTCCCCCAACCATGTACTAACTCGTTGTAATTCCCCACACAAGAAATTCATATTCACTTCCTTTGAAATATCTATCTACCTGAAACAATATTTTCACTTCTTCTTCTGTATATTCTTTGGTACCTGGAGAAAAAAAAAACTTGTCCTGAGTTCAGCTGAAATATGCCTGATTCTCCACTGTGCTGTGCTGAGTCTTCTAAGCTGAAATATTTATACAAGCAACCAATTTCACTTTTGTAATTTACTAACTTAAGAAACACAAATCGCTTATTTCGTAAGAACAGTTCAATCAGTTACCAGGTTTATAAATTACCCTACTTCTGTTTCTCGATCCAAGCACGACGTATTCTCCTAAGTTCGCCGTCCGGTTACATTCAAACGCCGGGAGTCCGTACTAGTTGAAATGTTCCTCCTATCAATCACGTTTCAGGTATCAACAGGTAGTTAGGGAGTTTCTTCTCAGGTAGTCTCTCTTCTTGGGATGCTCAGTACCGTGCTTCAACCCTTGGTGGGGTCCCTTCTGAGATGGAGTACATCATCGACGCCTTGAGATAGTCTGACACATAACAGCGAGCGGCTCTCGATTGCAGTAGAGCCCCGAGATAGTCTGACTCGTCAACGAAACATTGGGCAATCCATGAAGTAATGCCTTATTTATTTACTGTCTCGATTGTCTTTTACCAACGTTCTTTTTTTCTATTTGTTAGCGTTCAGAATGAAACCTATTTAACATTGAGGCTGAACTTGATTGTCTTATTGAAATGTTCTTTCTCACCTGACTCAACGATCAGACGACTGGATTTCTGGATTGCCCTTTAGCCAAAGTTCTGCACACTCCTCGTTCGAGATATTGATTTACTGACTTGAACTTGACACATTCGGCAGAGTAATGACCAAGAGGAGTCGTTATGATGGTGTTTGCAGGCGCTGCCAACCGTTATGGCAAGTTGGGTTGGTTTTCACTCTTCTCTTGACGCCAATTTATTTGTTATCTCAAGTCTTGAAAAAGACTTACAGACAACCGCCCCTGGCCGGGCTTTTGGTCGCTGTATTCACAGATAACTTATACTTATTGGCCATCTTTCCCACTGCGCCTTGTTACGTTCAATGCTGGTTTAAAAGCGCGCCGAAATTGTTTCTGGCGATTTAGACAAACGGAGCAAGGATCATCTTCTCAGTTTTTGGCCTCCGCCATGTTATATAGTATACGGCCTGACTTCGCGTTGTTTCTCTGTAGACCGGATTATACCAGGCTCGAATCCTCGGTCGTAGGCTCCAAAATTAGTCCTGTATCAGAGTACAGAACCAACAAAGACTGGGTTTTTATTCAAAGACTGTTTATTTTCTTCACGATGACAACATGGCTTCTTCCCAGTTCTAAGGCGGGATGTTGACTGTCCCCTGACAACCCCCTACGTCACGACTTGAGCATCCCCCCCCCCCATTCTCCTCCGATGCTCAATCGTGCTGTAGCTGTTTCCCACTAGATCCTAATACCCTAATACTCCACTACTGTTACACTAGACCACTTGCTTACCACGTCTTAGGGTCTGGCCTGGCCTGCCATGACATTAAGTCTTTAGGTTGTATTTCCTCACATTAGGATCAAGCTTTTACCCTTCCAACTGGGTTCCTCCGCCCAGAGTCATTGGCACAACGTGGGGTGTTGGGTTTGGTGAGCACTGCCCAACATTTCAGCGCTAACAGAAAGCAGGTAGTACCATCTGCTGTCATACAGTAGCTCAGCCAAATGTGATGTCCTGAAGGTGTTATGAACACAATTCACATTCACGCACACCGCATTCGAAACACAGCTGTGGGCGATTTGATAGATCGCCATGCACTGGTTTTCATACATGCATGCCAGTCATTCAGAAAGCAATGGCAAACTACTGAATGTAAACTTCCCTAGAAATTACAAACAGCCAAACAATGCTGAGGTGACTGCAACATCCTGTAAAGAATATGCAACTAACTTGTTTGATGATAATAATGTTTTTTTTTAATAACCATGTGTATGTTTTGCTTTAATGTAGCTGTGATTTTCGTGCTTGACTATTATTGAAATGTGGAAGTCAGGAGGAAACCACCACATTAATTTCCTAAAATCAAAGTTTATGTTTAAAAGACCTCATGCCAGCATTTATACAATATTTTGTCAAATTGTTCTACAAATTATTTTTCTGTAACTGTTATGTCTTTGTGTAAAATCCTTATTATTATGTTTACATACATGCAATAATTTAGGTGTCATTTTATACATGGTACAGTCATTTAATTACAAATTGTTACTGTATATTTTGCTCAGTTTTAATTCTTGTAGGACAATTGTACTTGGTTCAATTCTGACTGCCATGTTTTTGAAGTCTTACATTTTATATATTGTTTAGTGTTTAATATTTGTGTTAGTTTTCTATGATCATAGTTGTCTGGAAGATTGAATTAACACTATACTTAGACATACACATTGTATTATTCTGTGAATAATGATTCAAAATAATGTTTTCCCGTAGTGAATTTGAATTTTAAAAAGACACAAACAATATATTGCACAATATATTGCCTGGCACATTTCGCTGCATCATGTCAGGTAAGGGGGAAAGTCAATAAGTAAGTCACAAATGGCTGTAGAAAAATAACTAATTATGATAAAAACTTGAAACCAGTTTATTTTTATACATACATTGTCCCTTTATTTCTAAACATAATTTCCACCAACATTGATCCTTTTATCCCATCGTTTTATCAGTCCTCCTAAACCAGCTGCATAGAACTGCATGATCTGTTTTCTAAACCACGTTTTCACTTCACATTCAACTTCGGCGCCATTCGCAAAATGTCTCCCGCCAAGGTGGGTTTTCAGTGGACCATAAAGGTGGAAATTTCTAGGGGCTAAGTCGGGGCTGTAAGGTGGATGTTCCAGAACTTCCCACCTTTGTTGGTTAATTTTCTCCTGAGTTAATCGAGCTATATGTGGTCTGGCATTGTCATGAAGAAGCAACACTCCTCTAGTCAGCAGTCTTGGATGTTTTCTTCAAATTGCACCATGAAGCATCGATAGAACTTCACAGCATGATTCAGAATTCACATTGTCATCTTTCTTCTTGAAATTGGTTAAAAGCACTCCTTGACAATCCCAGAATACTGTCAGCATAACCTTCCCTGCTAATGGCGTAACCTTGAATTTTTGGACACAAGGCGAAGAAGGATGTTTCCATTGTACTGAAGCATGCTTTGATTCGGTCTGGTAGTCATGCACCCATGATTCATCCACAGTAACAATTCTGTTCAGCATGTCTTCTCCTTCATCTTCGTATCGACAGAGATGATGCAAGGACAGGCCAAATCAGTTCATTTTGTGTTCCTCTTTCAATTGTCTGCGTACCCATCTTGAGCACACTTTCTTAAATTCCAATCGATTATGCTATATGCTGTATGCTGAACCATGTGAGCACCTTATTGCAGATGCTATAGAGTCTATCGTTACTCGCCTGTCACCTCTAATCATCATCTCCACGCGCTACACAGATGCTTCTGTTGCAATCTCATCAGGACGATCAGATCGGATTTCATCAACAGTTTTAGAGCATCCTTGAGAAACTTTTTCTACCCAGTTATGCACCGCTTTACGGGACAAACATTTGTCATCATAAACAGGAAGCATTTTCTTATGAATGTCCTTTGCAGGCAGTCCTTTCACCCACAAAAAATGCACAACAGCATGTTGCTCTTTGGTAGTACACTCCGTAAGTACAGTTGCCATTTTGTTTATGCGCTGCGCATGCACATGAGACAGCTAGCACCACCTGACAAACGGGAATATAAAGTTCGATGTTGCTGTCACCTAATGACACCTGTAGAACATACCAACTACATTTACCTGCCATCCCACAGAACTGTGTGACTTACTTATTGACTCGCCCTCGTACATACTGCAGAAATCACACAACACAAACTAAAGTGATTAGATAAATTGTTCAAGCTGTAATACACATACTCACACAGTAATTTTAAACTGACTATCATGTCTTTCTGTTTGCACAAGACTGGCTTCTGCTGATTAATGGTGATTGCTTCAGCAACCTTTAACAAGCCACTATTTTGTGTGTTAAACAACACGTGAAACCCATTGTCCATATCAATCATGAGACCTGTTTCCAAAATGTGCCGCCCAGTCGATGATGTAGGTAATTTGTGGTGTGTCGGCCTGACCAGGTTCCCAGCGTCTTTGTGTATTATTCTGTTAATCCAATTGGGTGTGTGTTTGACCACCCTGTTGTTTAACTGCCTCTCTGTTCTGCCAATGTAGGTAGACTGGCGCCTGCATATAAATTGATAAATACAATTGGATTTGGCGTACAGAGAGACTGGTCCTTTTACTGATGGGGTGGGAATAGGTATGGTTCTGTACCTAATAACTGGAGTTGCATCACAGAATGTTCAGCTGACTGCTGTAATGAGACGGTCCTGTAGATGTTGCATTATGCCATCCCCTGGAAATGTTAGTGATTGTTGAGGTGTTATTTGTATTCTTTTAAAATCTGTTTATTTTGTTATTCTCAGATGTCCTGTTGCTTTAGTGGTGTAGTTTGTTGAATGTGTATGGGTTACATTTGACTGCATCATTTTGTGAAAACAAGCAGGACAACTACATCCAACTCTGCTGAATAATGCACTGCAATATTTTAGTCAACATACATTATCACACTGGTTCAAAGCAGTGTATAATGACAACAGTAATACAGATGACCAATGCCTAAGATATACTGTGCTAGTCCTATAACCTCCATACAAAAAAAAAACAAATATCATCATCATCGAGTGCTTCGCCGACTGGCGTGGACGATCAAGCTTCTCCTCAAATTGTGCCATGTATCTAAGCCACCCAGATATGTATCTCTTTGTCTTCCCCTCACTCTTTTCCCATCAATTTGCTGGTTGTCACTAAGTTTTGAATTTCACCTCATAACAAGCCCGACAAATCTTGACTGCTGCATCTACTTTCTTTAATCAATTTATTATTTTCATTTGTTTCTTGAAGGACTGTCTCGTTAATTTGTCTGTTCATCCATGGTATTCTTTGCATTTTCCTCAGAAACCACATTTCCATGGCCATCAGCTTATTGTCTGTGTCGCATGCATTCAGCAGTATAAGTTCTGTATAGCAGTTCAGTTCTCTTTTTCTCACTGCTATAGACAGTTTACATGGTGAGAATATTTCCCTTCTTGCAAAAGACTTCTTTTGCCATGATTGTCTTGTTCTATTCTGTACAAGGCATCTTCCCTGTTCTGAGATAGTTTGTGGTGTTTTAATTATGTATAAATATAAATAATTTATATTGATCTGCACCATGTTATTGCACAAAATGTTCATGATGAACTTCAAAATCATGCTTATTATTTTTGTAAATCGTATGGTTATATAGTCTCACACACATTCACAGGCTTAACATACACATATACTTTGTGTTTCTTTTGTTTGTGAATATTCATTGCACCAGAATAGCTTACAACCGTATAAACTATGCTTACTTGATTAATGCATATATAGTCTCACAAACCCATTCAAAAGCATGATGCTAAAATGGGTGTTTATATGATACTTTTACATATAGTATTTTGAAATAGACGTACACATATTTATCTTGTTATTGAGTGGATATTTGTTGTTCCGAAGCTTTTATACCCTGTACATAAGTTGCTTAGTTAGCTAGTTATTTTATAGATTCACAAATCCATTCAAAGGCTTGACTTCCATCATTTGTTGCTCTGGGAGGGAATGTCCAGTTTTGAAATCTTGTGCTTCGAGTGTTAATCGTGATGAACCCTACACATTTGCATTTGGTTTCTTTGTTTTGTCCACTGTAGCAGTATCGCAATTTGAACATTGCACAAAAGACATGGAAGTTGAAATTAAACATATATACATAATCTTTTGTATTTTTAATTGTTTGATTGTTTGTTTTAAACCGCCAACCACGCCGTAAACACACCAGAAGTTTAAAAGTTAGCGCTCTTATCTTTTGGTCACATGACATCTTAATATTTACTGTTCCTGAATATATCCTCTTCCTCTGACACAGCATTTCACCAAAAGTTTATCTGCAATGCAACTCAGAACAACACACATTTCTTCCTCCCTTGTTATGCATCCCAGTCGATCACAGGAGTTATCAGGCAGTGTTATCACACTCACTCTGTACTCAAGCACTAACAACATCAACTGATTGAATAAGAGAAAGTGAACTCTCAGATCTACATAAACAGCTGATTATAGGCACATGACCTTAACAATGAGATGTACTTCTATAATATAAAGAAATGAAGTTATAGCTGTGATATATATTTGGTGGCATTATAAATATCATGAGATGAAGTTATAAGTTCTGATATACATTACGTTTGGTGGCATGGTAAATATCAAGAGAAGAAGTTATAAGTTTTTCTATACATCTGATGGCATAAAGTGTACAGTAACAGCAACAGTGATAGCACTGAAACAATTAAAGTTAAATCATCTGAGGTTTATAATAACAGCAGATGGAAAAAACTAACACAGAGATAACATGCAGAGTAATCCAAGCAAAGAGATCATTCCTTCACATGCATAAAGAACATTCTGGACAACTTATCCCTGTCCAAGAAAATCAGACAAGTCTTAGGACGTTACATGCTATTGTGAGACTGTTAATCATGGACACTGAACTTAAAAACAAAAGACTAAGAAATTGGAGGCCACAGAGATGTGTATTCTACATATAATGTGAAGAATCTTGTGGATAACTAAGAAGACCAGTATTCAAATACTGCAGAAGATCAGTTCACAAAGACTTCTTGCCTACATCAGGACAAGGTTATCTTGAAGATATTCACCTGGGAAGGTTATGACAACAGGGACAATTGGTTGTGTTAAAGGCAAAAGTTGACAGAAACCGAAAATGCTGAAAGGTTTGACACTGATACAGAAGACGATTAGTGGTCAAACTTAGCCAGAAGGACTGATGTTTGTGGGTGAACATGATCGCTTATACTGCTGGACATGATACATGATGATGATAACACTATGGTAGTGTGGGTTTTCCCGGGTCATACTCAATCACGGAAAGGACCAAATGAGACAAGATGGCACTGCTGTGTGTTCGCAGTTTGGTTCAGGTAAATCATGCCTACATAATGTGATCATCTATGTACTTGAATGAAAGATGGCAATGGGGTATCACTCAAGGATGCTTCCACCTATCTTGTCTATCTGTCAGTTCAGTGATACATATAAGGGGGGGGGGGGGGGGGGGCTGCTTTGATGGTGGAGTTTCTTTTCTTCCTACAGTCCATGCCGTGTGAAGTTGGTGATCATGTATATTTACAATCTTTGTCTCGTATGCTGCCAATCATTTCTGATACCGATGTCCCTCCACGCCACCGCCATGATATCAAACTGTCCAGTATCTTCTCATTTGATCTCCTCCTGCCTCCCCCACCCCAACTTTCCCATTGTGACGACGTACACGAGATTGCCTCTTCTCGTGACATGCCCAGAGACTGTGGACTGTTTTCTTCTAACGCGAGTAACTAGTTCTCTTTGTGAGTTAACTTCCTTGGAGACAACTTCATTGCTCTTTCTATCCTTCCCAGGTGTTTGCATAATTCTTCTATAAAGCCGCATCTCCGCAACCCCCACATAATTCCTCGTATGTCCCCAACAAGGGAGTTTCTTCTTCTTCTGCGTTCGTCCGGAGAGTTGTTTTCGGACGTGATTGCGTTGTGCCTGTTTACAGTAGACTTGCGCCCGTTAGGCCGACACATCCGACTTCTGCTGGCATTCGTTGACTAGGTTAACCCTCCCGGGACACGGGGTTTTGAGATTCTCGTTGGCTTGCAAAACTCTCAGGTTGTCATTGCCCTAAGAAGACACTGCGGGGGTCAGTTGCCTGCACTGGTGGACACCGAGATAACGGAATTTGTGGAACAGCATTTAGTGTTTACATCCATAAGACATCAGCACTGATGGGTCCATGACACACAATTAAAGGTCATCGTGGGCTTACATAGCACAAATATTTTTCGCATAACCTTTTTTCCAAGATATTGCAGTCTACACCAGCATTTTTCAGCTGCTGTTGATGTTTTGGCAAGTTTTACGTGCAGTAGTACTACTAGTTTGCCATTGCTTTCTGAACGACCTCCGTAAGTAACCAGCGCGACACGATCTGCTGCCAAATCTCGCGCAGATGTGTTTCGTAAGTGGGTATACGGGATTACGAACAGCGTCCTTAACACCTTCGCCAGGGAGAACAGCACATAGCACAAAAGATGGAGAAAATTAAAACGGATAGCGTGCGGATCCCAGATAAATACATCAAGCCTGACAATAGTGATCACCGTTCCTCCAGAGCACTTGCATAGGCAGCAGAATAAATAACCATGTCGATAATACAAAATTCCATGACCATGGTAAATACATCGCTGGTCCAAATCGCGCTTCACATCGCTCACATAGTACAACAACACAACACAACATAGTATAATACAACATAACATAGACTCATCATCATCATCAAGTGCCCTGTCGACAGGCGTAGACGTTCATGTCTCTCCACAGATCTGTGTCTTTGGTGTTCTGGATCAACTCTGCTGCTGCTATTCCTCCATGCCATCTTCTCAATCCATCCGGCATAATTTCTCTTGGTCTGCCTCGGCCTCTCTTCCCCTCGATCTTTCCAGTTGTCACGATGTTCTCCAATGCCTCTCTTCTCATCACATGACCAAAGAAAGGTGTTTGTCTCTTTCTTATTGTTGTATATAGTGGTCTGCATACAGAATATAATAAAGGCCAGGACAGCAAGCCGGCCAGGTGATGAGGACAGTGCTATTGATCTGGCGCTGGTTTCTCCTTCACTCTACAGTGTGCAGATGGGGTGTCCTAGGGTACCACGGCAGCGACCACCACCCTTACATCATATTGGTGGAGAAAGGCAAAACCAGGCAGCACAAGGTCAACGGTCAAGACTTTCCAGTATGACAATACAGGGCAAGATATGGTGAGTAAAATAAGACGCGACAAGCGCAGAAAGCTTCAGGGCAGGAAAAAAGCTGGGAGCAGCCACTGTGGTGGAATTTTGAGGTGGAGAAGGCCTGGGTAGATAAGCGCAGTGCTGTAAGGAAATGGCAAATCGCCAAGAAGAACAGAGTTGCCCATCCTAGTCCCTTCATGAACTTAGAAAGAGAGATGCATACAAAAGTAAACTATTTTAAAAAAAGACTGGTTAAGGTGGTTAAAAGTGAAAAATGGGCAGAGGTATGTCAGAGAGTAAGCACAGACAAGTCACTGAAATTGTTCTGGCGACTACATAAAACTATGAGTGGGGTAGTCAAGAAATAAGAGAATTTCGGACTTCCAAGGTGCTGACCTCATCTGGCACAGGACTGACGATGACAAGGGCAAAGCCCTCTTCGAACGCTATCTATAGCAGAGCAGACAGACATAAGAGGCCGAAATCTTGCAAAGGAGGTCACCTCAGACAGGTGCAAGGCCCAGAATATTTCGGATGAAGACACAATGACAGTGGAAGAAAACATGGCTGTGCTTCGACGATAAAAAAAACAGCGCTCCAGGGCCAGGTGGAATAAGATACGACGACATCAATAGGTGTACCGACAACGAGCTAGAGGAACTAGCAGACATGCACAACAACAGAATAGGGAGTGCTAGCATCAAGGAGGAGTGGTTACACAGCTATCTGATTCCCTTGCCGAAGCCTGGCAAAGGCCACACAAAAATTCAGGGATATCGAGTAATATTAGTAATACCATGCAGAATACAATAGGCAAGCTGCTGGAGAAGTTAATTGCCAGAAAAATATCAAGCCAGCTAGAGAGGCAAAGGTATTTTCCCACCTACCCTGGGAGGGTACCGTCCAAAAAGAGAAACCTGGACCAATGCAGCAGTTTTTGCCCATGATGTCTATGAAGGTTTCCACTCAGGTATTGAAACCTTTGCTGCAGCAATTGATCATGAGGACGCGAACAACAGAGTGCCATTGGATATTTTAATGCTTCAGTTTCTTGAACTCAAGAGAAGTCCTTCCCTCCTTAGTTGGATCGCTGCAACCCTTTTCCAACGGAAAGTAGTTTTTAGATGTGGCATTTGGACTTCTGAATCAATAACAATATATCCTGGCCTACCACAGGGATACCATTATCTCCGTTGCTGTTCAACGCCTACACTGTGAGAATAACCAGCGTAGCAGATCACTGGACCGGGGAGGACATTGTCATATGCCGACGATGTTTTAGTCTATCGTCAGGGCAAGGATAGAGATCAGGTTGCTGTGGAACTACAAACCAAACTCAATCGCATAAGTACTTGGTGTATTGAAGCTGGCGCAATGGTCAACCCAACAAAGGCAACAGTGACATGGTTCTCGTTGAATAATCATATTGTCAACACTCCAACACCAACTGTAAATCTATGTGCAGAGACTGTGGAAAGAACGCAGGCAATGAACTACCTGGGGATATGTTTTGGTCGAAGCCTTGCTTATAATGAGCACATAGAGCAGGTAATAACAAAGGCCAAGCGGGGCTTGGCTGCGATACGGGTGATGGCGGCAGCAACTGTGAGCAGCGCCATCTATGTCTTCTATACGAGGAGCTGGTCATGTCTGTTTTGTAGTATGTGATGACGATCCTGACTCTCAGCCGTAAGCAAATAGAAAGGATGGAAAGGATACAGAACGAAGCTATGCGCATTATTCTTGGATGTACAAGAGATACAGCACGAAGGGCGATCCGCTACCTTCTTGATTTTCCAGCCATTGAAGGCAGAATACAAATTTACAGAGCACATGCCTACCTCAGAGTTAACGCAAACACACAACATCCACTGCATAATGAAATTATGAATGTGAAGGGCAGCAGGTTAAAAAGAGGACGGTCGTGGATGGGTCAAGCCGAAGACATTCTTCAACAGGTGTGTTCACTTTCGGACTTAGTACCTGGCGAAGAGTGGGTACAAGTGCCAACAAATTTCTGTACGTCCTTTTCAGTGTGCATCCAACTAGACAGAAATTGCAGACAAGAAAATCGGGCTGCTGTGGAGGCGGAGGTACAAGCGTTGATTGTTGAGAATTCGTTAGACGATGATACTGTCATTTACACAGATGGGTCGGTCGTCCGACATGTGAGAAGCTCATGGGCCTTTATTGTGAAGGAGGACTCCGGTGCTTTTGTTGAGATCACAAGCAGCCTGACTATGGAAGTCATGGCAGTAAGTAAAGCAATAACATGGCTCGAGACACAGACATTCAATAGGGCATGTTTCCTTAGCGACTCAGTGAGCATGCTCAAAGAGGATAGAGACGGGGTGGATCCGAAGTAGAGTGGTTGCTGTCTCTGGAGCGGTCTCGGCTGACAAAGATTAGTTTCATCTTCGTGCTAGGGCAGTGGTTCTCAACCTTTTTTGGCCCATTCCCCCCTTCACCATATTTTCAGAACGCCATTCCCCCCCTTCCTATCAAAAATTTGGCCCGTTCCCCCCTTCACCGTATTTTCAGAACGTCATTCCCCCCCCCCCCCCTTTCATATTTCCTATCTAAAAATCCCCTCACCCCTACACAGTATACGTAAAAGTGGAAGGCAAATGTAATAGCATATACTAAAACAAGTCTAGACATCCACATAAAACATGATTTGTGGGTCTACTTACTTTATAAAATGAATTTTAGAAGGACGAGACATACATAACTGTAAAGTATGAAGGGAAAAACTATGTCAAGTAATCGGTTCTTGTATTAACACGATCTTGAAATGGTCTTCATTCCCCCCCCCCCCCCCTGGAAACCCTGAAATTCCCCCCTGGGGGGGGGGGGAATTCCCCACCGGTTGAGAACCACTGTGCTAGGGCATGCGGGAGTACAAGGTAATGAGCGGGCTGACAAGCTCGCAGGTATGGCTAATGTGGAGGGCGGACGCGCCATGGACCAGGCGCTGACATTCTGAATGCTCTACGAGAAGTAAGACTTTTGTGAGAACCAAGTGATGACTGTGATTCTACAACCATGGCCAGACTGCGAGAACAGCAAATTAAATTTAATTTTAATTTAATATTAAAAGAGGATGTAGCCAAACAAGAACACTACGCAGGAAGCCAAAGAAGATTGATAAACCAACACAGAACTGGTGTCGTTAGCCGCTACACGTTGCGGGATTTGCTGAGGAGGGGATCCGAGCAATTATGGTCTGAATGGTTCGATGTGCAATGAGGATGATCTGTCGAGTGTCGACTAGCTAACTATATAATAAAGGCAGGGGCGGTAATCGCACTGAGGGCATGTACCGGAAGTAAACACAGCCAAGGCAGCGGTAAACATGTTCCTGCCGTGAAATGTGAAATGTTTGTCCACAATGTGAATGTTTGGTGTTCTCTTTCTGTCTGATTTCAGTGGAAGCCTGTAGTTGTGGGCTGGCACCCTCTCTGCCTTCCAGGAAACATCAGCAGACGTCTCAGCTTGATGTTATTGAGCATTCAACAACTGTCAGTACTGAATACTGTATTTACTATTGTACACTACAAGTACAAGTCAACTCAACTGTCATTGTCATTGATTGAGTCAATGAAGTTTGACTCATAATTTCAGTTTCTGAAATGAAAATGATTTCGATTTCATTAATTTGGACTTTAACTGTTGTCACTGGACAAGTTACAACCCACAAGACAGCGATGGCAAAATGAGGCAGTGACTTACTTCAGTGAATCGATGCTAAACTTTTTTTAGTGAAATTATAACATAACTCATAACTATTAATTTTTTAATATCAATCAAATACGTATGCCCGTAGTCAAGTCTGCACACCGGAGCCCACTAATGGAAGGTAATAATAATTACCAGAGAAAGAAACGAAAGCTCAAAAAGGTGGGTATTTTACTTCTAGTCTTTAGTCGTTTTCTTATTGTCACTCACCTGTTACTAGCTGCACGTTAACAGTTGTAGCAGCCCTACACTTATGATGATCAAACATGTTTTATTGGTTTACCCCATATTCATCCCATAATTTTCTTACTACAGTCTGCCACTTGAAGTAGCTAAAGGCAAGGAATAAAATGCCTCCAAACACGCTGTATAGAATGGTCTTAAATAGTTCAGACACCTGTTAAATACAGTATATGAACTATATGACTTGATGTGAAACTGATATCAGATCAAGGATTCTTTGAGAGAAAGAGACATTCCTAAAATTAAGGTACATTGATATTTTTTTTTTTTGCCTTACAGGACGTTGCAGTCAACACCAGCATTTTTCAGCTGCTGTTGATGTATTAGGCAAGATTACACTCAGTAGTTTGCCATTGCTTTCTGAGCGACCGGCTCACATACCCCGTAAGTTACCAACACGGCGAGAACCGCTACCGTTTCTGGCGCACATCACATCACTTACTAGAGTATACAGGATTACGGAGAAAGGCGTACACCCCTAGGCCAGAGAGACTGGCAACATTGATATAGAACTACAGAAATCCCGGTTAGGCTAACCTGGTCAACAAATGCCTGCAGAAGTCAAATGTGTCGGCCTAACGGCGCAAGAATGCAGCTCTGCTGTAAACAGGCACAACGCAATTACATCCAAAAAACTCCAGATGAACGCAGAAGAAGAAGAAGAAGAACTACAGAAATGAATAATCAATATGCATATCTGGTCTGTAGCACTATAGGGCTCTGAAACATGGACTAAAAACAAAAGAGAATTAAGGAACTTGGATGCCATTGAAATGTGTCATCACAGGATTAAAAGAAAAACCTAGAAAGAATCAAAAAGAGATCAGATGAACAAATCCTTTAAACAATTGAAGAAAATAGACAACTATTGAACATATATTGAAGTAAGGAAGAATATGAACTATGAGAAGTATAGGAAAGTTTCAGACAAAGGATGTAACATGAACACTATCTTCAATATGAGAATCATCTCTGAGAAATGCAGAGAGCACAATGTAGATCGTCATACTTGTTTCATAGACCTCGACTGTTAAATATCAGAAATTGTGGAATATCATGAGAGACATGGTGTTTAAACCTCATTTGGTCCACTTCATTGAAACATTGTATTGTGAACAACAAGCAGCTGTCAGAGGAGCTGGTGACACATCAGACTGGTTTGAGGTGCAAAGAGCTCTCAGAGGAGCTGGTGACACATCAGACTGGTTTGAGGTGCAAAGAGGGGTACGACTCTCCCAATGCTGTTCAACATTTTTACAGAAAATGTAATGAGAAAAGTCAAAAATGATCAAATTTGTGACAGTTGTGAATGCATCAGACTTAAATGTTGCAGAGTTTCTTAGAATATTGTAGATGGACAAGAAGAAAAATACTAACATTCTACAAGATCTGAACATATTAAACAACAAGTCTCAAGAATTGAAATTATTTGGCCATAGTAAATGGAGAACATTGTGATTACTGGAAAAATCAAGCGGAAGAGAGGCAGACCAAGAGAAATGATGCTGGATGGACTGAGATGGTGACATGGAGAAATACCATCAGCAGAGTTGATCCAGAACACCAACGACCGAGATCGGTGGAGAGACATGAATGCCTACACCAGCTGGCAAGGCACTTGATGATGATGTTGATGAGTAAATGTAGCAATGGCTTAGAAAGAGCAGGAATAGAAGGCATGGTTCCTGTAAGAGATGTTAGGGTCTACCAAAACAATGGTGGACTTAAGACATTGAAGACACCCTGGGCATAAATATGCATGAGACAAGGGAACTAGTGAAGGATCAAGAGACTTTCTGGCTGGCCATGAGGAGTGTGAACATCTGCAAGGGACTGTCTGTGTGGTGGTGATCTGTAATTCTGTTGTATGTCCCATATATCTCCTATCTCATGTACTCTTCTGTTTATTTCATATATGTATCATATGTCTCTAATTATCTTCTGTGTATTTCACATAATTATTTTCTATTTCTAATTCTCATCTGTGTATTTCTATCTCTAATTCTTTTCTCAGCATGTCCGATAAATCTCACCTAGAATGGTCAAGTCGTTATGTTGACAATGACAAGAACTCAGTCAGACAAGGTTTTGATGTCCACTCTCATCATTCACTGTGGAATTCAGTCAGACAAGGGTTTGATGTCCACTCTCATCATTCACTGTAGAACTCAGTCAGACAAGGGTTTGATGTCCACTCTCATCATTCAATGTAGAACTCAGTCAGACAAGGGTTTGATGTCCACTCTCATCATTCAATGTAGAACTCAGTCAGACAAGGGTTTGATGTCCACTCTCATCATTCACTGTAGAACTCAGTCAGACAAGGGTTTGATGTCCACTCTCATCATTCACTGTAGAACTCAGTCAGACAAGGGTTTGATGTCCACTCTCATCATTCAATGTAGAACTCAGTCAGACAAGGGTTTGATGTCCACTCTCATCATTCAATGTAGAACTCAGTCAGACAAGGGTTTGATGTCCACTCTCATCATTCACTGTAGAACTCAGTCAGACAAGGGTTTGATGTCCACTCTCATCATTCAATGTAGAACTCAGTCAGACAAGGGTTTGATGTCCACTCTCATCATTCACTGTAGAACTCAGTCAGACAAGGGTTTGATGTCCACTCTCATCATTCACTGTAGAACTCAGTCAGACAAGGGTTTGATGTCCACTATCATCATTCACTGTAGAACTCAGTCAGACAAGGGTTTGATGTCCACTCTCATCATTCAATGTAGAACTCAGTCAGACAAGGGTTTGATGTCCACTCTCATCATTCACTGTAGAACTGAAAGACTGGCCACCTGTTCTGACATGCACTCACCGCCTAACAAATATGGTGGTCCAAACACATCACATACCCATATTAGCTTTGTGCTATGGGACTTCTTTTTATTTCTTTCTTGGATCTCGTTTACATGAATCCTTAATTATCCTCTGCATAGAGGTTAGCATGGCCAAATGGATAAGGGCGCTCATTCTTAAACATCTGGTGTGCTGATGCCTAGGTAGCGGGTTCAATCCCTACATCGGTCAGTTGGACTAAAATGTTGACTTCTTGTCCTGGATTTGGGAATGTAAATTACAAGTACCTCAAAAGTTGGAATGGTGGGTAGTGGAGGATGTGTGGGGGTGTGAGTTGGTGGATGGGTGGGGTGATGTGTGTGGTTTGTTGGTTGGGGATATGTGTGGGTGGGGGTATGTGCGTGGTGGGTTGGTGAGGATATCTGTGTGGGTGGGGATATTGTGTGGTGTGGGTGGGGATATGTGTGTTGTGTGTGGTGTGTAGGTGGGGGATATGTGGTGTTGTGTGGGTGGGGGATATGTGTGTGGTGGGGGAAGTGGGTTAGGACATGTGTGGGTGGGTGGGGGATGTATAGGTGGGTAGGGAGATGTGTGTTGGTGGGTAGGGAGATGTGTGTATGGGTTGGGGATGTGTGAATGGATGTATGGGTTTGGGGGATGTGTAGGTGGGTGGGGAATGTGTGGTCGAGGGAGGTGTGGTTGGGGGGGGGGGGGGTGTTAGTTGGTGGGTAGAGGATGTGTGGGTGGGAGGGTGTGTGTTTGTGTATGGGTTAGGATGTGTATGTGGGATGTGTGGGTTGGTTGGTGGTAGAGGATTGTGTGGGTGGGTGAGTGTGTGTGGGTTGGGGGAATGGGTGGGAGAAGTGTGTGTGGGTGGGGGATGGGTCGGTTGCTGGGGTATGTATGTGTCCCTGGATGTGTGTGGGGGGAGGGGGGTGGGTGGGAAATGTGCCTCATAATATGGTAGTTTGCATTGTTTATGTTTATAACATTCATTTGACAATGTTTTTTTTCTCTTCCTATGTGAATGTATAATGCACTATTGATGAACGAAAGATGAGTGATTGGAAGGGCCGAATGTAAGACTGCGTGCCCAATTTGTGACCCTTTTAAAATAAAGTTGAATTGAATTGAACTGAATTGAATGTGTTCACCTGATGGTGAGGGACACTGGTAATAGAAAAGCTAATCCACACACAAAAATCAGTCCAGTGCACTATAAGTAGGAGTATGTGTATGGACTACGCTTGAGTTCAAACTGAGCAAGTTAGTTAGTTGCATATCCTTTAAAGGACGTAGCAGTCAACTCCAGCTTTTGTTGGCTGTTTGTGATTCCAAGGCAAGTTTACATTCAGTAGTTTCCATTCCTTTCTGAACTATTGGCACTCATATCGTTGCATGAAAACCAACGCAAGGCAGTCTGCTGCCAAATTGCCTGCAGCTGGGTTTCAAATGTAGTATGCGGGATTACGAATTGCACAGAGGTGACAAATTGAGCAAAGGAAAAAAACATAATATAAAAATTACTCTGCATGTTTCTACGTTTTGTTGTTGCTTCTTCCTATTTTGAGGTATTCGTCTACAAATGTATCGCAGGTTGTGCGTTTTGCCAGCGATAGTGAGACACAATCTGGTGACAAGTCTGACACAGATTCTGTGCACTCAAGCACAGGAAATGATGACATCATCACATGGCTACCCTCAGAACAGTTGTACAGTGATGACACTTTCATCTCAGATTCTCCGAAAGACAAGCCCCCGAGTATAGGTGAGATTCCATTATCGTCTCTGTATCAGAAAGGCTTTGATCATCATCATCATCATCATCATGTGCCATGCTGATTAGCATTAGCGGTCATGTTTTGCCATCTCACTTGATCACCAGAGTCGTGGCCCAGTGGCTATGATTGTGAAGTAGTTAGTCTGGCGGCTTCCGGTCCCCAACATGGAGTATAGGTATTTGAACAGGTAAGGCCTCTGGAGTGTTTATGCTTGTGGCTACAGTTTGCATACACATTTTCCTCATGTTGGACTGGTAGTGCATGGTTCCATCACCCTACTATTGAGTTGAGTTCGTGGCATGACACTGTGAGCTGTGAATTTTGCGTGGAATGCTTTTACATCTCTGCGGTTGTTTGTAGTGTGAACTGCATGTTCAGAATGATGGCGGCCTGCCCGTCGGTGAACTGACTGGATTGCCTTATGCATTAATGAGACTGCTGGTTTTCTAGTGATTGCCGCTTTGATCGATGATGAACTGTATTTTTCATGGAGGACTTCTGTGTTGGCATTCTGGCGGCGGCATTGTGCATGGTATACTTGTGTGGGTTGTTGGTTTGTTGAGACTCATGTCTGTTCCCCTTTTCACATTGGGCAGTGAGAGGCATTCTGTGTGATATTCACTGGCACAGGAAAGGAGCATGATGGGGCGCCCTTTGCCATGAAGTTGAAACCGCAACTAATGACTAATGGGTTTGATCTTCAGTGGAGACGCGGTGATGTGTTTTAATGAGTGTGGCCCTTAGGTTGATCCCCCTTTCCCACCCTGCACTGACCACAACACAAGTATAGTTCATCTACCGAACCCCCACAGACTCGGGACTCCCCCTGTCTTTCACTTCCCAACCTACGGACTATTACCCTGAGGGGGTTCAGCCCAGAAGACACATAAACTGAAGCAAAGGCATGGTAACAAAAAGTGAAATGTATTTTACAATATAGTCCAGATAAGAAGAAATGAAAATTAGGATAGAGAGTATTTCTATGTACAGCTAGACAAAAGAATGTAGAAGATAAGAGATGATCCAGGTATCATCATAGGGCATGTGAGATTCGTTAGTGTGTGTAGGTCTGGTCTTGTCGGTTCTCTCACCGGGATCCCTCCATGCGAGAGTTGACTTGCGAGTGGTGAAGGCACTTGGTCTCATCAACGTGCCACGTGGATTACTGTCTGGGACTAGCCATCCTGAATGTCTGTGATAGGATGTCCGTACAACACTATCCATTGAAGAAATGTGATCCTGTGACGTAGAGGACTCGACGTTGACTTTCACTGCAATGTCTGACTGGGGAGACCCTGTAACTTTAGGTGTCCCCCTATGAAAGTCTATATGATGAGCAAATACTTTGAAGCTCGGCGACTCACACAGGAATCACAATGTTCTGGCTGACCCCTCCTAGATCAGATACATAATGATATATTCCCTTGCCAATGTTTGTGTAAATGTCAAAGATATGGGCGATTAATACTCAGACCGTTTGGACCCCATCTGGGTCTGGTCACATAATGTGAATGTCATCTTGTGGATCTCAGTAATAAAGTCACAAAAATGATTGGTCGGTTCGACCCCATCTGGGTCTGACAATAGGATTGTTCTAAGGGTACTCATCATTGTTGTACCGCTCTCACCTGCGTGTTGACATGTACCTTCGATATTAACCAGTCAGGTCATATACATCATACCCTTCGGTGGTGTTCTCCCTGAGAGGGTCTCATATGGCTTGCTCCCAGTCCATTGACCTCACCTAAATCATGGAGGCCACTGGAGTGAGCAGATAGCCTGGTTCCACCTCAGTAGATTCGTCTTGACTACACCAATTGAAGGCATCTTGAGTACAATACAAGAGGGCAGACCCTGCAATGAATAGGATCGGGTGAAAGTACTCGGCAACAACTCTGACATACATATACATATCAGAATTACATGCCATCAGCTAACAAAATTTGTAAACCGTACATTCCGGCTTACAGGATCATCTTCAACATAGAAAGAGTTCATGCCTGAGAGCACAACCATTGTCAGGCAGCACCTGAATTGCTCATCTGGGAGGCATGGTTCCAGTGAGTACCGGTCTGGTCGTCGCTGTACCCCTGGCACCTCCCACTCGCTCTTTCTTCTCCCCTCTTCAATCACTTGTTAGAAAAACCAAAATCTTATATATGTATAGGGGTTGTCTCATAGGGAACTGTCCATCCGGACAATTCCTCTTCATCATCATCATCATCATCAGTTTCTCTTCTGGGATCTTCGTCCCAGACCTAAGAGAAACTCTCCTTGTTAACCCCTTCTCCCTGAAAGACAAAGCGTATTATGATTATTATACATGAAATCACACCCCTTGTAGATGGTGTAAGTCCAACACCATCCCCTTACCCCGTTAAATAGCGGCGGTCAAAGTGTGAACGGTTCAACTGGTCTGGTAGGACCAGTCATCTCATATTCAGAATGCAGCAAGCATCCCATCCCATAATTCCTGTTGTCTCTCGAGATATATAAGAGCCCTCCTCCTCATCACCCTAACCCTAGTATAGGTGTCCCTAGACAATGAGGATATAGTAAAGTGTAGTATATATGCCATAACGTTCCCCTTGGAACCACGAAGCAAATACACATGCTATCTCTCCAGGAATCATGCTGTACCACCACATGCCGTTCCTTCTGGAATCGCCAGGAATATACACACCACTACCACACCTGAACTAAATCAACATCACAATGACACTGAGGAAATCAGCAAAACATTCCCCTGGAATAAATCAGCACCACATTCCCATGGAATAAATCAGCACCACATTCCCAAGGAATAAATCAGCACCACATTCCCATGGAATAAATCACAGAAAGCTAGCTGATGAATCAATAATCATTGGAACACATTACACGCCTTACTTAATCTTGCCCTGTCCACTAGAATAGCACTGAGGACTAGATTCCTCCATTATCCACAGCCTATCGACTTTAGTACTGACATCACAGCAATTATACTGCCCTCTCACAAATAAATGCTAGTATCTAAATCAAACAGATATCGTGTCGATCAAGTACCCCAGGCCTGTACTAAAGGACTTAAATAAATCGCTCTTTCAAATCAGTTTTTAAAGAATTACTGTTAGAACGAGAAATAAACAAGCCTTCGTCCTAGTTTCATGCCTAGTATCGATCAGTCACATTACATTAATATTCATGAGTCATCGCATGAACAACACAGCTAGCGGCACTGATAATCGTGTAATACTATTAATTAAAACAAGAAAGGAAGTAATAGTGAGCCTTAGAGTTTGAACATGTACTGTAATCAACCATAATGTTGTCAGGTGCTGAAAGGGGCCATATAGACAAATTTGGTAGGAAAACATATGTCTGTTCAGGAGAACGAAGTGACTGCACAATGGCTGTCTTATGCATGGCTGAGAATACTCTTGAAACCTTGCAGAAGTTGCAGTTTTTTTAGAAGAGGTCTTTTCTCGAGAGTCGTGGGTTCAACCAACGAGGCACCCATGTAGGTTCAGTTCAGAGGTTCTTGGATGCATAACACCAGCCCGAAATAACAACAACCAGAAAGAAAAAGAACCTTCTAGAGCCTGCGATTTTAGACGGCTTTCCTGAGGTTAAAATTAACTCGGGACCCAGATAACTCCGCTAAGCCCCGTCTACGGGGAGTTCCCTTCTGCGAAGACATGCCTATTTGGAGGTTTCGTGACAGCCATTCACAGCCCACCGGCTAACCAAGCAACTGTTGTCAGCATCCAACTAACAAACCAATCAACTAACCAACCAATCAACCAATCACCAAACTAACCAATCACCTAATTAAGCAACCAATTAATCAACCAACTAACCAATAAACCAACCTACTTACCAACCAATCAACCGACTAAGCTATCAACTAACTAACCAACCAACCAATCAACAAACTAACCAACCATTTCTCCACATATGCTTTAGGCTCATGTAAAACAGGTCCAACTCTGTATTCTGATGTTTTATCTCATACAAACAATGTTTTCAGGAAGTTGGAGATGGCCTGGGCTTGAAGACAGTGGAGGAGTCCCTGAGGAGGTCAAGGCTGACAAAAATCAGCTTTACTTTTGTGCAAGGCCATGCGAGTGTAAGAGGCAGTGAATGAGCTGATTGGCTTGTGAGCCAGGTTTATATGGAAGGCAGACAAAAGATTGACCAGGCTCATACAATGAATGCCATCAGAGAGACAGGACGATTAAATGATTCAAGTGGTCACTGTAAATCTGGAATCTTGATCAAACTGCAAGAATACCAAGTCCGAAGGTGTGAAGCCAGACAAGAGAGCTGTGTAGGGGGACAAAGGAGAATAGTCAGCCAACTCGGAAGTGGTATGTCGACTGCTACATACCAAGGAAGATACAGAGGAGGTGACCCAAGCACATATGGAATGAATAGTTCAGTCTGCACTAAAAATAATCTGGTGATCAGCTATCTTATTATTTCAACATAAAATGGAAGAATGACTGTTGAGTGTGCTAAATGATGAACAATCATCTCCACATTATCAGTGGCAGCCTGTCTGCAACTAGTGCTTCAAGTCAAGCATCCTTTTGCACGCCTTAAGTGCATTGAGCATATGGTGCTAAACCCATGTGTGTAATGACCAGTCAGCTCTCTGTGGGAGGAGTGGCTTGTATCAAGCTGGATCCTTTTACTTCCCAAGACTTCTCCTGGTACCCATTCTGGGCTGGGTTGACCTGGGAGTGCAGGTCCATTTAAAAAAAAATCCTCCCTGGTGAGGATTTAAACCCATGCCCACTGGGCCAGAAGATGAACATTAGCCAGTATGCAGAATTGGCTCCCAGCTAGTACTGTTTATCTGTCTCATTTCCAGCTATACTCATATGAACTTGCCTGAGATCTCATGCACAACTTATTCTCTTTTAAAAAAAATAATAAAGGTTTAAAAGACAAGAGGATTGATTTCATTGCTTCAGGTATTATCCCATATGGCTCGGATTTTATCTCATATGGTTCGGATTTTTATCTCATATGGCTTGGATTTTATCCCATATGGCTCGGATTTTATCTCATATGGTTCGGATTTTTTCCAAAGGTTAGCCTGCTGAAGGTGTCGACCAAAGCATATCACTTTAACCCTTTACAGGGCAGACGCTTGTCCGTTTTTTAGTCCTGAACGGGCAAGATTTTTTCAGGATCGGTAAAATTTCGGGTCGCGTTAGTAAAAACATCACAAATAAGGTGTTAGTCAACCAATTTGAGTTAAATAAACAACACAATGAAGGGAAAAGCATGCAGAATATGTTACTCACATGATTTTTGTCGGTAATCCATATATGAACACAAATATTTATGAAATACAGCATGTTGTTTATGATTTTCCTGTCATCTATACGGCAATTTACAAACACATTTTCAGAATCATAATCACTTTCTTTAAAGTCCGATTCACGACTGCTAATGCAAAGTAACGCTTTGCACTGATATCTAGCTCCGATTAATAGTCAACTTCGTGCCCTTTAATGTCACTTAAATTGAACCTAGCGAAATCTCGGCTATCACTTGAAGAATCGCCGAAATCCGTTTTGAAAAACAGCGTAAAAACCCCGAAAACTATCAAAAAATGTCCGTAAAAGTCCGTTCAAATTCATAGTAGCGCGCTTACAAGTGGCGGCCATGTTGTCAAGCTATCGGCGAAAGCGAAAGTAGCCATCGGAAGTGTCGGAAAGCCGAGAGATCACGTTTTTACAATGCATAATAGTATCGGCTGTTTTGGGACGTTTTGCTCGTTTACGGTATCGGGCGTAAATGGCCGTTCCACCCTGTAAAGGGTTAACACTTCAGAATATATCACTTTCACCTTCAGACTATATCACTTTAACACTTCAGAATATATCACTTTCATACTTCAGAATATATCACTTTCACACTTCAGAATTTATCACTTTCACACTTCAGAATATATCACTTTCACACTTCAGAATATATCACTTGTACCGTTTCAGACTACACCAGCGATGACTATGTCCCATCCATTCACTCAGACCCCAGTTATGACTCAAACTCTTTTGCTGACCTGAACTCAGAGGATGAGACTGGCACACTCAGCGATTACTCCTATATGGATAGTGTGGCTTCATCTGGATACACGGATAGTCTGGCTTCATCCGGAGTCTTCTCCGCACGTAGTCACGGTGACAGAATCGCTTCCAGGGAGATTGTGAAAGAGTAAGTGAATTCTTCTGATTTCAGTGGCTTATTCCTTTTTCTTTGGAACTTAATTTTAGCTGCTTGTCTAATTCCAGCTTGGATCATAAACAGGGTTTATAAGCGGGTTGATTTATTGATTCTTGTACATCATAACATTCCGGGCAAATGATAGATGTTTTGTCTCCCGCAGTCAATATTGCAAGGTGTTAATTAAAGTTAAAGTTGGTTGCATATCCTTCACATCACATCGCATTTAGCCCCAGCATTTTTTGGCTGTTTATGATTTCTTGGCAAGTTTACATTCAATAGTATTGTTACTGTCTTGTTTCTGAACGCCCCACACTCTTACCACCATTGTATGGAAACCAACGTAAGATGATCTGCTGCCAAATTGCCCGCAGTTATGTTTTGAATGAGGTTTGCAGGATTATGAATTGCGTCCGTAACCTCTTTGCCGCAGAGCCAGCTTTGCCAGGTGTAGATGCTAATCAATCCATAGACACACTGGTTGTAAGCATGTTGACTTCGTTCCTTCAATCCTCCCATCCTACCAAATTCATGTAGTAGTAGTAGTAGTAGTAGTAGTAGGCCTCTTTCAGTCCTGAAGGACTATAGAGTTGTGCTGCTTGGGAGGTGCCTGGCAGCACTGCTGGTGACTGTATAGTCCAATTCGAGAATGACAATCCCTGTCACAGTTTCCGCATCTGTAAGACGAGGCAAGTCCCGCAGTAAGTGACTGCTCTTTGAGCCTGTGCCGTCTCTCCTCAGTTTTTGGGTCTG
>JACEFZ010022856.1:0-65664 GCA_014155875.1 Cepaea nemoralis
TTGGTTTTGGAAAAAATTTTTTCCTGCCCCATCCCATAAAAATTAGTTCAAAATCCAAAAACCCAAAACCCAAAATAAATTGCCAGCTTGCCATACGTTGGTTAACCCTTTACAGGGCAGACCCTTGTCCACTTTTTAGCCCTGAACAGGCAAGATTTTTTCAGGTTCGGTAAAATTTTGGGTTGCGTTAGTAAAAACATCACAAATAAGGTGTTAGTCAACCGATTTTAGTTAAATAAACAACACAATGAAGGGAAAAGCATGCAGAATATGTTACTCATGAGATTGTTGTCGGTGATCCATATATGAACACAAATATTTATGAAATACAGTATATTGTTTGTGATTTTCCGTCATCTATACGGCAATTTACAAACACATTTTCAGAATCATAATCACTTTCTTTAAAGTCCGGCTCACGAAAGTAACGCTTTTCACTGATATCTAGCTGCGATTAATAGTCAACTTCGTGCCCTTTAATGTCACTTAAATTGAACCTAGCGAAATCTCGGCTATCACTTGAAGAATTGCCGAAATCCATTTAGAAAAACTAAGCATAAAAATCCCGAAAAACATAAAAAAAAGTGTAAAAGTCCGTTCAAATTCATAGTAGGCGCTTAGAAATGGCGGCCATGTTGTCAAGCTATTGGCAAAAGCGAAAGTAGCCGTCGGAAGTGTCGGAAAGCCGAGAGATTGTGTTTTTACAATGCATAATAGTATCGGACGCAAACAGCCGATTTGCTCGTTGAAGCTATCGGCCGCAAATGGACGTTTTGCCCTATAAAGGGTTAAAGGTCTTTTCTTCAATGGTGGATAAAGGGCAGAAATTGAAGAACCTGAATGTATATAGATCCAGTTTGTAAATCTACATAATTTTATGCACAATACTATTTTGTTTGAAGTGTCAGTAATTGCACATCCTACCTTCCACGTTTGCTGTGTTGAGATTATATGTTTTTCTCTCCTGAAATGCTAAATATTTGCAGAAATGTTGTTTAGTCAATTAGATGTCATTAGGTTTCCGGACTGCATTTTATTAGGCCTCAAAACAAAAACAAAAGACAATTATGTGGATTAGAAGGATCCAACAGAATATTAGTATGTTCTAAATGAAGCTAAACTTGGTTCATATATCAGTTTTAATTAATAGGCCCACATAATACCTTCTAGCACATTTGTCTGCAGTCCAATGGTCATGTGTTCGCATCCCTCTCAATGCAGGGATTTGATTTTATTGGCTTGTCCCCTCAGGTCAACTCGGCCTAAAATGGGCATCAGGAAGTGTTCTGGGAAATAATGGTGGCCAGTGTGACACTGACCTCATCACCCATTGAGTGCCAGGTGGGCCTTTACAAATATGAGGCTAGCACCATGTAGCCAGTACACCTCAAGGTGTGGAAGAGGTTGGTTCTTTTACTTTACTTGTAACCTTTGTAATATATATGTAATTATTCCATTTGCAGTGTGAGTTGTTTCCCCTTATGATGCCAGATGTTGCAGGAATGTGTGTTTGGTTAAACAGATGCCAAATGGTGCAAGAACATGTGTTCGTTAAACATATGCCATTGAGAGAAAGCTTGTAATCACACAGGGATTTGACTAGATTCTGAATATTGCATGACAGAGCTGAAATTAACCTGGACATAAAGAAAGAGCCATGGATTGGATGAATGTTTGTAATTGTTAAATTGAGATTATTTTTAGCTTTGCATCTGTGCCATTGTCTTTCCTTCTGACCAAACAATGTGACGATATATCTAAAGGTATGGTTTTCATCCAGACTATTTCAGTTGGATGCTTTTAGATATGAAGTATTCATTTTTCAACAATGGGACTACATGTTTTATGCATACTTTTGGATAACAAATGTGTACAACTCTGAATGATGGTACAGCCAGGTTTTCAACATAGCTTTGTGTTAAAGTTTCTTATCCAGATGTTAACATTTTGTTTAAAATAACTAATATTAATGCTACAAATAACTTTGAGCAACAGCATTTTATGAACTGAAAATATGTAACTCAAATATTTATGTGGTAGAGGGTGCCATAATAATTGCAATTTTATTACTGACATAATTTTATAGCATACATCATGTATGATCCAGTGTATTTACTTCTTCTTCATGCCTCTGCCGACGGGAGGGATAAAACCTAGTTAATCACCTCAAAGGCCAGTGTGTCCAATTTTGGCATTGCATTTGTGTAAGGATTGCTTTCTTTAGATAGATTCCATCCAAGGTATTTGGTTATATCTACCCATAGGTAAAGCCGGCTCTGTGGTGAAGGGGTTACGAATGCAATTTGTAATCCTGCATACTGCACTCGAAACACAGCTGTGGGTGATTTGGAAGCAGACTACCTTGCATTGTTTTCCATACAAGGTATGAATTCTGGTCATTCAGAAAGAAATGGCAAAATACTGAATGTAAAACTTGCCAAGAAGTCACAAACAGCCAAAAAATGCTAAGGTTGACTGCAGCATCCTGTTAATGATATGCAACTAACTAACCAATCCATAGGTAGGGGAGGAAATCCAGACAACTCAGCAATAAAATACCACGTAAGATGGGTTTTTGTTCTGTGTAATGGATATGTTACGTTAATGTAACAAGAAGAGATGCATTTTTTTGGGCTGAAAATTCTGTGGACAGCAAAAATTAGCAATATAAATGGTTTTATTGAGGCTAATACCTAAAGACAATTTTTTACACAAACATCAGAAAGAGGCTTTTGTCATTTATTTTACCACATTATGGGAAGAAAAAAAACTGGAATGTTGTGGCAACTGGAATGATTTGTAGAAAGAGTGATAGAGGAAGACAGTGAGAGAATATTCTTGACAGCCTTGTGTTAGAGCAAGAACAGGTGAAAGTGCACAAAAATAAGGCAAGATGTGGAGTAGCATGATTGTCCATGCCAGTCAACAAGGTACTTGAATCTAAACAAGAAGTTTCAAATCAGAAATAATGACATCAGGAAGCAAGTGGGCAAAATGTCAGCAATGGATGTTAGTGAAGCCAAAATGAATCAGATGGTTTGGTCATGACACAAGACTACCAATACACAACCTATCCAAAAACAACAATGGCAGTTAGATACAATGAAAATAGAGCAAGAGGCAGACTCTGCAAGTGATCAATTAGCAGAATAGCTGAACACACGAGACTCACCTTGTATTCAGCTCAATCAAAGGCTTCGTCCAGGGAGCTCTTCCAACCCTGATCCCGAACAGACATCCAAAGGAAAGTGGACAGAAGATTATGTGACCATTTTGTTTAAATATCATTCTTCAATTTTGTTCTTGTGTGATTTTGATGTCACAATTTATTGTGACTTTGAAGTCACTGTGTTATTTTGATGTCACAATTTATGATTTTGAAGTCAATGTGTGATCTTGATAAGCCAAAATGTAACACTTGGAAGTCAAAGTATGATCCTCATAAGCTGCAATTTAACACTTGGAAGTCAATGTGTGATTTTGAGAAGTAACAATTTATTACTTGAAAATCAGTTGTTTGCAAGCGAAAGGCACATATTTACTGCCAAAATTTCTTTACTTTTTGTGACCTACACTACCATTTGTAGATCGTTGGGCTTCCACTTAGGATATGTTTGTAGCAAGGTCTTTCACTGATTTCTATATTTGGCAGTAAGCATGAGTGTGGCAACATTCTGCTATTCTTTCATAGTATCAGTCTAGGATTTCTTTTATCTGCCTGTTTGCTTTGCTCTAAAGAAAACCCATGAGAATAGTGTGCAGCAAGAAATGCCATCATGCAACAGGGTGTGTGATGCAGATTAACAGTATTCAGTCATGAACATGTTCTTATAGTCCATGCTATTTGACATTGTGATCATCTCTACTTACAGCCTTCTGTCTCTTGTGCTGCCAATCATTTCTGATACTGATGTCCCTCCATGCCATGATGTAAATCTGTTCAACATCTTCCCTCTTGGACTCCTCTACGTCTCCTTCCCTCTAACATTCCTGTTCTAACTATATACGCCTGCCAGCCCCTTTTCATTACATCTCAAAGAACATGTGGTAGATACACTTTAGTAGTATTAATCAAGAAATTAGTAGTGTGTAATACAGTTTAGCAGTATTCAGTCAAGAATATTTGGCATCATTTCAGTTTGAGTGCATTCTACTTTGTTTGTTGCATTTTATGACACATTTGGGTTTTCTGAGCACCTTGTGCTGTGGTGATGAAGTTGTTCTGTTAAGTAATATTTCACTTTTATTGATTGGTTCCAGTGTGTTTATTGAATTGTATTGTTTTTATTTACATCATAAAGGTTTATACATTCAGTATACATTGGTTTTACATTAAATAAATACTTGTACCACATAGTAAATAAACCACATATGGTGATGTACAGTTGCAAATAGCATGCTGTTCTTTCATATAACATTGCCAGGTATGGCAACATTTAAATCAGTAATCTCTGACCATTAAAAAACATATAATGGCCATTAGATAAAGGGATTTCTTGTAAATCCCACATTGTTTTATCTTATAGCAAGACAGCAGTATAATATGCCCATGTGTAGGTCAGCAAGGCCGAATGGATAAGAACGCATGTTCTTAAACATCCAGTGTGCTGATGCCGAGATAAGCGGTTCAACTCCTACACCAGACAGCAGGACTAAAATGTTGACCTACCATTCTTGACTTGGGGACGTAAATTACAAGTACCTCATAAGTCGGAGTAGGTTCGCCTGATTGCGAGGGACACTGTTAATAGGGAAAGCTAATCCATATGCAAGATTCAGTCCATCACTACTTACAGTAGTGTGTATGGACTACACTTGAGTTCAAAGCGAGTGAGCGCAAAAACAAAACAAAACAAATATGCCCATGTTGTAGACCATAGTATTGAGACAACTGGCAATCTTCACAGAAAAACAGCAAGGGGAAACCACAGAGCTATATACCCACATGGCTTGGCCGAATGGCAATAGCGGGACAAGAGCACAGACCAGATTAAAGACTGGCCATCATGACATGACAAACCATGACCACCCATGCTTCCTGGTATGCAACATGTTGATGAAAGACCACTGTGAAAGATTAACCAGGCATGGACCAAGTATTTCATACTGGTGACATCTGAACTGAATTTACGGGCAGAAAGTACATCCATCCATCATGTGCCATGCCGATAAGCCTGGGCGGTTATGTTCTGCCATCTCACTCGATCACCAGAGTCGTGGATCAGCTCTGTGTTCCTGTCTCGATCATGCCATGTGGCCAAACCATCCAGGTATTTACTTCTCGGTCTTCCCATTGGTCTCTTCCCTTTGATCATGCCAGTCGTCACCAAGTTCTCCAATTCATTTCTCATAACATGCCAAAAAAAAATTTGACAGTCCTACATCTAATGGTCTCTAATCAGTTTACGATCTTCATTTGTTTCTTGAAGGACTTGTTCATTGGTTTTTCTGTCTGTGCATGGTTTTCTTTGAATTTTCCTCAGAAACCACATTTCCACAGCCATCAGATGTTTTCCAGCTTGACTACTCATTGTCCACGCTTCACATCCATACAAAAGTACAGGTTCTATGTAGCACTTCAACACTCTTTTTCTCATTTCAATTGAAATCTTTTTATTGGTCAGTATGATTTTCAACTTGTGAAAGGCTGCCTGCAGAAAGTACATGGTTTGTTTAATATAAAACAATACACCCATGAACCAGAGGATGTCAGCTGGTGGTTTCAAACATAGAGACATGAGAGAGGTGATAGATGAATGAATTTCACGTATTAGAGGCGTGCACTTTTCTTATTGTTCTTTCTTTATCCACCAGGCTGCTGAATGCAATATACGATATTGGGGATATACCTCCTGAATTATGTAATTCTATATTTATTGCAATCCTGAAGAAATCAGGAGCCATGGAATGTGATCAACATAGAACATTTAGTATAATGAGCCACATCACACAGATTTTGCTCAGAATTATCATGCAAAGAGTTAGGAAGAAAATACAACCCGAAATAGGAGAAGAACAATGTGGGTTTGTAGAAGGCAAGGGCACAGTAAATGCTGTGTATATACTGAGAACAGTAATTGAGCGTTTTATAGAAGTAAACAAAGATCTATATCTTTGCTTTATTGACTACACAAAGGCTTTCGATAAAGTGAGACATGTCGACATGATAAGGATGCTTGAAGATCTACAAATTGATGGAAAAGACCTTAGACTTGTAAAAAACATATATTGGAAACAACAATCTGCCATCAGAATTGATAACGATGTAGGTCAATATCGGCCAATTAAAAGAGGTGTGAGACAGGGATGTGTAATGTCTCCAGATCTTTTTTCCCTGTACAGTGAAAATATATTTAGAAATGTAGAAGATATGGAATGAATCAACATTGGGGGACGATACATCAATAACATTAGATATGCAGATGATACAGTCTTGATTGCAGACAATGAACAGGACCTGCAAAATTTAGTAGATGCGGTTGTTGCACACAATGAACAACTAGGGTTAGAACTGAATATTAAGAAGACACAGATTATGGTCGTCACTGGGAAGAAGGAAATACCACAATGTGATATACGAGCAAATGGACATATTCTTAAAGAAATTAATTGATACTGTTATCTCGGCACAGTCATAACATCTGATGGGAGATGCCTTGAAGAGATTAGAACAAGAATTGCCATTGCGAAGGTAGCCTTTTGCAAGATGAAAAACATACTGACCAACACAAAGATATCAATTGAAACGAGAAAAAGAGTGTTGAGATGCTACATAGAACCTATACATATGTGAAGCGTGGACAATAAGCAGTCAAGCTGAAAAACAGCTGATGGCTGTGGAAATGTGGTTTCTGAGGAAAATGCAAAGAATACCATGGGCAGATAGAAAAACCAACGAACAAGTCCTTCAAGAAGCAAATGAAGATCGTAAAGTGATTAGAGTCATTAGACGTAGACAGTCAAAAATATTTGGGCATGTTATGAGAAGAAATGAGTTGGAGAACCTGGTGACAACTGGCAAGATCCAAGGGGAAGACCTAGAAGCAAATACCTGGATGGCTTGGCCACGTGGCATGGTCGAGACAGGAATACAGAGCTGATCCACGACTGGTGATCGAGTGAGATGGCAGAACATGACCGCCCACGCTTACCGGCATGGCACATGATGGATGGGTGAAGTTAGAACTCGATGGGCGGGGCTATGTTGCTAGACTCACATTGTGTGTACCAATCAGCACTTTATCAGTGGTGTGCTCAATATCATCTCGGCCGCAGATAAAACCCCAGAACATTTTCTGGTACCTACGTTATGAGAATGGGTCCAGCAGTTATATTCATATTCCCACGGTGTGGATTTTATTCATTGACCTGGGCTCCCAGGTGATTGATTGATTGATTGATCTAGGAACCGACATCACAGCATTCGGGGTATTCCCATAGGCGCTCCGTCCCCATCCTCAGCAGCCAGCGAAGAGTTCCAACACCTATAGTACCAGTAGCAATCTGATGATATGTCCGTCTCGCCTTTCCTCTAAGCGTCGAGCACCGGCCAGATCCCCTCGTCACCCCTCGCTGTCGCATTCTTGCCAGACCATGGTGATCCATTTGCTCCTCCGAGGTGTACACGTCCCCCACAAGGCCGCAACCACGTCTGCCTTGTCATGCATCAATACTCCACCAAGTTTTGCAAAGCCAGCCAATCTGTCCGCCTGTTCATTCTCCAGCACACTGGCATGCCCCGGAGAAAAGATCCAGACGATGCTTGTCACCCGTGACCTCCGAAGCGACGCAATTCACTCTGCACGAAGCAAGCCTGTCCTCACCTTCCTCAGCATGCTATCTGGGTCAGTTACAATCACGATATGTTTGTGTGTCGTATTCTCGATCCAGCGGAAAGCTGCAGTGACCGCCTCCACCTCTATTCTTAAGCTAGATGTTGTGGTATCATATGCCAGGCTCTCCTGCACCAAACGTCGGCCATTAGCCTTTGCTATGAACCTCCAGGCACTTGTTCAATGAACAAGGCTCCCAGGTTGACCCAGTTTAAATTGGCTAGTGTGGCATGATTTCGAGTAGAAAGTATGTGGGTTGGACGGCTTGTTAATCTAGATGAATCTATTCTCATCCTGCCAGTCTCTCTCCTCTCTGGTCCATGTGATCATAGGCCCAGCTCTGCGAGTAGCTGGTGAAATGGCCACATACAATCATTTTTTTTTCTTTTAATTGTAATGTGTCTAGTGTCTGTGGTCGGTCACTTGGACAGTACCATGAAATGTCTTGGGAAATAAAGGCGGCCGGTGTAATACTGTCCAATTCAGCCACCCAGTGGCAGTTACAAATATACATACAAATATGGATATTGATTTATTTAGTTGTTTCGGGATTTGAGGTTTAAAGATCGAGCACAACCCACTACGGCACTTGCCAGATCGTGAAGACCTGATCATTCGGGGACACATCGATTGACGGATGTCAGTCGCGGCGATCGGGACACATTTTGAGCTATAGCCAGCGATGTGTGACGTTGAGATATTCTAGTGTGATAATTTGATCGCGTCTAGCGTGAGCCGCGTGGTTACACACCCGCCTCACAAGTCAGTGATCCGGAGTTCGTCCCGGGTCCAGTCAGGGATAATATATGCACTACTGACGAGCTCAAATGCGAGCGAAACTCCAGTCTAGTGCTTTCAATCTGACGTGGACAAGGCCTTAGGTTCGTACGGGAATATGATCAGCGTTGCCAGGAGTGGGTTGTGCTCAATATTTAAAATATAGATCCAACATTATATACCTAATGCGTCTAAGGTGCATAAAAGGTTCCTCTTCATGGCCACGGTCATGTGGTCACCTAAACAAACCCCTCGCGTCCAGGTGGATTTAACTCTGGACCACTAGGTCGACAGGAAAGTACCCTAACCCCTGCTGATCCTATCTGAGACCCATGATGCTATACAAGTGGCTGGAATCGAATGTTGTGTCGAGATATGGCTTCCACTTCTGGGTTCGATTCCGTGGACGGTGAACCGAGACCACCCACGCGTATCTGCAAGCCGCACTGATGATGATGTTGAATGGTTTTAGTCAAGCTACTCTTTGTGGCTTTGGTTTCAAATGCTGAGGAATATTTTTAGCGTGCGAAATATGCACTCAGGACCTTGCCTTTTAGCTGATTAAATGCCAGGGATGATAAATAGTCGTATGCAAACTTCCAGTAACTTCCATGGGCTTATAAATCAAGTTACAATATCAATACAGAACTTTTCCCTACGCAACTCCCTTTAATTTGATATGCAATACAACATTGCTACCATATTAACCACTTTTAAGTCATAACTGTGACACACCCCTACTTCCCATTTCCCGCCATCCATACTCTATGAAACCTTGAACGACGTGGCCAGTGTCCTACAACAGTAGTCTGCTATGTTCGTGAACACCTGAGGGACAGACTTGTTCGGGTAGGGAGCTACTCCATTCCTAGGTGTGTTGGAGGTGTGTGACATTGCTAATCTGTGAAGTCATTAGATGCCTACAGAACTGTGTAGAAATGTGACATTGTGTATATGTTGAATTCTTACAATGACATGTTGGAATATTAACCAGTGACAGTGTTAGTACCTGGAGCCAACGCTCCAATCGTGTGTTGCAGAATAGTTAATCCCATTAACTTGAGATGCCAATTAGCAACCAGGCTCTTATATTCTGTTGTATTGTGCAGCAGTACTTATCATCAGATGGGGACATGTAGAACTCTAGGGTCGGCCCATAAGTCATCAGTAGAGTGGAACTTGTGATTTCTCCGTCATCGAGGGATGACCAGCGAACATTGTTGAAGTGCCAGTCAGGTATCAGACAGACACCTGACCAGTCCGAGATCTTACTCACAGTGGAAGGAGAGAGCTCTGGAAGGGTCAATGACTTGGAGTTCCTTTGCACTGGAGGTTCATCGGGTGAGTCGTTAGCCACAACTGGACGACGCACGAACTTAAGTCACATGCTCCAGGATGATGACTGATCATCTGTAGATCTTCTCGCTGCTTTATTCAGCGGTGTACATATTGTCTTCTATCCAGGCTTTTCAGCCATCCCTCTCTGAGTTAAGTTTGGCCAAGCCCCGGGGGTCTTGTTACACAGATCCCAGACGAATAAGCCTGAAGAAACAACTACACCAACTATTCCTCGCACTGAGGAGTTGAAGCGAGCACAAGAAGCTGACAGCACCTTGAACCCCTGCTTCAGAAAATTGCCCAAATCACATTTACCTTTGTGTAAAGGTGATCTGTACATGAAGTCTGGTCTTCTCTACAGAAGAGCAGGTAGAGCTGCACAAGAGTATGCGCAACTCGTCATACCAACTATATAGGACTCAGATCCTTGAAATGGGCCATAGTTTACCTTTCAGTGGGCACATGGGCATTAAGGCAACTATGCAGAGAATTTCCTCACACTACTTCTGACCAGGGATGAACACAGACATTCAACGTTTTGTGAAATCATGCCCGCAGTGTCAGAAGGTCTCCTCAAAACACTGGACAGCAACAGCTACATTAGGATACTTGCCAATCACTGGGACTCCTTTTGAGAAGGTAGGTGTAGACATGATCGGACCCCTCAGCACTACGAAGAGGAGGAATCGATTCATATTAACGCTGGTGGACGCAACCACAATATGGGCCGAAGCGGTTCCTATGCCATCTTGAGACTCTAGGCATGTCTCGGGGGCATTATTAGGAATTTTCACTTGTCTAGGATTTCCACTCAGAATCCTGACGGACAGTGGATCTCAGTTTCGAGGGAAACTTATGGAGGAGGTGTTTAGACTCTTTCATTCTCGCCATATTTTTAATTATCCTTCTTATCCTCAGTCAAATGGGATTGTGGAAAGGTGGAACGGGACCCAGATTAGTATCCTGAGGAAACCTTCTGCTGTGTGTCTACCGTGACGAGGTAGAGGGGCTTGAGTGTTCCAATGACCCCAAGAGCTATGCCGACGGTAGCACAGCTACCGACACCCATGTCGGACAGGTCAAGGGAGAGGGACCAAACCAAGCGACATACAAACTTGCTGCCTTGTAGGTAGACTGGGGACAGTCAAAGGCTAGGGAAAGCACCCCAAAGAATGCTTGTCGAAATCGGATGTACTGAGCCACAGGTTTGACAAATTAGTGCAACATAACTTAATTCATGATGTCTGCCATATGATGCACACGCCACCAAAAGGAAAATGGGGTTTTCCAGTTATGCACGAAAGTGGACCAAAAAAAAAAAAAAAGGAGAAACCATTGGGAACGTAAAGGACGTCACAAGACAACAAAGGACATTGTGTGTGTGATTCCGATAAGGAGAGGGCGTATCTTCGAGGAGCCCGTGTTGGTGAAGAGCTGGATGCGATTATTCCGAGCTTCGGCAAAATAGATAACAGCAGGAACGATTGATTGGCAAGGATATACAATGCAGGAACCAAGCCTAGACATGCCTGAATTCAGAACAGCGAAATAGTGGGTTTGCGCCTCAAGGTGAACTATTGAATAGAGTAAGGAGTTTCGTAGATACTAGATGATAAACACCGCTCCTACATCCAGGGGCAGTTTTATAGTAGCCTATACGAGAATATCCACTATTGTTTTCACTCAACACGATATTAAAGTGTGAGATCGTTCATTGGATTGGCGTCAGTCTATTTGTCACACTTGTGACTGTTCGAGGTGAGTTCAGCGTATTTTGTTAACGAGTTATAATTGATGTTCAATCCACATTTAATATGGATGGAGTAACCTCATGCCAATGTCACAAATTAAAATTAATCGTTATGGTGCTAATCCCGCGAAGTCCTATCAGGCGGTGATAGCGCCGGGCCCCCTGCCTCGAGGGGGTCCACCCATTACTACTGGTGGGCACCTTCCCCTGCGCTGTGGAGTCAAGGCACAGAGGAGTAGGTTGAGAGCTACTGACCAAATACCCCGGACAATCAACATACTACAGTGGAGTTTATAACAAGAAAGTCTCTCTAACAAATCGTCTTCATGAAGATAGAACAGATGTGGCATGGAGTCAAGGCACAGAGGAGTAGGTTGAGAGCTACTGACCAAATACCCCGGACAATCAACATACTACAGTGGAGTTTATAACAAGAAAGTCTCCCTAACAAAGCGTCTTCATGAAGATAGAACAGATGTGGCATGCATTGAAGAGATACACCTCATCACCAATCGCAAATTCTCAGTCAGAGGATATCAGGCCACATGTTTCGACCGCGAGGGACACAAAGGAGGAGTTCTAATACTTACGCAAAATACAATACCTTGCAGCGAAGTATTTGTGATCTCTGACAACCAAACGGAAATTATAGGTGTTGATATAATGATAAAGGGCGTGAAAATAAGAATTTACAATCTGTATAGCCCAGCAGATAAGGACCGTACACTCTCAAAAATGAAAATAACTGACCCAAACTGCATTATTGTCGGAGACTTTAATAGCCGTTCAGAAAGATGGGGATACCCAGATACTGTCAAAAGAAGAGATGAAGTGGAGGACTGGGAAATAGACTCAAATCTCCATCTACTCAACAAAGTGGATGACACACCGAGCTTCTACTCCAGAAGATGGTTTACCACTTCTATTCCAGACTTAGCTTTCTGCACAGGAGACATCCTCCACAAAATCGATCGCCATGTGCTTCACCAATTAGCAGGTAGTGACCACAGACCAATCAAGCTTGTAGTGAATATGGAGTATGTTCCACAGGAGAAAAAGCCTTTGCCCCGCTGGAATTACAAACTAGCAGATTGGGACAGATTTGCCATACTAACAGACAAATATTGTGAAAACATAAATACACGATATGGCAACATGAAGCAAATGGTGGAAAGTCTAAACAGAGCAATAATACAGGCAGCCATTGAGTCTATTCGAAGAGGAGCGAGGAAAAATTACAAACCATACTGGACTGAAGAATTACACATTTTGGAGGACAAAGTTGAAGATGCCAGGAAGACAGCAGAGAGAGAGAGAGAGAGAGAGAGAGAGAGAGAGAGAGAGAGAGAGAGAGAGAGAGAGAGAGAGAGAGAGAGAGAAGAACTGAAGCGAACGTCTCTCTCAAAGCCATCTTAGCAAAATATAAAAGAACAGTAAATCAACCAACAAGAGATTGTTGGAGGGAAAAAACAGAAAACCTGAACTTTGACAGGGGTGGTAACAAACGATGGAAACTAAGTGAAAGCCATGAACAATGAAGGACCTAGAAACAAACAAATAACAATTAAACAAGGAAATGCCTTGCTTACAGGAAAAAAGGCTGCAAATGCACTAATGGAACACTATGCCAGTGCAAACCGCATTTATATTACAACCGAACAGAAGAAAGAAATCAAAGATAAACATACACATCATAGTAATACAGCAGCAGAATATGTGATGGCAAATCTAACAATGGAAGAAATGGAACAGGCAATGAATACCCGAAAAAAAAGTAGAAATCACCAGGAAAGGATGGAATCACAAATGTAATGAGAATGAAATAGGAATAGGCACTAAGGCAAAAACGAAACTACTAGCAGTCCTAAATTACAGCTGGAAGAGAAGAATAGTCCCACAGGCATGGAAGGAAGCTATACTAATACAAGTCCCAAAGAAAGAAAAAGACCTGAAAGAACCAAATGGCTATCGAAAATTAATGGAACGCATTATCAATTGCAGGCTAACATGGCATCTGGAAGAAAACCAACTCCTAACACCACACCAAGCAGGATTAAGAAAGTACAGACCCACTGAAGATCAAATAACCTATATAGCTCAGGAAATAGAGGATGCCTTCCAAGAGAAAAAGCACACACTAGCGGCCTGAATAGATTTAGAAAAAGCATTTGATAAGTATGGAAGTAAGGACTGAAAGTAAAACTGCAAAAAATGCATGTTTGTGGGAAAATACAGAAATGTATCAGCAAGGATGAGTTCTTTCACCAACATTATTCCTAGTATATATAAATGACATCACGGGAAATTTTCCACCCGGAGAAACACATCCTCCCTTGCAGATGACCTAGCCATATGGACATCTGAAGAATATATTAGTACAGCTAACAACAGAATACAGCAAGCCTTATTAGCACTAGAGGTCTGGTCAAAATCATGGCTAGTGAAGATAAGTGAGGAGAAAACAACATGCACAGTATTCTCTCTCTCTCTCTCTCTCTCTCTCTCTCTCTCTCTCTCTCTCTCTCTCTCTCTCTCTCTCTCTCTCTCTCTCTCTCTCTCTCTCTCTCTCTCAAATAAAACTCAGCAACCTAAGCTGGCATTGAATGGAAAAATACTGCGCCATGAAGAAAATCCAAACTATCTAGAAGTCACCTTTGATCGTCGCCTGACATGGAAGACACAGGTTGAGAAAAATAAACATGAGCAAGGCAAAGAATGGCTAGTCATGAAAAAGCTTGCTGGTACAACGTGGGGAAGCAGATGAGAAAGTTCTCAAGAAGTTATATACTGGACGGGTGAGGCCAGTACTGGAATATGGCATTGCAGCTTGGGCAACAGCAGATAATTGATTTATTTGATTTTTTCGGGATTTGAGATTTAAATATTGAGCACAACCCACTACTGGCAACGCTGATCGTATTCTGGTATGAACCTAAGGCCCATCCACGTCAATGTGGAAGCACTAGACTCGAGTTTCGCTCTCGTTTGAGCTCGTCAGTAGTGCATATCCTTGACCAGACCTGGAAACAAACCCCGGATCACTGGCGTGTGAAGCGGGTGTGTAAACACTAGACCACTGCGGCACACTGCCAAATTATCACAACAGAATATTACAACGTCACCCATCGTAGGCTGTAGCTCAAAATTTGCCCGATCGCCGCGACTGACGTCCGTCAATCGATGTGGACCCGAATAATCAGGTCTTCTCACTGGCAAGGCACACCAGGCCGCCTAAAGTCCAGCGAGCAATAATCAAATTGATTTATTTGGTTGTTTCGGGATTTGAGATTTCAATATTGAGCACAACACACTACTGGCAACACTGATCGTATTCTGGTATAAACCTAAGGCCCATCCACGTCAATGTGGAAGCATTCTCTCTCGTTTGAGCTCGTCAGTAGTGCATATCCTTGACCGGATCCGAAAACAAACCCCGGATCATTGGCGTGTGAAGCGGGTGTGTAAACACTAGACCACGCGGCACACACTGGACCCGGCCAAATTATCACAACAGGATATTACGAAACATCAAATTGAAAACAATAAAGAGAAATTTATGTGTTAATTTTTGTACAATTTTATTGGTGAAAATTTATTTTTTCCTTCAACGATAGTGACTCATTACATAAGATACTTTTAATTTTCTGAAATACAGCCATTGTTTCCCCAGAGGACAGACGATTATCTCTAGTAGGTTGGAAATTTGCCCAGTCAGCAAAAAACCGGTTGTGTTGTAATTAAAAAGTGTGTTAGTGTTCAGTGGTATGAAACGTTGAAAGACGGTTAGAAGATGATGTAGATGATATTCAATAAGGAAGATGTGGTGTTAAGAAAAGGTCGACTTCATAACGGACACGCTGTTGGTTGAGACTTGACGATATTGCGGATGTGAAATCACAACGTGAGATATTTTTACCACTTTGGTTAAGAAATTTTCCTATATTTTATAAGTTTTTTTTTTATATTTGAACATTTGGTCGCGATATTTCTGCATTTGGCCAACGATTTTCCCCTTTGGTCAACAGATTTTCCAACTTTTTATGTTTGGCTTCTATATATTTAAGTTTGGTTGAAATGTAGCCAATTTTTTTCTTCATATGTGGTTAACAAAGTTTCCGACTTTTCATAAGTTTGGTTGACAATTTTTGGCCAAACTTTTCACATTTGGTTAACAAAGTTTCCTATATTTTAAGTTTGGATGAAATTTGGCCAAACTTCACATTTGTTTAAAATTATTTCCTACTTTTCATAAGTTTTGACTGAGATTTTTATAAGTTTGTTTGAAATGTGGCCAAACTTTTTACATTTGGTTAACAAATTTTCCTACTTTTAGTAATAGTTGTTGAAATTTGGCCAAGCTTTTTCACATTTGGTTAACAAAGTTTCCTACTTTAAAAATAAAAAATAAGTTTGGTTGAAATTTGGTCAAGCTTTTCACAACTGGTTAACAAATTTTCCTACTTTTCATAAGTTTGACTGAGACTTTTATAAGTTTGGTTGAAATGTGGCCAGAATATTTCACTTTGGTTAACATATTTTCTTACTTTTTATAAGTTTAGTTGACATTTGGCCAAAAGTTTAACATTTTATTAACAAAGTTTCCTACTTTTCATAAGTTTGGTGAAATGTAGCTAAGATTTTTTCACTTTGGTTAACAAAGTGTCCTACTTTTTGTGAGTTTGGTTGAAATGTGGCCAGAATCTTTCACTTTGGTTAACATTTTTAAAAAAAACTTTTTATAAGTTTAGTTGATATTTGGCCAAAATTTTCACAATTGATTAAAAAAGTTTCCTACTTTTCATAAGTTGACACTGAGGTCAGATTTACAATGGTTTGTAAGGTCGAATGGGATGTAATCTCATCCACTGTGAGTTTGGGTTCCATAAATAACTCCGGTCATAGTCATTACCGTCGTGTCTCGACTGTACCCTTACACATGTGATCGACTGCGACGCCATCTTTAGTCACGTGTTTCAATTATATCCCTTAGACATGTGACCAGAAGCAACGTCATCTTTACCCAGCTTTAGCCACGTGTTTTGATTGTACCCCTTAGACATGTGACCGGAAGCATCATGCTATTTGATCGGATGCAGCGCCATCTTTGATCGGCTTTAGCCAGTGAACACATATTCTGGTTGTAGCCATTACACAGGCGACCAGAAGCAGAGCCATATATGATCCGATGTGATCATTACCCAAGTGTAATTGGATGCAGCGCCATCTTTGATCTTTGACAGGATGTAACAATTGCCCACGTGGTCTGCTTGTAGTCATTACACTTGCAACCGGAAGCAGAGCCATATTTGACCACTCGTAGCCAGTGAACACGTGGTCTGGTTGTAGTCATTATACCGGCGACTGGAAGCAGCGCCATATTTGATCAGATGTGACCATTACCCAATTGTCTCGAGTGTATCGTTATGCTGTCAGTATGCTGAGTCATCCTCCGGTATTCCCCAAAGACATGTCTGAACACTTTCACGCACATTCATTGATGGCATCACCACGTGTCGAGTCACCCTGGAGGTCACCCTCAACTCAGCCAACTATGAGTTCAATCTTTAGACTTTAATATGAGCCTTAACCTCTGACTCGTATAAAGGAATGGAGTATTTATCTAGCCACTCCGCCACTCGGCCACCCCTTAACAATGTTCAGGAGCAGCTATCTAGCCTTTCTTCCACCCTTTAACTACGACCGAGAGTCTTTATCTAGCACCTCCTCCTGCTCTTAACAAGGACAGGACGTATTTATCTAGCCACCCGCCACTCGACCACCCCTTAACAATGATTAGAAGCACCTATCTAGCCCGCCTCCACTCACCCACCCCGTACCAACGAATTTCACTAGGCCATACTCGCTACATTCAATAATATTGGTCATTTTTACTTGTTTACAGTTTTCATTTGTAACCCATATGATGATAGTGTTGGAAGCACTTATCTAGCTACCCCGCTACTTACTCACCCCATGCCAACGAATTTCACTTAGCCATACCCGGTACAGTCGATAATACAGCCATCTTTATTTTAAAGTTTTCATTTGTAACCTGTATGATAATAGTGTATAGGTCACTACGACACTCTACAGATCACTAGTAACCGTTACCCACCCCTTAACATCGAATTTCACTAAGCCATACCCGCTACATCCAGTACTATCGACCATCTTTACTTTTTAAGGTTTTCATTTGTAACCTGTGTGATGATAATGTATAGGCCACTATGACACTCTAAAGATCACTAATAGCCGCTACCCACCCCTTACCAATGACTATCACTAAGCTATACCCACGTCAATCAATAATATCAGCCATCTTTATTTTTAAGGTTTTCATTTGTAACCTATATGATGATAGTGAACAAGCTACTGTGACCCTCTACAGACCACTAACAACCGCTACCCACCCCTTAGTAACAAATTTCACTAAGCTATACCCGCTAAAATCAATAATATCGGCCATTTTATTAAGGTTTTCATTTGTAACCTGTGTGGTGATAGTGTTTACACCACTATGACCCTCTACAGATCATATAGTCGCTATATTTACATGTTTACTTATAAGTTTTTTCATATGACGCCTGTCATGGCTCACAGTTCCGACCGCCTAGTCCTATCCCATACGCCGACACCCGCACCCAACCCCTGAGCTCCCAGCCCCACACCCGCCCGCCCACTAGACCACTCTGAGGAAACACTGTAACCCTAAGCCTTACACAGCACTAATGGAATGATGATAGTGTTTATGCCTAACCCAATACAGATAAAGAAAGAAGACGAGAAAAAAGGAAGAAACCGAGGAGGAAGAGCACTGTACCATAACAAAATCACTAGTATGATGATAGTTTTTTAAGCCCCGCCCCGCTACAATCAATAATAACAGTAATTATTAAATGTTTAAAGACATAACATTCTCACCCAAAACAAGGAAGTAACAGTGCAAAAATATGTTCGATTATTTATTCATGAGTTGCATCCCTTTAAACTGAGGTCCGTTATGGATCTGCTTTTATGCCATACTCTTCATATAGTAAAATATGACGTCATCACAATGGATCTAGATCCATAAAATATAATTAGTTTGCACGTAAGGTACTACTCAAGACATAACAGGCTGAAATACCACTTGTTCAATAAACTAAAGATAGGAGATACCGATGAATGTAATTGTGAAACTGGTAAAATGACAGCTAAACATTTGCTGTATGAGTGCCCAATATATGCAGAACAGAGAAAGATATTGTGGCCCACACCTGCTTCATTTGAGGACAAGCTCTATGGAGATATCAACAAGCTCAAGTTGACTGCAGCTTACTTTAACTACATTCAGTTTGACATTTAAAGGTGCGTGAAGAAGTATATAGACTGTCACACTTCATACCACAGATATGTCGGTTACAAAAGCGTCCCAGAGCATGAAATGGAATATTGCTTGGATAGCAAATCCATTACGTGGAAAGTCAGAATCAAAAGCTCACTGTGTGGGCTTCATAAAAGGTGGGAAAGTGCCCTAGTGGCACGAAATGGAATATTGCTTGGATAGCAAATCCATTACGTGGAAAGACTTAATCGAAAGCTCACTGTGTGGATGTTATCTGCAGACTGCATTCTTTTGGTTTCCGGAAGAACAGCCTATGGTGAACGGAAGGTCCAATATACGGAAGTGAGGCTAAGCAGCCATGTGTAGGACGTGACGGTTCCTTGGGTGAGCCCAGTACCAGAGCGCTGTGTATCGGCTCTGCAAGTATGGAAACCTCCTTGGATGGCGGTGAATGCCCATGGTCTGCCCCTGCCTTCCCTTGAAGGCTGACCAGGATGTCTTTGGCTGTTCTATATGGGCCAGCTGGGATGGAGGATAAAACCACAACAGTGAGAGTCAATCGTCCTAAGAAATCCCCGGGAAGGTTAACCCGGTTAATAAATGCCCACGGAAGTCGGGTGTGTCGGCCTAACGGCGTAAGAACGCAGTTCTATGTAAACATACACAACGCAATCACGTCCGAAAAAAAAAAAAACTTCGGATAAACGCAGAAGATGAAGAAGTATCCTGAGGACGATTGCTCAGTAGAAATAAGAGGGTTAGGATTTGTATCTACCCACAGCTTTATTCGCCTATCGGGAAGTACCCCATCATTCTATTGGACTGGGATTGCTCCAGCAACATTGTTGTTTGGACGACCAATCAAGGGACCATTAGAGGTGTTACTTCGAACTTGGACTTATGATCAAGCAGACAATACAGTTGTTACTGCATCGACTTATGTTGCCGAGTTGAAAGAGCGTTTATAACATAGTTGGAAACAAGTGAATGTCAACCTATGTCAAGCCAGACGGAGAATTGCTCGTTACTTCAATAAGAAGGCAAAAGATAGAGAGCTTGAGGTAGGAGAGAAGGTGATGTTGCTGCTTCCGACAAGTCATAATAAGCTGCAAGTAGCTTGGAGAGGACCATATGTAGTGACTGAGATAATCTCTCGTACGAACTACAAAATTTCCGTCAAAGGCAAGTTGAAGATATTTCACATAAACCTTTTAAGGAAATATAATGAAAGGCCCTCAACCACCGAAACCGCACATCTGATGGCCATGGCTGTGGATACAGAAGTCGAACATGGGACATCAATGGGAGTCGAGTACCCACTGCAAGCCAAAGAAATCTTTAAGGATGTGGAAATTAATCCCAACTTAATAAAGGATCAGCAGACACAGATTCGGGAACATGTGGCTATGTATACAGAAGTACTTAAAGACAAGCCAGGTCGTACTAATTTGGAGGAATTTGACATGAAGTTAAATGATACAGTGCCTGTGCAAGTTAAGATGTACCCTGTTCCTTATGCTAAGCAGAAGATTTTGGAGGAAGAAATTCAGCAAATGCTCTTGTCGGGCATCATCTCACCATCTGAGTTACCTTACAGTGCCAGCGTCGTTTTGTTGAGAAAGCCAAGTGGAGAACATAGATTGTGCATCGATTATCGACAGCTCAATGCTATTACTGAATTTCAGGCAGAGCCTCTGCCTGATCAGAATAGGCTCTTCTCAGCACTCAGCTGAGCTAAGTACTTTACAAGGATTGACCTCAGCAAGGGATATTATCAGATTCCTGTTAAACCAGAAGTTTGACCATGGTTGGCCTTCAGCACTCCTGGAGGACACAATGAGTTCAACGTTCTTACTTGTGGATTGAGTAATGCTCCTGTTTTTACATGATGAGAAAATTACTTGACCCATTACATCATCCGGCAGTCAGTCATTTCACGTATGATATACTGACCACAACTGAAACATTTGAGGAGTATGTCACTACACTGCATCGCTTTTTCAGGTGACTTAAAGAAACTGGTTTGACAGCAAGACCCAATAAGTGTCAAATAGGATTCCAAGAGTTGGACTTTCCAGGCCATAAGTTATCTTATGGAGTAATAACACCACAAGAGGAAAATGTGGAGAAACTTCAGAGAACAAAGAAGTATTAAGATCATTTGTATCCCTTTGTGGATTCTATCAACGATACATCAAGGACTTAAACACTCAGTCAGCACCTCTAACGGGTCTTACCAAAAAGGGGAATCAGAGAAAGTCAACTGGTCTGTTGAAGCACTCAAACAGGCTTTAACTGCCCAACTAGTACTGCATCAACCAGACCTCGATCAACCATTTGTGCTGCACACCGACACCAGTAACATTGGAGTTGGGGAAAGAAAGAGAAAGGGAGATGTATTATCAGTGCTACTCGCTGTAGCTTATGCCAGCAGGAAATTTAATGCAGCAGAGAGAAACTATTCCATAATCGAGCGCGAATGCATTGCACTCGTATGGGCTGTGGATAAATTTCAGGCATTTCACCGTGCAATGTGATCACCAACCACTAATGTTTCTAGCAGCATCCAAGAATTTAAATGTACGACTTATGATGTGGTCATTGCTTCTTCGGCCATATTCGTTCCAGATTGAATACGTTCCTGGGAAAATGAATGTGGAAGCAGACTTTCTGAGTCGACATACAATTCCGGGCGAGTCATGTCATTCAGCTGCAGCAAGAGATAAAATGGAGTGGATCATGAAGGGCGAGTCTGACAACTGTGAATGATTGATGCTCAATTCCTTACCGGCAGAACTGTCTGGGGTGGGGCACTGTAAGACAATGTATAGCATCATTACACAGTTTGCCAATTCTAGCACATCTAACAGATTTTGTTGCACCAACTTGAACTACGAATAGCTTACGGCACACTTGACAGATCTATTAATATAACTGTCATACTAAGATAGCCCAACGAAGCATCTCAGAATGGTACACCGATTGGATGAAACAGGACATGTGATCAAAAAAGTGGTACGGAGATGCGGCCAACGCTTGACCCGCAAATTCTCCTGTACAGCTTTGGAATGGAATGGATCATGTCTGTCTTGTGGTGTAGTTTTATTAATTTTCTGTGATCAATCATCACTGACCGGAGTAAGCTTACAACTTTCAAGATTAATATGATGATCCTGAAGAGGAAGGTTAAAGTACCTTGTGTTTGTACGTTGTTGCAAGTGGGATATTAAATATCGAATCTCTGTAAGTGCTAACTTCACTAGCTGCAAAGCCCGTCAGACCTGAGGCCATCTCCAGCAACCTTGATGCAATTTCATCTCTCAATATCTGCTAGCTCTGACTTGTTTCTTCAAATCTAATGTCGTAATGAATGCATACTACAACAGAACATCTTAGGAAGATATAGGGAGTAAAGTTATCAACGCAGTTTTATGCATTACATCAAAGTGCAAACTTTCCCCATTTTCTTGCTAAGAAGACAGTATCTGTGTTTGAAACAACGCTTCTCCTAACCTACATGCTTTAGCCTATAACACTGTTAGAGGATGAGTGGGGAAATTATATCTTTCCTCCTTTCTTCTTCGTTATATGTGAACAATGGATTGATGTAATATTGTTGTATATCTGGCAAACATAGCACTCATACTCATTATTTAAATGTGGCTATTATTTTACATTCAACAAATTGGCATTTCTGATGGTTTGCCTAGTTCATTTGTCCAGAATTGGGGAAGACTTAAACCCCTGTTGATTGCCAGCAGATAGGGACATATTGCGTTCAGACTTTTGATGAAGAATTAGTGAGAGAGGTACAAACCTATTTTAGGACTCTCACAATGTTATATATGTTTATAATTTATTCGTTGAAATGAAGGGAATATGTATGCTTACACTTTGTGAACAATACACATGAGATTTTCCTCTATACCCATTCATGAACACGAACCATATTTTCTCAGGCCATGAGAAAATCATTATATGTGAGTTACACTCATTATAACTTCTGAAAGCTGGTGGGAGAATACTTGTTCGAATTTATAACACCCCAGTAAACAGAAAAACACTTATAGGTTAGAGGTGAGTTAAGAGAGGAGAGGAAACGCTTGTGAACCAGACATGACATGTACAGGGCAAACACACAACATGCATAGCATTGTTATGAGTCAATGAGTTTATTAGATTTATGTTTGTGTCATGAATAATGCCATCATAACATCATCATGCTCATGTCCTTTTCTAAGTGACTTGGCTTACTCATCTGATTCTATATCACCATTCTGTGTCCTTACCTGTTTGTCAAATGTCCATATCTCACTGAGACCCCTGGCACATTGAGAACACATATTCACAGTAAGACCAGATGATGATCAGCATGCATAAAGTTGTGGTACCCATTGACAGTCAGAGTCGATTCAGCACTAGCTAGAGAAGGGGCATAGCTCTTACTCTCAGGCTGTTATCCTTCTTCCCTCCTTTTCATCCCTCCTCTACTATCCTTATTCATTCTGAACTCTCTCATTACAATACTGAGTTTACCAGAATGTACATAGATATGAGTGTTTGAATTGACAGTGATGGGAGTAGTGCTAATTGGTGAAAGCAGCATATAAAGAAGATGCAGCCAGGATGTGTTGGAGAATGTGGCAGCTCAAGTAATCCTCCTGAGTATTGAGCATTTTGTCATCTTTTCCAGAGGGCAGGTAGTGTAAACGATGATCCATCCATCAATGGACCTAGTTACCAGGCAACAGCTTAGTCCCTTTTTCCTCCAGAAGGTTGATACTTCCAGCTGTAAACCAATCACTCCAACCAACTTCTATATTAGATCATGGTGAAGAAGAGACGCCTTATCAACACAGGCCATCCATATTTACTTCAGCAATGAATCTTCCGTGTTCAGTGTATTTTCCACATTTATAGTTAGATACACCTCAGACATTTTTCACACCATTACAATTGGGAGAGATGTGGGGAATACATGTGTTTTCACATGCATCACTCATGATGCTATAAATGATCTATGATATGTATGCATTAACTTTGTGAACCATGTTTATTCTTTACTCCATATTTCCAACCCAATTTTAGAGTCCATTAAACTTATGAAATTTACTTATTCAAGTTCATTGTACTTTCATCACTTTTACTTAATTTAATTAATATTTAGTTAACACAACTTAAAGTAGTTGGGAACCAGTAAGGCTGGGTGATCTCACATGGGGAACTGATTGTAATTCTCCCATGGTAATGACCCAGTTTCTTTCAGAAAACCCTCACTTTTATTCTAAACATTGTCCTAGTGGACCATCTTGGAATCATGGGAACATTATTAGGGGCTAGGGGCATCTGCCTGATCTGCCTTGAGATTTTCTACACAAAATCACATCTTTTGTGAACTTACTGTGTTTCACCAATTTTATCGGGAATATCCTGTGTTGGTGTAAATCTTTGTTTTATGAATTCCTTTTGAGATTGGAAGAATTTTGTGGGTGTTTGCTATATACCCTCTTCCCTTGGCATATCCAGATTGGGTAAGAGGAAATTTTGGGTTGCAAAATATTCCACTACCTCATTCTAGTTGTAGGAGCTACCTACCTATTTGTTGGAATTAGTTAGCCATTGCATATTTAAATAGTGCATGTTCTGCTGTACATGTTTAGATCCAGAGAGAGAGCTAAGCTTACATGGATCAGGGAGGACTGCACTTATTTTTTTTTTGGGGGGGGGTGGGGGGGGGGGGGGGGGGGGGGGGGGGGTGCTTTTTCCAGAAAATTTATTAAATAACATGACAGTAAGGTCCGTTCCCAAATATTGGATATTGGTAGGCAATGTGGGTTGGAAGGGCAAGATCTTGCCAGGTACGTTTCAGACGAATTTGATCAGCACGAAAGGCTTCAGGCAGATCTAGCCCAGAAGGAGAAGGAGCACCTGCAGGCATATGAATTAGAGGAGAGAAAGCTTCAGGCTGAAACATCCCAGCGAGGGGCTGAACTCAGAGATAAGGAAAGGGATCGTCAACAGCAGTTGGAGTTGAAAAGAACGGAAACTGAACTGAAGGTCCTGAGATTGGAGGGAGGATTTCCTCCCGCTCCATCCACTTCCCTCAGTGGTCCAGTAACATAAGTATATCCAGATGTATCCTACCTTCATCCTGGAGTTATGCCCTTTCCTCTAGATCCATTCAATGAACAGAATGACAACACTGAGGCCTATCTTTCCATATATGAACAAATGTGTGTCACTTATGGTCTAGAGGAGAAATGAGCTGTTAAACTTTCGCAGGGATTGAGATCACCGCTTATGATGTTTTCTCTTGTCTTAAATGTGAGGAGCAAAAAGATTATGCTACACTTAAAAAGGCACTTTTAGCTAGATTTGAAGTCGTTGACGACACATAAACACAAATTCGAATCAGCAAGGGAGGAGCCTGGTGAAAGTTATTCACAGCTGGTAGAAAGATTGAAATCTTATATTCACAAAAGGGCCTGCTTAGGTAAGTTTGAAGAAACCATGTTCATCCTCGACCAACTTAAAGAAAATATGCCCACAAATATGAAGTCCTTCCTAACTCAACATGGGGCAGACAGACTGGAAAATATCATCATCCTGGCCTAGAGGTTTGACAAAGCTCAAAAGGAGGTTGGGGGGAAAGGCCAGATGGATAATGCCCTCCTTCATACTAAAACTCAGAAGCCTAAGGAGAATGATAGCACCCTTTTCACCAAGAAATTTGGTAAATCCAAAAGCACTACTCCAAAATAAGCCCAGACTGCTCTGAAGGAAGGAAAACCATACTGTACATTTTCCAAGGTCACCGGCCACCACACCAAAGTTTGCACGAAGAAACTCCTCCTTATACAGCTGCATGTTTGGCCAGCCGGAACCAGAAGAGAGTGAACAATGATGAAACGTCTGGACGGGCACCTCATCAAGACACATTATCTCGTCTCCCGGTTGTTGAATCCATATTGCTGAATGGATTTAAGACTACCTGTCTCTACGATATAGGCCTGCAATATGACTATTGTTTCATCTTCCCTTGTTCACCCGGAACAGGTGACGGACAAGATCGTTGAATTAGAGGACCCCTGAAGAGTTTTGCACTTTGATTTTGGTGCCTTCCAAAAAATTTTGGTGCTTTTTTGGGGTCGATTTTGGTACTTTTTCATCAAAAGGAGATGGCAACACTGCTGGTGGGGTCTTTCACACTGGGCTACTGGTGGGGTCTTTCATACTGCTACTGATGTGGTCTTTCACATTGTGCTACATGTGTGGTCTTCCACACCTCTCCATTGTCCATAGGTAATCTACCACCAAGAGGTGCATTCCCTGCCAGCCTATCCATCCGTTCATTCCCCCACACTCCTGCATGGCACGGGAAAAACATCCATACAATTTGTGACCTCTGAAGTGAGGTAAACCATTCCACAGGAAACATTCCCTTCTCCACATTACTAAGCATGCTCATCGAAAATATAATGTGTTGCAGTTGTCTCCTCTAACCAAAATGACAACCAGAAATGTACACAAATGATCGCCGAAAACAGTACAAATAACAACCAGAAAAACTCCATTAACCAAACCCAATACACTTTATCTTAATCTCAACATTAAACAATCAGCTCTGTTAATACAACATTAAACATTCAGCTCAGAATCTCAACAACAACATCCAATGTGACACACTCAGAGTTCTGCTGTCACAACCCCTGTGCCATATCTAGGCTAGAATAAATTCCTCTCCTTGCATTTCCATCATCATCTTTTGGATTTTCTGCATCTTCATGATCCTGGTTGTTTTCTCTTTCTCCTTGGCAATAAAACTCAGATTCCCGGTGAGACTTGAACAACATCAGTCCTAGATCCCCACCATCCCTGTTCTTGGTAATCTGCAACAGCGACAGACATCTCATAAGGACACATGGCAATAGACTACACCATAACACTCTCCATCACATTCATATCACAAAGATATGGAGTGTAAAGTACAGACCAACTCTAACATCACATCACCATCATGTGCCATGCCGGTAAACATGGGCGGTCATGGTTTGTGATTTCACTCGGTTACAGAGTCATGGATCAGCTCAGTGTCCTGAGTCTCGACCATGCCACATGGTCAAGCCATCAAGGTATGTCTCTGCCCTCCCTCTGTTCTTTTCCCCTTGATTTTGCAAGTTGTCACCAAGTTCTCCAATTTATTCCTTCTCATAACATGACCAAAAAATGTTGACTGTCTAATTTCTCTAATTAGTTTATGTCACGAGATCGCCATGAGTTAACCAGATAATGATAATACAGAAAGTTTGCTTAGCGCATATTTTCTAGGCCACAACAGTTGTACCAAATACAGATAGAACCCGTCAGATCCTAGTTACAATCAGATATCAGACAATCCCAGGTCGGGGAAAAATAACAGCTGCAGATGTGTAGGGGAAGTGAGTGAGATGAATCTATACACCACTTTGACAGTTCATAAACAGGTCGGATTCAAGCGGAAGTGGCCAGCTCGGGAGAAAACAGTCCGTCTGTCATTTAGAGTTCCGGACATCAAGCGAAATGGCGGCTGGGGTTGTCACCACTCGACAGAAGATTAGCAGTTTGTTGTGGAAACCCGTTGTTGGGAGCATACAGGAACTCGCTAGCTTGTTGTGGGAGTCAAAACAAGTGATGACAACTCTGACATTGATTGAGCCAGGGAAGATAGATTCCTGACAAGGGATGATCTGCCCAAAATAACACCTGTGTGGACATAAAGAATACCGTCACGTGACCAATTTTAGGCGTTTGCTCAAAAACCCGATTTGGGGACAATTAGTGTTGACCAAAAACGTGGATTAGGATTGACGTGTTTGTTGGAGAGCTCTACAGTGTTAGATTAATTTAAAATTAACTAGCATGTGTCGTTATAGCAAAGTGTAGCAGCCATCCAGGAATGAGGCGGGTTTGCCTAAGGTAGTCAATATAGTCTATTTAGGCCTAATTAATATAGGCAGTAGTCTTGTTAAAACTAGAGTGTGATGATTAGCACTGTTAGTTGAAAACTAGTTAGAGTAGTGAAGTGATAATTGGCTCTGCTAGGGTGAATAGGATAGCGGGGGTGATAATTGGAGAGATTTAAGATGGGTTGGGAGATGGGGAAAGTGCTCAATGGTGAGGGATCTTTCAGTGGGTTGCCCACTGAAGTTTTGCGCTCTGTTATTGGTCTTTCCTTGTCATAGCCTGATTCGGACGTAGGTGAGGAGCTAATATGCTCTATGACAGAGTTTAGTTAGCTGTAAAATAACTGAGCAAGGCAATAGGCTTACACTCAGCCGGTAGGATCAGTGACTAGTACTATCACCAGATGTGTTGTTTCTCTCACAGGTTCCCTACGAGTTACGAGGAAGTTCAACACTGGGTTTGATGAAGTGCAACTTCAATTAGACATAACACCAGTTGGACACTAAAATGTTTCTTACTAAAAAGGAATAACGTCCGAGAAGAAAGATGGTATTATGTTTACGCTGGACTCATAATCAGGAGGGTTCACCATAACATGACTCAGAAGAGCCAACCAATATAACGATTCCTGCGTGTTAAGGCTCTCCTAAGATGGGCGATGATTGTTGATGCATCACACAGCATAAGAACATTGGTAACTAAACAAGAACATTAAAATATAATAGTCTCATGGTGTGATATATTCTAGTGAAATAGTACAAAAGACATGATACTTTAAACTAGATAGACACTAGTTAGGATCAAGTATATTAACAACAACAGTGATACCTAAGTACACACAACAAAGGATTCGTACAATTTTTAGGACCGATAGGAAGTTATGTGCAGTGTGCAACCGGTCCATGATCAGCTGTAATTTACAAACAGTATCTATTTCGGATGATCAGGAAGATGGATTACCAGGTAGCTACAGATGACAGTCGGTGTCCGGCAGGAGAGATACAGTACCGGGTGAGATGGACTTGTTCTGACTTAACGTGCTGTGGTGTGTCCTTGCAAAGATGAACTGACTATGTTATTATCTGAAGGTCTGATCCTACACACATTATAGAACACATCACACATTTTCTTCGCATACACTTCTCACGTACATTACACTTTTCTTTTAATAAAGTAATCTTTAGTAATTTTTAGAAGCAAGAGTTGTTGAATATGTTGCGTTGGGGAAGTATGAGAGGGGCATAGTATGACAGTGAGAGAGAGATAGGAAAAGGTGTCCATGAACTGATGGAGTGTGTTGGACGGAAGCTGATGGATTCTCCAGGATATTGATAAAGGGAACAAAAATTATAATGTGGGTGTTGACTCCCCTCACTCCTGGGACGACACTTTAAAGGAAGACACGACAGTTTACTATTTTTATTTATTTCTTGCAGGACTTGGTCATTGGTTTTTCTATCTGTCCATGGTATTCTTTGCATTCTCCTCAGAAACCACATTTCCACAGCCATCAGATGTTTCACATCCATACAAAAGCACAGGTTTCATGTAGCACCTCAATACTCTTTTTCTCATTGCAAATGACATCTTTTTATTGGTCAGTATGTTTTTCATCTTGCAAAAGGCTGCATTCAAGGCATCTCCCATCAGATGTTATGACTGTTCTGAGATTGTACTGATTCACTTGTTTAAGAATATTCCCATTTACTTGTATATTACATTGTGGTATTTCCTACTTAGTGATGATCATAATCTGTGTCTTCTTACAATTTAATTCTAACCCAAGTTGTTCACTGTGTGCAACAATAGCATCTACTAAATGTTGCAGATCCTGCTCATTGTCTGCAATCAATACTGTATCATCCTTATATTTAATGTTATTGATGTTATATCCCCCAATGATGATTCCTTTCATATCTTCAACATTTCTGAAAATACTTTCACTGTACAGGGAAATAAGATTTGGAGACATTACAAATCCCTGTCTCACACCTCTATTAATAGGCTGATTTTGACCTACTTCATTATCAATCTTTACGGCAGCTTATTGTTTCCAATATATGTTTTTATGTGTCCATCCATAATGAATATATAATATAATATGCTGTCAATTTGCAGATCAAGCATCTCCATCGTGTTGACATGTCTTACTTTATTGAAATCCTTTGTGTAGTCAATAGATGCCTTGAAGAGATTAGAACAAGAATCGCCATGGTGAAAGCAGCCTTTAGCAAGATGAAAAACATTCTGACCAATAAAAAGATGTCAATTGAAACGAGAAAAAGGGTGTTGAGGGGATACATAGAGCCTGTTCTTTTGTATGGATGTGAAACTTGGACAATGAGCAGTCAAGCTGAAAAGCATCTGATGGCTGCAGAAATGTGGTTTCTGAGGAAAATGCAAAGAATACCATGGACAGACAGAAAAACCAATGACCAAGTACTACAGGAGACAAATGAACATCGTAAACTGATTAGAGAAATTAGACGTAGACAGTCAAAATTTTTTGAACATGTTATGAGAAGAAATGGATTGGAGAACTTAGTGACAACTGGCAAGATCGAAGGGAACAGACCAAGAGGAAGACCGAGAGGAAAATACCTGGATGTCTTGGCCATATGGCATGGACGAGGCAGGAACACTGAGCTGATCCACGACACTGGTGATCGAGTGAAATGGTGAGTCATGACCGCCCACGCTTTCCAGCATGGCACATGATTGATTGAGCCAATAAGGCAAAGATGTAAGACTTTGTTTACTTCTATAGAACGTTCAATTAATAATTACTCTTGCCAAACCCACATTGTTCTATTTCGGGTTGTTATTTTCTTCCTAACTCTTTCCATGATAATTCTCAGCAAAATCTGTGATGTGGCTCATTAGACTAATTGTTCCATGTTGATCATATTCCAAGGCTCCTGATTTCTTCTGAATTGCAATAAATATAGAATTATTACATAATTCAGGAGGTATACCTTCAGTATCATATATTGTGTTCAGCTGTCTGGTGACTTGACCTATTCCATATTCTTCTAGGGCAATGGTCATTTCTGCCGAGATATTGTCTGGACCCGGGGTCTTGGCAGATTTCATATGGTTAAGAGCATTCTGAACTTCTATCTTCAGGACTGATGGTCCTTCATTATTATTCCGAATATCATAATGTTCTCTTGTATCATCGTAAAGTTTTTTCACATAATCTGACCATGTATGTAAAGCATCATGTTTTTCTATTAACTTGACTTTTCCATCTTGTTTTCATGAAGCCTGTTGATGTAGGTGTTAGTAAGCTCCTGAATCCTTTTGTGCATTAATTTGGTATTTTTACTGTTGTGTTGCTTTTCAATTTCTATGCAATTATTTTCAAGCCATGCTTCTTTTGCTTCTGTACAGAATTTTCTGACGTTCCTGTGAATCTCTTCATATTTGTCAGGATTATTTTTGTTGTTTCTTTTTGTTTCCATTAGTCTAAAAATTTCTTCAGTCATCCATTTCTTACGACCTACTTTAATTTTGGGATGGTTGTTTCTGCAGCAAAATTGAGTGAATTCTTCAACATTTCCCATTGATCATTCACATCTTGGAATAAGATCTCTATATCAGACAATACATCAAATCTGTTCTTTACTTATGTTAAAATTGTCTTGTATTTCCTTGACATTTTTTAATTCACACAGATCAAATTTAGTGGTTCCTGGTGTGTACTTGACTTTCTTTAACTTTACCTTCAGTGTGCCTATAATCAATCACTGTAACAGTCTACATTTGGAACTGTTTCTGCGACTGTTAACGCATTTTGAAACTTGTTAATCAGGATGTAATCGATCTGGTTTCTAATCCTGCTGTCAGCATAATCTTCTGTGATGTTGCTTATACCAGGTGTTTTCGATAATCAGTTCGTGTTCTTTTTCTGATTCTACAAGGCTGTATCCTCTCCCGTTTCATTCTTGACCTAATGTGCATCTATCATCTTGATTTCCTACTTTCGTATTGAAGTCACCCAATGTGATATTTATTTCTGGGTAACATTTCTTCAAAGCATTCTCCGTGTCATTATAAAATTCCTCTACACCATCTTCACTGCTTTCTTCCGCTGGGGCATATATTTGAATGACGTTTATGTTAAAAGGTCTGCTGATTAATTTTACTAATAGAACCCTGTCTGACACTGCCCAATATCCTTTAACAGATTTTCATGTTTTCAGATCCAAGATAATTGCTACACCTCTTTGCCTTTCCTCTCATCCAGAATATATAATCTTAAAATCCTCTCTTGTCTTAATCCCTGTCCCTTTCCATCTCATCACGCATTCCTAATATGTCAATATTCCCTCTTCCCACTTCTTTAGTTTTATGTTATCCAATTTTCCATCTGCACTCACTGCTCTAATATTCAAAGTTCTACTTTTAATGATAGTAATCTTTTGCACCCAGTAGCCTGCTGACGGTCTTGAGTCACCTGGTACACATGACTATCCCTACCAGACGAGGTTGCTCCTATGGAGCACCCATTTATGCCATTTCTCTGATTTTCGATGTTGCAAAATTTTCTTGACATCTGTAAAGAAGGTGCCATTGCTTTCCTTCTTAGCAGTGACCATACAGGTCAATGATCATGGCCACTGTCTCCCCAAAAAAGATATCCTCAGTCTACCATCGTGAAGCTGAAGACCATAACCTGCTCTGCTGCTCTTCAACCTCATCCACCACCTGCACCCATGGCTTCGCGTAAACGGGTACTCCCACCTTGCCCAAGGGTGCCTACATAACTTACATGTAACAATCACTCAATAACTATAGCACGATGATATTCCCTACATAACTTACATGTAACAATCACACAATAACTATAGTACTGTGATGTTCCCTACATAACTTACATGTAACAATCACACAATAACTATAGTACTGTGATGTTCCCTACATAACTTACATGTAACAATCACACAAGACAATAACTATAGTACTGTGACCTTGCCCTACACAACTGACCTGCAAATATCTCTTGCCCTGGAAAGAGGTCAAGTGCTTGTCTTGCAGGATGAGCACGTTGTCTGCTTCCTGTGTGGCCTTGGCTGACCAAAACACTGTGGGTGCGGTCAGGTCTTCACACTCCTCCTGGGGTCAACACAGCATAGTTCACACACGACCATAGAACACTGGCTACCACAAGCAATCCTAGTTCATACATGACCATAGAACACTGGCTACCACAGGCAATCCTAGTTCACACATGACCATAGAACACTGGCTACCACAGGCAATCATAGTTCATACATGACCATAGAACACTGGCTACCACAGGCAATCATAGTTCATACATGACCATAGAACACTGGCTACCACAGGCAATCATAGTTCATACATGACCATAGAACACTGGCTACCACAAGCAATCATAGTTCACACATGACCATAGAACACTGGCTACCACAGGCAATCATAGTTCATACATGACCATAGAACACTGGCTACCACAAGCAATCATAGTTCATACATGACCATAGAACACTGGCTACCACAGGCAATCATAGTTCACACATTACCATAGAACACTGGCTACCACAGGCAATCATAGTTCATACATGACCATAGAACACTGGCTACCACAGGCAATCATAGTTCATACATGACTATAGAACACTGGCTACCACAGGCAATCATAGTTCACACAGATGACCATAGAACTGGCTACCTCCCCCGATGTGTCTCCACCTTGCCGTGGTGGCGAAGCTTGCGTGTCCCATTGACCCCCATGTGTTTGTTGATGGATGAAAACTACATATCGGACAGCTTATGGGACAGGGGCCAGACTAAGTGAGACACAACCTGCTGCTCTGCAGGTAGACTGAGGATAGCAGTCAAAAGTTTAAATCAGGCGCACAAAGGCAGAAGTTCTTGGTCCGAACACATACTCTAAGGCTCTCTGTCAAGGGTTGAGGCTGAATGTTTTAACGCCAAAACCCTCGGATGTGAGAGCTGAGCCGATACCCACCTACCGAAAAATGGAGGTGAGATACTGAGCACGCTACATGCACAGTTCTGATACTTCTCTGAAGGCTCTCACCTGGGGGATATGAGGGATCCCCGGATGAGAGGGTCTGGCCTTTTTTCTCGCTTACAGCTGCACGGAGGTAAGGTGCTGAGCCGGCAGCACGTGTACCCAGCACCAGTGCGCTATGTGTCAGCTCTGCAATTATGGAAGCCACCCAGGACGGCGGAAAATACTATGGACTGTCCCTGCCTTCCTTTGAGGGATGACCGTGCAGTCTTCAATTGTTCCAACTTGACCAGCTGGGAGGTGGATGGTACCACAAAAGTGAGAGTCTCCCAGGAATGCTAACCTGGTAAAAAATTGACGCTAAAAGTCGAATGTGTTGGCCTAAGGGTTCCGACCCAAGGGTGCCTAACGAGACACTAGTTCACACATGATCACTAGTTCACACATGACCATAGAACACTGGCTACCACAGGCAATCCTAGTTCACACATGATCATAGAACACTGGCTACCACAGGCAATCCTAGTTCACACATGATCATAGAACACTGGCTACCACAAGCAATCCTAGTTCACACATGATCATAGAACACTGGCTACCACAGGCAATCCTAGTTCACACATGATCATAGAACACTGGCTACCACAAGCAATCCTAGTTCACACATGATCATAGAACACTGGCTACCACAAGCAATCCTAGTTCACACATGATCATAGAACACTGGCTACCACAGGCAATCCTAGTTCACACATGACCATAGAACACTGGCTACCACAGCCAATCCTAGTTCACACATGACCATAGAACACTGGCTACCACAGGCAATCCTAGTTCACACGACCATAGAACACTGGCTATCACAGGCAATCCTAGTTCACACATGACCATAGAACACTGGCTACCACAGGCAATCCTAGTTCACACATGATCATAGAACACTGGCTATCACAGGCAATCATAGTTGACACATGACCATAGAACACTGGCTACCACAGGCAATCCTAGTTCACACATGACCATAGAACACTGGCTACCACAGGCAATCCTAGTTCACATGACCATAGAACACTGGCTACCACAGGCAATCCTAGTTCACACATGACCATAGAACACTGGCTACCACAGGCAATCCTAGTTCACACGACCATAGAACACTGGCTATCACAGGCAATCATAGTTGACACATGATCATAGAACACCGGCTACCACATTCATAGTTCACACATGACCATAGAACACCGGCTACCACATTCATAGTTCACACATGACCATAGAACACCGGCTACCACAGGCAATGAAATAGATGATACATTCATAGATGACTCACCCCACAGATGACACATCCCTTAGATGATACACCCTACAGATACATCCTATGTAAACTGTAAACTAACATGTGATGTAAGCTAACATGATACACATGAAGACACATGACAGAGATGAAACAGTGATGTAGACATACATGATACAGATGAAGCAGTGATGTAGACACATGACAGAGATGAAACAATGATGTAGACAAACAAGAACTCTTACATTCCTGGGGTGAATGATCAGCGTCACGTGACAGTTCATGTCAGTGGCAAATTTCCTGCAGGCAGTAATGATGGCATCTTGCTTCCTGATTCTGTCTTTCATCCTCATGCCTTTGAGTCGCATGAACTGTACGTCATCCAGGATAACATGGGCAATGTCGTGGTCATAGACAGCATGTTTCATAGCCTGGGAAAATATATCATGAACAGATATATATATAAAGATATATATATAACACAAAAAGATATCACGAACAGCCAATAAATGGTGGTCGGTGGATTGACTGCAGAGTACTGCAAAGGATATGCAACTAACTTTCTCTCACAAAAAATTACATTTTTTTTAAAACGAACGAAAATCTTTATTTTCAAACGGTTAAGAATTGGGCTCGCAGGCCCTTCTCTATTTCCTCTCATACATTCTTTCATTCAACATCTCTTATGAAGCAATTCTTTGACAACAAAAGAACAATAAGCATTAAAACACATGAAAAATGATCAATAATAAATGACTCGTTGAGGCAATGTTTAACATGGGCATCATAAATATCCAACGTGGGTGTAACATGCCATACATATGGGAATGTTAAAAAAAAAAATTTACATTACATAGAAGTAAAAAAAACATTTAATTTGATGTGGAAAAGAAATAAAGAAGAATAAAGCATGTAATGTGCTGTCGAAGAGAAATAAAAAGATGAGTTAGAAAATTTTCACGAAGTTAAAATAGATGCATTATTTTTATGAAAACTTTGAAAATGCCTTAAAGATTTTATCATTATATTATAACGCATACGCCTGTAGATAACTGTAGATAAAAATTGTTATAAAACTTTGAGAAAAATACAACAATTATTTGAATTACATAATATTGCAATGCTACTAAAAGTAATGTCCCTTGATATAACTTTTCTTAAGTTAAGTCCTCTTGCAATATTTTAATTCATTACGTACAAAAATGTTTTTAAACGAAATAACTATGTCAGTTGGCTCGGCGGGAATGAGAAGAGCATCTGTACAAAATGTCATCTCAATTGGATGGACTGTTTGGGAACGCATAAAGGGCACACAAAGAAACATTCTTATACATGTATATATATATATAATACAATGTATGTCTGTATGTATGCTATTTATGCGTTCGCGAACGGTCCATCCGATTGAGTTGAAATTTTCTACACGTGTTTTTCTCATTCCCGTGCTGCCAACTGGCATAGTTTGTTAGTTTACAAACAGTTATTTACGTAATAAAATTTAATTTTGTAATTACATTTTAATTTATATATAGCGAGGGGACTTAACTTTAAAAAAGTTATATCAAGGGACATAACTTTTAAAAGCATTGCTACATATGTAATTAAAATAATTGTTGCATATTTCTCAAATAGGTGGACCTTTTCTCTACAGTTGTCTACAGGCATATGGGTTATAATATATAATGATAAAATCTTTAAGGCATTTTCAAAGTTTTCATAAAAATATTGCATCTATTTAAATAGTGAAAATTTTCTAACTCTTTTTATTTTTCTTCAACAGCACATTTAATTATTCTTTAAACATTCTCATATGTATGGCACGTTACACCCACGCGGGGTCCATGTTAAACATTGCCTCAACGAGTTACTTTTCGTTTTTTTTTTTTTCATGCATGTTGTTCTTTTGTTGTTAAAGAATTGCTAGAGAAGAAGGGCAGAATGTAGGACGGGCCTTCGTGCCCAATTCTTAACCCTTTGAAAATAAAGATTTTCGTCGTTAAAAAAAAAAATGAACAAAATTTTTTTGTGAGAGAAAGTTAGTTGCATATCCTTTGCAGTACTCTGCTGTCAACCAACCGCCCACCATTTATTGGCTGTTCGTGATATCTTAGTAAGTTTACTTTAGATAGATCTCTTCCAATCATATTTTCTACTATCAATCTATCTATTCTATCTATATTTTTAACAAGAACGAGCCAAACACAGATAGATAGACAGACAGATCCCCGCCAGGGGCTGGGCGAAGCCGGGCCATCAGACAGACAGACATACAAACAGATAGATAGAGAGGGGTAGGTAGGCAGGCAGACATGCAGACAGATCAGATAGATAGATCCCCGCCAGGGGCTGGGCGAAGCTGGGTCAGCTGGTATACACACAGACACACACACACATATATATAATATATATATATATAATTATATATATATATATATATATATATATATATATAGAGAGAGAGAGAGAGAGAGAGGAGAGAGAGAGAGAGAGAGAGAGACACACACACACACAAGCGCATATATATACATTTATATGTATGTGTGTGTAAGTGTGGGTGAGTGTATACACACACACACACACATATATATAAGTGTGTGTGTGTTTGTAAGAGTTTTATGTTAAGTAGTTTGCCATTGCTTTCTGAACGACCAGCTCACATACCTTTCCGTAAGAAACCAACGTGACGCGATCTGCCTCCGAATCTCGTGCAGCTGTGTTTTCTACCTGGCTATACGGGATTATGAACAGCGTCTTTAACCTCTTCGCCAGGGAGACCAGCATATATATGTGTGTGCGTGTGCATATATATACATATATATATATACACACCACACACACACACTACATATATATATATATATATATATAATATATATATATATATATATATATATATATATATATATATATATAATATATATACACTAGCTGACCCGGCCCGGCTTCGCCCAGCCCCTGACGAGGATCTATCTATCAATCTACCTACCTACCTATCTATCTAATCTATATATCTCTATATATATCTATCTCTATATATCTATATCTATCTATCGATATAATAATAAGGACATCGTTGGATTTGTTTTTTCGAGAGGTATCCAACTATGCAGATTATATAATTAAAAAGCAATTTAGAAAATGTTACTAAAGTTACTTCAACTACTGTATGTCTTTCTCAGTGTTCAGGTTTCTAACCAGTATGCTGGTGCGATTCTTGTACATTGCCCAGTCTGCTTTCTTGTTGTTCCACCTCGAGAGGGTGCTGCTTTCACTTACAAGGTCATTTTCTACAGTTAGAAAGAACTGGTCGATGGTCACTGCCACCAGGTTGTTTCCCAACGATTCGTGTAATGTTCCACTACAGGTCTGGTAAATGAAAAGCCAGGTCAAAGGTAGTTGTAGTGTGCCATGATCTCGAGTAGAAAGTATGTGGGTTGGACGGCTTGTTAATCAAGATGAATCTATTCTCATCCTGCCAGTCTTCCAGTCTCTCTCCTCTCTGGTCCATGTGATCATAGTCCCAGCTGTGCGGGTGTCTGTTGAAATCGCCACACACAATCATTTTTTCTTTTAATGGTAGTGTGTCCAGATTGATCAGATGTAGGTCTGTATTGCCTGTCTTAAATTTAAGTGTCTGATACTCAACCCCTTCCATGGGATTTGGGAAGCAGTGATGTTATTTTTTACAAAGGTCAGTATCCCATTTTTTCGTCTGTCCTTTCGGTCAGATTGGTAACACTGGTAGACTCTGAATTTGAAAGCAATTTTTTCATTGAGGCGAGTTTCTTGCAAGCAACATACGCTTACTGTATGTGCTGGTAGTTAAATATATGTATCAACAAAGTCCATCCACTGACACGAACATGGACAACTTACATTGACCACTTTCCTGATTCTTTCCTGTCCATAGTATGTCATAAAGAACATGGGCAAACTCTGGAACAGTTTCTCATATACGAACAGCATTTTGTTCTTGGTTAGCTTCTGTCTGTGGACAAGAGACAAGAGGTTTGACAGGTTGTGGAGAATATGAATTATTTGATCAGCTGAGAAGAAACATGACAAGCACATTAGAGGCTCTGAAGAAAGTAACAATAAGGTATGTGATATTACTAGAGGAACCTTTTAGATGTGATATCAGAGAAAACATTGAGATGTGACAGAATCAGAGGAAACAAGATGTGATTCATTGGCACCTTGCCGTCTTGACAGACGATAGTTTGTTACATTTTGCTTCAAAAGGCATAATAACTACAGCCCATGGCGGTTGCGAATGTGACTGATCGGACCATTTCCACTTTCACACATGAAAATAACTGACACAAACTGCATTATTGTCGGAGACTTTAACAGCCGTTCAGAAAGATGGGGAGATGAAGTGGAGGATTGGGAAATATAAATCGGACGACACACCGAGCTTCTACTCTAGAAGATGGTTTACCACTTCTACTCCAGACTTAGCTTTCTGCACAGGAGACATCCTCCACAAAATTGATCGCCATGTGTTTGACTAATTAGCAGGTAGTGACCACAGAACAATCAACTTGTAATGAACGAGCTCCACAGGAGCAAAAGCCTCACTGGTATTACAAATGAGCTGATTGGGACAGATGTCATACTAAGACAAATATTGTGAAAACATAAATAAACGACATGGCAACATGAAACAAATGATGGAAAGAATAATACAGGCAGCCAATGAGTCCATTCCAAGAGGAGCGAGGAAAATTTACAAACCATACTGGACTTCTTTTTTGGTTATCCGTGTTTTTTTTTCCAGTTGATTGCATTGAATTTTAGCACCGTGGGCCAAAAAACCCCTTGGGGCCCTCATCGACTTCTGGTGCATTTCTGACCAGGTTGCACCCCTGGGGGGAAATCACTTTTTGGGTACCGCCAAGCTGGTCAGTTGGGGCAGTCAAGACTTTAGTATCCCTCAAGGAGCAGGGGCAGTCCATAGCTTTACGCCATCCAGGGGGCTTCCATAAATGCAGAGCAGACACATAGCGCTCTGGTGCTGGGGTCACCGAGGGGAAACATCACGTCCTCTGGGGTTTAATTCCTCACTTATATTTGGGGATTTCGTTCGCCTAGGGGGTTCCCCCACAAACCAACAGGTCTGAGGGGGTATCCACTCAGCATTTTCGATTCGGATTTCTTGCGTTGTGCCCCTCAGAGCTGTTCCCCGGCACGACGGACATTTTTGGAAAACTACCTAGTCAGAGCGTTCCAGGAAAAGTGACATTTAGAAAATGGTATCAACGTTTCCCAGCTGAGAGACTTTGGATGAGCATTTCACTCTGACGTAAATGTGTAGTGCCAATTTTTATTTTGCCACCCGAAGGACGGCACTTCAGACTTCGGCGGTCATTTTTGATGAGGTTAGCCTTCCTCGAGTTTCGAGGCACGTTGGACTTATTGTTGTGATGTCGCCCACATCTCAGCTGCAAACCATACTGGACTGAAGAACTACAAATCTTGGAGGATCAAGTTGAAGATGCCAGGAAGACAGCAGAGAGAGAACAAACAACTGAAGTGAATATCTCTCTCAAAGCCATCTCAGTAAAATATAAAAGAACAGTAAATCAAACAAGAGATTGTTGGAGGGAAAAAACAGAAAACCTGACCTTTGACAGGGATGGAAACAAACTATGGAAACAGTGAAAGCCATGAACAATGAAGGACACAGAAACAAACAAATAACAATTAAACAAGGAAATGCCTTGCTTACAGGAAAAAAGGCTGCAAATGCACTAAATGCTAGTGCAAACCACATTGATATTACAACCGAACAGAAGAAAGAAATCAAAGATAAAAAGACACATCATAGTAATACAGACACAGCAGCAGAACATATGATGGCAAATCTAAAAATGGATTATAAATGCCTGTATCAATCATATCCCACTTACACACATCTTTATATCGTAGTAGAGGTCACCGCCAAGGTTTTTTTAAATGTTGCGTGTCCTTTACAGAATGTAGCAGTCAACCCCAACATTTTTTGGCTGTTCGTGATTCCTGGGAAAGTTTACGTTCAGTAGTTTGCCATTGCTTTCTGAACGACCAGCACCCTTACCATTTTGGGGAAAAAACTTGAGATCTCTTACCTATCTGTAATTCACCAAAAATGATTTTGGTATTCTACTGTCATACATCCTCATAGCGTGTCACACGGTAGCTCAGTCATATCTGACTAAGACTTTACACAAGAGAGGGGGTTTTATCAGAGAAAACATAAAATGTGATATTATCAGAGGAAACATGAGATGTGATATTATCACAGGAAACATGAGATGTGATATTGTCAGAGGAAACATGAGATGTGATATTATCAGAGGAAACATGAGATGTGATATTATCAGAGGAAACATGAGATGTGATATCAGAAGAAACATGAGGTGTGATATTATCAGAGGAAACATGAAGTGTGGTATCAGAGGAAACATTGAGATGTGATATTATCAGAGGAAATGAGATGTGATATTATCAGAGGAAACATGAGATATGATATTATCAGAGGAAAGAAACATTGCGATGTGATAGGTTGGGTAAACAAATAAGATATGATAGGCTCAAAGGAATCAATCAAGTGATGTAACAGGCTCCAAAGAATCAGGCGATGTGACAGGCTCAAGGGAATCACTCAAGCGATGTGATAGGCTAATGAAACACTCAGGGACACAAACATAAAGGATGAACTTACTGAGCAAACTGGGTCAGCATTGTCCTTTGGAGGCATATCTTTTCATCCTCAATACTTCCCCACAGAGTTTTCACCTGCAATCATTAGAACAACCTGAGCCACAGACAACACATGAGCCACAGATAACACATGAGCCACATACAACACATGAGCCACATACAACACATGAGCAACAGACAACACATGAGCAACAGACAACACATGAGCAACAGACAACACATGAGCCACAGACAACACATGAGCCACAGACAAACACATATACCAAATGAGCACAGACAACACCTGTAGCCACAGACACTAAGCCACATATAACACATGAGCCCACAGACAACACATGAGCCCGACGAACACATGAGCCACAGAAAACACATGAGCCACAGACAACACATGAGCCACAGACAACACATGAGCCACAGACAACACATGAGCCACAGATAACACATGAGCCACAGACAACACATGAGCCACAGGCAACACATGAGCACATACTAACACATGAGCCACAGACTAAACACTATGAGCCACAGACAACACATGAGCCACAGGACAACACATGAGCCACACGGACAATACACTGAGCCACAGACAACACAATGAGCCACAGACAATCCATGAGAACAGACAACCATGAGCCACAGACTACACACATGAGCACAGGACAACATGAGCCACAACACACATGAGCCACAGACAACACATGAGCCACAGACAACACATGAGCCACAGACAACACATGAGCCACAGACAACACATATAACACATGAGCCACAGACAACTGACAACACATGAGCCACAGACAACAGACAACACATGAGCCACAGACAACACATGAGCCACAGACAACACATGAGCCACAGACAACACACAAGCCACAGACAACACATGAGCCACAGACAATACATGAGCCACAGATAATACATGAGCCACAGACAACTGACAACACATGAGCCACAGACAACACATGAGCCACAGACAACACATGAGCCACAGACAACACATATAACACATGAGCCACAGACAACTGACAACACATGAGCCACAGACAACAGACAACACATGAGCCACAGACAACACATGAGCAACAGACAACACATATAACACATGAGCCACAGACAACTGACAACACATGAGCCACAGACAACACATGAGCCACAGACAACACATGAGCCACAGACAACACACGAGCCACAGACAACACATATAACACATGAGCCACAGACAACTGACAACACATGAGCCACAGACAACACGGACAACACATGAGCCACAGACAACAGACAAACACATGAGCCACAGACAACACATGAGCCACAGACAACACATATAACACATGAGCCACAGACAACACATGAGCCACAGACAATACATGAGCCACAGACAACACATGAGCCACAGTTAACACCGACAGAGGGCAGGACGCAGTAAACATGTCACAGAGGACAGGACATAGTAAACTTGTCACAGATGGGACAGAGTAAACTTGTCACAGACAGGACACAGTACACTTGTCAAACAGGACAGGACAGTAAACTTGTTACAGAGGACAGGACACATTAAACTTATCACAGAGGACTGGACACAGTAAACTAGTCACTGACAACATGAAATGCTGTGACATTAAAAATGACAATGATTTCGAACAAACATGAAATACTGTGACATATTAAAAATTACAATGATTTAGAAAGAACATGAAATACTGTGGCATATAAAAAATGACAATGATTTATAAAGATCATGATATACTATGACGTATCAAAAATGACAATGATTTATAAAGATCATGATTGATTTAGGAACCGACATCACAGCATTTGGGGCATTCCCGTAAGCGCTCCGTCCCCATCCTCAGCAGCCAGCGAAGAGTTCCAACACCAATAGTTCCAGTAGCAATCTGATTATATGTCTGTCTCACCTTTCCTCTGAGCGTCGAGCGTCGGCCAGATCCCCTCGTCACTCCTCGCTGCCTCATTCTTGCCAGACTATGGTGATCCATCTGCTTCTCCGAGGCGTACACATGCTCCCACAAGGCAACCACATCTGCCTTGTCATGCATCAATACTCCACCAAGTTCTGCAGAGCCAGCCAATCTGTCCGCCTGTTCATTCCCCAGCACACCGGCAAGCCCTGGAGAAAAGGTTCCAGGTGATGCTTGTCACCCGTGATCTCCGAAGCGAAGCAAGCCACTCTGCACGAAGCCTGCCTGTCATCACCCTCCTCAGCATGCTTTCTAAGTCAGTTACAATCACGATGTGTGTATGCATCATGTTCTCCATCCAGCAGAAAGCTGCACTGACTGCCTCCACCTCCATTCTTAAGCTAGATGTTGTGGTATCATACGCCAGGCTCTCCTGCACCAAACGTCGACCATTAGCTTTTGCTAAGAATCCCCAGGCACTTCTAATACTCAACACCGAACCATCTGTGTAAATAATTACATCACCCAGGCGAGCATTATCCTGAATTAGTTGCTGGATTTCCACTTCCGTGGCCCATGCTGGCCACTCCCTGCTCAGTGTGATTATAATTCTGCACAAGTCTGACTGCTCCACTGGCACTCTGACCCACTCCTCTCCTCGCCTGATGTTCTCCAAGGATCACACCTGTCTGATCGTATCCTCCGCCTGAGCCATCCATGATTTCTCTCTTATCAATCTCTGACCCTTAACTGCGTCCAGCGCCTCATGCAATGGGTGATCTGTGTCTGCAGCAAGATGGCAATGTATACAACACAGCATGGCAAGGTGGCAATGTATACAACACAGCATGGCAAGGTGGCAATGTATACAACACAACATGGCAAGATAGATGGTAATGTATACAACACAACATGACAAGATAGATGGCAATGTATACATCACAACATGGCAAGATAGATGGCAATGTATACATCACAACATGGCAAGATAGATGGCAATGTATACATCACAACATGGCAAGATGGCAATGTACAAGGGGAAGACAATAATGAAGCCACAAAGGGCTGTAGAAAAATAACTAAATATAACTTGAAACCAGTTTATTTTTATAAATACATTGTCCCTTTATTTCTCAACATAATTTCCACCAACATTGATGCACTTATCCCATTGTTTTATCAGTCCTCCCAAACCGGCTGCATAGAACTGCGTGATCTGTTATCTAAATCATGTTTTCACTTCACATTCAACTTTGGCGTCATTCGCGAAATGTCTCCTGCCAAGGTGAGTCTTCAGTGTTTATGCTGACAAATAAGTCTCATAAAGCGATGCATAGCTGGGTAGAAAAGTTAGGGGAGAGTCAATAAGTAAGTCACACAGTTCTGTGGGATGGCTGGTAAATGAGAACAGGGCATGCTTTTCTATGCAGCGGGTTAGAGAGGACTCATAAAACTATGGGATAAGTGCATCAATGTTGGTGTAAATTTTGTTGAGAAATAAAGGGACAATGTATGTATAAAAATAAATGGTTTCAAGTTGTTATCATATTTAGTTATTTTTCTACAGCCATCTGTGGCTTCTTATTAACTTACCCTTGTATATAACATAGCATAACAAGATGGCAATGTATACAACAAAGCATGACAAGATGGCAATGTATACAAAACAACATGGCAAGGTGGCAATGCATACAACGCAACATGCCAAGATGCAATGTATACAACATAACATGCCAAGATGGCAATGTAAAAAAACACAACATGCCAAGATGGCAATGTGTACAACACAACATGCCAAGATGGCAATGTATACAGTTAGAGATCCGCAGTTGGCCAGGAGTGTGATGATGATGATGATGATGCCACTCACCCCTTGCATGCACAGATCCAATGAATATTCGCTCATGAAAGTTGTCTTGCCGGAGCCCGTCCGCCCAGTGAACACGGTCAGCTCCCCGCGTCGGTGCCCCTTCAACAGCTTGTTCAGGATTGGAAAACTTTTCCACTGCAGAATAGAAGTCAGTTGTCATCACTGACTTTGACTTGAGTTCTTACCATTAAACTTGACACTAAGAGCTCACATCACTGACTGTAGAACTAACAGCTCACATCACTGACTGTAGAACTAACAGCTCACATCACTGACTGTAGAACTAACAGCTCACATCACTAATTGTGGCACTGACAGCTCATATCACTAACTATAGAACTAACAGCTCACATCACTTGAGCACTGACAATTCACATCAATAACTGTAGAACAGCTCATATCACTAACTGTGGCACTAACAGCTCACATCACTAACTGTGGCACTGACAGCTCACATCACTAACTGTAGAACTGACAGCTCACATCACTAACTGTGGCACTGACAGCTCACATCACTAACTGTAGCAACTACAGCTCACATCACTAACTGTAGCACTAACAGCTCACATCACTAACTGTGGCACTGACAGCTCACATCACTAACTGTAGAACTGACAGCTCACATCACTAACTGTGGCACTGACAGCTCACATCACTAACTGTAGAACTAACAGCTCACATCACTAACTGTAGAACTAACAGCTCACATCACTAACTGTAGAACTGACAGCTCACATCACTAACTGTAGAACTGACAGCTCACATCACTAACTGTAGCAACTGACAGCTCACATCACTAACTGTAGAACTAACAGCTCACATCACTAACTGTAGAACTGACAGCTCACATCACTAACTGTAGAACTGACAGCTCACATCACTAACTGTAGAACTAACAGCTCACATCACTAACTGTAGAACTAACAGCTCACATCACTAACTGTAGAACTAACAGCTCACATCACTAACTGTAGAACTAACAGCTCACATCACTAACTGTGCAACTGACAGCTCACATCACTAACTGTAGAACTAACAGCTCACATCACTAACTGTAGAACTAACAGCTCACATCACTAACTGTAGAACTAACAGCTCACATCACTAAGTGTAGAACTAACAGCTCACATCACTAAGTGTAGAACTAACAGCTCACATCACTAAGTGTAGAACTAACAGCTCACATCATTAACTGTGCAACTGACAGCTCACATCACTAAGTGTAGAACTAACAGCTCACATCACTAAGTGTAGAACTAACAGCTCACATCACTAAGTGTAGAACTAACAGCTCACATCACTAAGTGTAGAACTAACAGCTCATATCACTAACTTTAGCACTGACAACTGACACTAACTGTGGCACTAACAGCTCACATCACATCACTAAATGTGGCAGGGACATTTCACTAGTTCACTAACCTTGACACCTGCAGCCTGTTCAGTTTTCAAGTCAACCAGCACCTGAAATGAGTCATAATCACATACAAGTTGGCTGAATGCGCTCAGGCCATGCTCAACATGGCCACACAAACACAAGGAATATGTCATTTAGGCAGCAGACCAGTGAGGCAAGACACTGCCACCACAAACATGTGAGGAGCTGAAGTCATAAAACCTACACCCATCTGCCTCCCTCCTGAGATCACCATCTGACACCTTATTCAGCTCACGAGGTCACAGGTGCCCTGACATGGAAAACTGGCCTAAAGTATGGTCAATCTGCCTCCCTCCTGACATCATCATCAGACACCTCACTCAGCTCAAGAGGTCCCAGGTATCCTGGGCTGGAGAACCGGAGGAAAGTATGGTCCATCTGCTTCCAGAAGTCAGAATTAAGAGCTCTGCATCAGTACTGTCCAGTAGCATTGCTAACAGCACAGGGCCATCAGAGAGCATCCTGCAGACGAGAAGTCTGTGAGGCCTTCTTTCAGCCCTGTGTGTCAGACAGATACAGGCCTATCTATTGTGTGTCAGACAGATACAGGCCTATCTATTGTGTGTCACACAGATACAGGCCTATCTATTGTGTCACACAGATACAGGCCTATCTATTGTGTGTCAGACAGATATAGGCCTGCCTGTATACAGATACCCATGTACCCACTTCTCACACACCTCTGCATGACTACCCATGTACCCACTTCTCACACACCTCTACATGACTACCCACTTCTCACACACCTCTACATTACCCACTTCACACACACCTACATTACCCACTTCTCACACACCTCTACATGACTACCCATGTACTCACTTCTCACACACACCTCTACATGACTACCCATGTACCCACTTCTCACACACACCTCTACATGACTACCCATGTACCCACTTCTCACACACACCTCTACATGACTACCCATGTACCCACTTCTCACACACCTCTACATGACTACCCATGTACCCACTGCTCACACTTCTACATGACTCAAATCTCACCTGAATATCGCCGGGTGAAATGTGATTATTTCCTCCAGGTTCTGCATTTCTGGTGAAAGATCTGTTGGAGGTTTCAAATCTCAATCCGAGGTTTTCAGGTAAGAATTTCAAGTCTGGGCCTTTTCTTGTGAAGAGATGGTGGTTATGTCTGCAACACACCGCTAACTGCCACAAGCCTCGGCAATTCATATTTTTGATAGGTAATCTATAACACAAATCATGAAATTAGTATTGCTTTGCTATTCACCTGTTATTACCTCACACCAACATTGTGTGTGACATCATGTCATGTGACATGGCAAGTTCTAAGTGACTTGTGAGATGTTTGTTGTATAACTTTATTTGTGCTCAAGTTTCCACACACACAAAACTGAAGAAAGAAGCCTGCATTTCTTGTTGGCTGGTTGATGACTGATACCTGATATTGCTGTGATGATACAAGTTCACCATCCAATATCAATACTCAATTGTTGAATTAATCACTTGGAATTATAATCTTAGTCAGTCATGTATCTTTGCTCCTCAGTTCAAAGTCCATGTTGAGAGACATTACAATCAGAATAATAATTGTTAGCAGTTGATGAATGCCATGACAGTTGGCAGCAGACAGTGCCTACAATAACTGTAGTCCAGTAAGACAACTCACAAACCGTGGACGAACATCACTGCATCAGCAATTGTGTAAAACTAAGTTTCCAGAAAATTGACTGCTTGATGGAAAACTGAGGAAAATGCTGTGGGGGTTACATAATTGCATCCTTCATTTATGTTTTCATGCAGCAAATATTAACTATCAGCGAGACAATACTGCGGCTGTATTTTCATGCCTGGATTCGCAGTTGGTGGTTTGTGTAAGGGAGGCTACTTCAGACATGTGCCGAGAGTTGTCTGCCCCCAGACAAGAGCTTCAGCAGAGAATATCATGCAGTGGAAACTCATTCATTCAAGCATGTCCTTTGCAGAACCTCGCTCCCACCTTCCGGAAAACTTCTTGGTCATAAGCAAGATACCTCAGATACGCTCATCTGCAACCATCTTCTCTTTGGTCTCCCTCTTCCTCTCTTCCCGGGCATATACCCCTCCAAATGTTGCTGTCATGTAGCCTGGGTGAGCGCCCAACCTTGCAAAATACCCCATTATTATTTACTGCAATACAAGTTATGGTTTTAAAAAAAAAAAGTTTTATTATTTGCTCACTTTTAGTTACAGAATAGTGTAATTATAGAGCAGAGGTAGAAATCAATTATTAGTGAAAGTGACTGCTTAATTTATGCAATATTTTACTTATTTAAACTTATTTACTTACATTATTGCATGATTATTTAATAAACAAAAGAAAGCTGTCGCAATGCAGTGGGTAAATCAAGACAATGTGAGTACATTTTCAAAAGTGTTCTTTGACTTATGACGAGTTCGTAAATAAAACATTTGAAAAATTAAAGAAATGCACATATCATATACCATATAAAAGCCTTGATTTTTAACCCAAAAGCAAATGCCAAGAATAAGAGGCAATATAAGACACTATAATATCATGTCTAAAAATATAGAAGAACATAATAGTTTGGGATTTATACTTAGGGCCAACTTTGGGAGCTATTAGAACAAATATAAACGAAAGTACAAACTTTTCTCACTTTTACTTAATTTATGGGATAGAGCAGCCCATATTGCCCATCAATAACTTGCTAATGCCAAAAAGGAGGTATGGGAGAGGATTTCCATGAGATTATTTTAGAGGAAATGTGCAAAGCACACATAAGACTTTTTACAATTTAAATAAAATACTGTGAAACAAGTTATTGTTTTTTTTTTAATTTTTAAAGTTAGTATTTAATTATTAATTACCCCTCTGCCGTGTCTCCACCTTGACGAGGTAGAGGGGCCTGCGTGTTCTAATGACCCCAAGAGCTATGCCTACAGTAGCCCAGCTACTGGTAGGGTCTCCCATGCCGGGCGGGTCAAGGGAGATGGGGACAGTCAAAGGCTAGGGAGAACATACCCAAAAAATACTTGTCAAAATCGGTTGCACAGAGCAACAGGCTTGACAAAACAATGCAATGTAACTCAATCCATGATGCCACAAATTAAAATTACTCAGTATGGTGCTAATCATGTGAAGTCCCATCAGGTGGTGATAGTGCCGGGCCCCCTGCCTCGAGGGGGTCCACCCCATACTACTGGTGGTCACTTTCCCCTGTGCTGTGGAGTCAAGGCACAGAGGAGTAGGTTAAGAGCTATTGACCAAACACCCCAGACACTAAACATACTACAGTGGAATGCCGAAGAAGTTTCTAACAAGAAAGTCTGACTAACACAGCGTCTTCAAAACGATAGAATAGATGTGGCATGCATCCAAGAGACACCTAAACACCAATCACAGATTCTCAGTCAGAGGATATCAGGCCACACGTTTCGACCACGAAGGACACAAAGGAGGAGTTCTAACACTTACGCAAAATACAATACCTTGCAGCGAAGTATCTGTGATCTCTGACAACCAAATGGAAATTATAGGTGTTGATTTAATGATAAAGGACATAAAAAATAAGAATTTACTCCAGACTTAGCTTTCTGCATAGGAGACATCCTCCACAAAATTGATCGCCATGTGCTTGACCAATAAACAGGTCACCAGACCAATCAAACTTGTAATGAATATGGAGTATGTTCCACAGGAGCAAAAGCCTTTGCCTCGCCGGAATTACAAATTAGCTTATTGAGACAGATTTGTCATACTAACAGACAAATATTGTGAAAACAAATACACGACATGGCAACATGAAACAAATGATGGAAAGAGTAATACAGGCAGCCACTGAGTCCATTCCAAGAGGAGAAAGGGAAAATTACAAACCATACTGGACTGAAGAACTACAAATCTTGGAGGATCAAGTTGAAGATGCCAGGAAGACAGCAGAGAGAAAACAAACAACTGAAGTGAACATCTCTCTCAAAGCCATCTCAGCAAAATAAAGAATAGCAAATCAAGCAACAGGAGATTGTTGGAGGGAAAAAACAGAACAAAATGTCGCAATCGAAGTGCAAGTAAACAAAGTCTATTTGCAATCAAATTGTAACTGGTCACGTGATTTTCGCAATTGCTGCTGGTCACGTGATGTTCGTGATGTCATCGGGACATACGTTTGACTATATTATTAAGTCTTGTTCAATTGATATTGTGGTCTCAGTAGCATAGTGATAAGTATCACCGCATGAAACACGAGAGACCGGGGTTTGATTCCCTGCTGGCGAGAAATTTTGTTTTTATTGTTATAAAAACAATATTAAGCATTTTTTTTTGGGGGGGGGGGGGGGGGGGGGGGGGGGGGGGTTCACAGGACATTGCTGTCCAACATCAGCATAGTTCTGTTGATTGTTGATTTCTTGGAAAGATTACGCTCAGTAGTTTCCCATTGCTTTCTGAGCGACCGGCTCACATACCCTCTAAGTTACCAATGCGGCAAGTACCGCTACCGATTCTCGCACAGCTTACGTTATGAGAATATACGGGATTATGGAGAAAGACGTTAACTCCTAGGCCAGGGAGACCGACATATTAAACATTACGAACTACAATACAGAACTTAGAAACTCCGAAGCCCCGGGAAGGTTAAGCCGGTCAACAAATGCCCGCAGAATTCGGATATGTCAGCCTATTGGCTCAATAACGCAGCTCTGCTGTAAACAGGCACAACGCAGTCACATCCGGAAAAAAAAAATCCGGATGAACGCCGAAGAAGAAGAAGAAACTCCGAAGCTTGTGAATTTTATTTGCCAAATGAACTAAAACTGACTAGTGAGCGGGAATAAATGAAGTGTCTAATCACAATTACAAATGACATCACGGAACAATTTTCAGCCAGAGTACGCACATGCTTCTTTGCAGATGACCTGGCTATATATATGGACATCTGAAGAATATATTAATACAGCTAACAGAAGAATACAGCAAGCCCTATTAGCGCTAGAGGACTGGTCAAAATCTCAAAATCATGGCTAGTGAAGATAAGTGAGGAGAAAACATGCAGTGTTCTCCCTCTCAAATAAAACTCAGCTGGTATTAAAAGGAAAACTATTGCACCATGAAGAAAATCCAAACTATCAAGGAGTCACCTTTGATCGTTGCCTGACATGGAAGACACAGGTTGAGAAAAATCAAACAAGAGCGAGCCAAAGAATGGCAATCATGAAAAAGCTTGCTGGTACAATGTGGGGAGCAGATGAGAAAGTTCTCAAGAAGTTATACACTGGACAGGTGAGGTCAGTACTGGAATATGGCATCTCAGCTTGGGCAACAGCAGCTAAGTCAAACTTTAACAAAATAAATAGTCTAAAATCAAGGAATGTGGATCATAACTGGAAACCTGAAGACAACGCCTATTAATGAAATAGAAAAGATCACTTGTTTACAACAAATGCAGGATAGAAGAGATAGTAGAGCCCAGCAACAAGCAGAAAAATTTAGAAGATTGACAGACCACCCCATATATAAAAGGTTTAATGGTTTTGGAAAGGGAAGACTGAAGCGTAGCAACTTTGTAGAAACTGAGCAGGAAGATCACGGCAGATCCTATACTTAACATATCAACCACCAAACCCATTTACAATGCACACAAATTCCCAGCTTGGAGACAGCAGCAACTGCCTGAGATGATAGAAAACATCCTGGTATTGAGAAAAAGAACACTCAGAATGTTAGTTAGTTAGTTAGTCGACAGATCATCCTCGTTGCACATCGAACCATTCAGTCCATAAGTGCTCGGATCCCCTCCTCAGCAAATTCCACAGCGTGTAGCGGCTAACGACGCCAGTTCTGTGTTGGTTTATCAATCTTCTTTGGCTTCCTGCGTAGTGTTCTTGTTTGGCCACTCCTCTTTTAATTTGCTGCTCCCGCAGTCTGGCCATTGTTGTAGATTCAGTCATCACTTGGTTCTCGCAAAAGTCTCACTTCTCGTAGAGCATTCAGAATGTCAGCCTGGTCCATGGCGTGTCCGCCCTCCACAGTAGCCTCACCTGCGAGCTTGTCAGCCCGCTCATTTCCTTGTACTCCCGCATGACCTGGCACGAAGATGAAACTAATCTTTGCCAGCCGAGACCGCTTCAGAGGCAGCAACCATTCTCTTCGGATCGACCCCTCCTCTATCCTCTTGATCATGTTCATTGAGTCGCTAAGGAAACAAGCCCTAGTGAATGTCTGTGTCTCGAGCCATGTTATTGCTTTACTTACTGCCATGACTTCCATGGTCAGGCTACTTGTGGTTTCAGTGAAGCACCAGAGTCCTCCTTCACAATTCTCCCTCCGGCCCGAGCTGTAAAGGCCCATGAGCTTCTCACATGTCGGACGACCGACCCATCTGTGTAGATGACCGCGTCACCGTCTAGCGAATTCTCGAAAATCAACGCTTGTACTTCAGCCTCAACAGCAGCCGGATTTTCTTGTCTGCATTTTCTATCTAGTTGGATGCAAACTGAAAAGGATGTGCAGAAGTCTGTTGGCACTTGCACCCACTCCTCGCCAGGTTATAAGTCCTCAAGTGAACACACCTGTTGAAGAATGTCTTCGGCTTGACCCATCCACGACCGTCCTCTTTTTAACCTGCTGCCCTTCACCTTCCTAATTTCACTATGCAGTGGATGTTGTGTGTTTGCGTTAATTCTGAGGTAGGCGCGTGCCCTGCAAACTTGTATACTCAGAATGAAACAGAAAGAAGAAAACTAGTCCTAAACTACATAAAAGAACAGTATATGTACTGCGTGAACATTACAAGGGGGCTGCGTGGTCTCGAGGTATGGTGTCTGCCTCGATTGCTGGAGGTCCTGGGTTCAAGCCCTGGTGAGGGCCGGGATTTTTTCACGTGGACTTCTAGTAAAAATTTCCCCTGGTCTCTGGGTAGTGAGATCGCATGCCCATGTGTATTGTTGCGCACGTAAAAAATTTCCTTGGCAGTTGGAAATCGAAAAAGAGTAGTGAAATGAACTTTTGATTTTAAACCAAAAAATTACCGCAGTGTAGTACTGACATTGACTGCCTTTACAGTTTTAGAATTTTGTTGACGAAAGTTAAGAAAGGTAAGAATTTTATTGCACGACTTTTATAACGTTGTGGCCTGGCTTAACTACCGAAAATAGTAGATATGGCCCTCGGCTTGAAAAGCTTGGGAACCACTGATATGTAGCAATGCTATTAAAAGTTATGTCCCCTCACTATATATAAATTATAATGTAAATTAAAATATTAAATAATATTAAGTAAATAACTGTCTGTACACTAACAAACTATGACAGTTGGCAGCACCGGAATGAGAAGAAGACGTGTAGAAAATTTCATCTCAATCGGATGGACCATTTGCGAACGCATAAGCAACATACATACATTGTATTTTATAAATATATATGTATAGATTTTAGTTCGTAATGTTTAATAGTTTCTATTATATCACCTAATAATTTTGTGATATCCAGCCGGGAATAGAACCCCGGTCTCCAGCGTGACAGGCGGACGGAATGCTTACGACTATTCGAAGATCCATCTACAATTGATGGTTTTCTACTGAAAGCGCTAGAAAAAAAAAATTCATTACGGTTCAGCGTGCCATTTCCATTTCAACCATTTGTCTCCGCGTGCGAGGTTGTCTCAACCAACACGGGTCAAAGGCGGATTATGAAAACTGACTTCAAAAATATGTTCCGTCATGTTAATTGATTAAAAAATAGTACAAGTATACAAATAAATTATTCATAATCTTTAACCTTGTGTTCTCTTTAACTTTAGTAGGTCAAATTGCACGTTTTCTGAGTGTTGAAAAGAGAAACTACATGCCACTCCAGTCGATATGCACATGCGCAGCTGCCATTGCCCATGGCCATACGTTAACCCGTTCATTCCCAGAAAATGTTTCCGTCCACAAAGGAAGCAATTATCGCGATGAAACTTTCCAGATATATTTAAAATTGTATGCAGAATTAAATAATACATCTATAATAGATGAAATTCTATCGACAGCGCCAGAATAGTGTTACAAAGTGATCATGCCAATCCGATCAATATTCAATATGCGCAAAGAACAAACACACATCTTTGCAGAAAATGTTGGGCACTCTTCCGAATTCCGGTCCCAAATAGTTCCGCAGTGAATAGGTCAGGGGTTAAGGGTTAGGGTTAGTTGTTAACTAAACACTGACCCTAACCCTTACCCCTGACCTATTCACTGCGGATCTATTTGGGACCGCAATTCGGAAGAGTGCCAAATGTTGTTTCCATCCACAAAGGAAGCAATTACCGAGATGAAACTTTCCAGATATATTTAAAATCGTATGCAGAATTCAAAAATACATATATAATTGACGAAATTCTATCGACAGCGCCAAAAATAATTAATTACGGTAAGTATGAAAATTCTTATTTATATATAAAAGGTTACGATGATTTCAACCAATCGCTGTGCACGGAATATTAGGCAAACCATTCCTGGAAAACCCAAGATGACGTGTGTTATTGTCACGTGAGATTTAAATGAATGAATGACGTCGAAAGAATGCATGGTCTTAACTAGCGAAAATGCTGCCGATAGTTTCGCTTGAAAACGGCAGACGTGATTCACTTCAAACAGCTACTGTACATTCCCCCGATCATTTCAAGTAAGGAGATATAAAAGCACTTGGAACTTACCTCAGAATTTCAGTGCAAATGGGCTTGAAACTAGAAGTACTGGCCTATTTACATAGCCAGCTAAAGTCGCACGGTTTCGGAAATGGAAAAAAAAAGAAAAAGAAAACGACCACATTCGAACTTTGGCCGAATTTCGAAAGCGTGCAAAATTGGTTGCCGGGTCACGTGATCTTGACCGAGACGATCACGATCACGAAATCTATCAAAAGTGGCTAAATAGCCTATGTGTTAACATCTCTGAAGCTTTTGTGGATTTTAACCACACTACGATAATGAACATGGCTGGCCATCGTGGAAGAGATTGAACAATATATAATGACACAAAGTAGTGCAGCTTTACATAACAGAGTTACGACACATACAGAACGTTGCGGCGGTTAGCCTTCATCAGCAAACAAACACATTCACAAACACAACATACAGTCAAGGAGAACTCCTGTGACTACATTAGAAGGTGATGACAGGACGAGAGGAACAAATGCATGGAAAAATGGAAGCAATGAAGAGGAAATGAGAATTGACAAAATGTTAATTGAAAAGAATGTTAGTCGAAGAAAATGTTTAATAGAAAAACTGTTTATAGAGAAAAAAAAAAACTGTATACTCACCTCACGTACGGACCTTTGAATGTTTACGGAAATCTCAGGTGTATTTTTATAACGGTGCTGGATGTTACGGTACAGTGAACACATAGAAAGAAGGGGGCGGGGTAGGAGGCGTGTAAGATTGACCACGGCCCCATTGTGTTGTTGGTGTGGGTGGACTGGTGTGTCAGGAACACGCGTACTACATAGACACACTTCAACAGACAAAATGCTAGTGTATGTGGACATGCAAGAAGAGAGAGAGGGAGAGAGAGAGAGAGAGAGAGAGAGAGAGAGGGAGAGAGAGAGGAGAGCGAGAGAGAGACAGACAGAGAGAGACAGAGAGAGGAAAAGTGCCTGCGACCTACCACATGGGGTATATTGTAACCTACGAAATAGTCAGTATGGTTGCTAGTCATACAACGCGCTTCCGGAGCCCCTCGCCCAGTCCTAGAGTTGTTGGGGTTGTGTAAGATCCAACCACTGGCAATGCACGTGAAGAAGGTATGCACAGAGAAGCCAGATGTAAGAGGAGAGAGAGAGGGAGAGAGATAGTGAGGAGAGAGAGCGCGAAAGGGGGGAGAGAGGGGGAGAGAGAGGGAGAAGAGAGAGGGGAGAGGGAGGAGAGAGAGAGAGAGAGAGATAGAGAGAAAGGGAGAGAGAGAGGGGGAGAGGTAGAGAGAGAGGGAGAGAGAGGGAGAGAGATAGTGAGAGAGAGAGCGCGAAAGGGGGGAGAGAGAGGGAGAGAGAGGGAGAAGAGAGGGGGGGAGAGGGAGGGAGAGAGAGAGGGAGAGAGAGAGGGAGAGAGATTAGAGAGAAAGGGAGAGAGAGGGGGGAGAGGAAGAGAGAGAGAGGGAAGAGAGAGAGGGAGAGAGAGAGAGAGGGAGAGAGATAGAGAGAAAGGGAGAGAGAGAGGGGGAGAGGAAGAGAGAGAGGGAGAGAGAGGGAGAGAGAGAGAGGGAGGGAGAGAGGGGGAGAGAGAGGGAGAGGGAGAGGAGAGAGAGAGTGAGGGAGGGTGAGAGCGAGAGAGGGGGAGGGCAAGAGAGAGATCAAGGGAGGGAGAGAAAGTGCGAGAAGGAAGTGAGAGAGGGGAGAGAGAGAGCGAGAGAGGGAGTGAGAGAGAGAGGGAGAGAGCGAGAGGGTGAAAGAGAGAGAGGGGGAGAGAGAAAGAGAGAGAGAGAGAAAGAGAGAGAGTGGGAGAGAGAGGGAGGGAGAGAGGGGGAGAGAGAGAGTGAGGGAGGGTGAGAGCGAGAGAGGGGGAGGGCAAGAGAGAGATCAAGGGAGGGAGAGAAAGTGCGAGAAGGAGTGAGAGAGGGAGAGAGAGAGCGAGAGAGGGAGCGAGAGAGGGAGTGAGAGAGAGAGGGAGAGAGCGAGAGGGTGAAAGAGAGAGAGGGAGAGAGAGAGAAAGAGAGAGAGAGAAAGAGAGAGAGAGAGAGGAAATCTCCCTCTCTCTCCCTCTCTCTCCCCCCTTTCGCGCTCTCTCTCTCACTATCTCTCTCCCTCTCTCTCTCCTCTTACATCTGGCTTCTCTGTGCATACCTTCTTCACGTGCATTGCCAGTGGTTGGATCTTACACAACCCCAACAACTCTAGGACTGGGCGAGGGGCTCCGGAAGCGCGTTGTATGACTAGCAACCATACTGACTATTTCGTAGGTTACAATATACCCCATGTGGTAGGTCGCAGGCACTTTTCCTCTCTCTGTCTCTCTCTGTCTGTCTCTCTCTCGCTCTCCTCTCTCTCTCCCTCTCTCTCTCTCTCCCCTCTCTCTCTCTCTCTCTCTCCTCTCCCTCTCTCTCTTCTTGCATGTCCACATACACTAGCATTTTGTCTGTTGAAGTGTGTCTATGTAGTAACGCGTGTTCCTGCACACCAGTCCACCCAGACCAACAACACAATGGGGCCGTGGTCAATCTTACACGCCTCCTACCCCGCCCCCTTCTTTCTATGTGTTCACTGTACCGTAACATCCAGCACCGTTATAAAAATACACCTGAGATTTCCGTAAACATTCACAGGTCCGTACGTGAGGTGAGTATACAGTTTTTTTTTTTCTCTATAAACAGTTTTTTCTATTAAACATTTTCTTCGACTAACATTCTTTTCAATTAACATTTTGTCAATTCTCATTTCCTCTTCATTGCTTCCATTTTTCCATGCATTTGTTCCTCTCGTCCTGTCATCACCTTCTAATGTAGTCACAGGAGTTCTCCTTGACTGTATGTTGTGTTTGTGAATGTGTTTGTTTGCTGATGAAGGCTAACCGCCGCAACGTTCTGTATGTGTCGTAACTCTGTTATGTAAAGCTGCACTACTTTGTGTCATTATATATTGTTTAAACTTTCACAGCTTTACCGCAGTTCCACCAAATTTTATGGAAGAGATTGGGACGTCACCACGCAATATCCTAAAGACAGCAATGGTAATTCAACAATTTAATTCAATTCGGAGTATTCGTGGCGAAGTGGTCAAGCCGTTTAACTCGGGCTGAGTCCTTCGGTTCACGAGTTAAATTTTTCGAAGACGCCTGTGGGTCGTCGCTAGAGCTACGGAGTTCGTGCTTTGTGTGACGCCTTCCGCGCTGCGGAAAGAGACCGTGTCATATGGGATAAAACCCGGTGCAATGAAGTCGACCCTGTCGACTTTTAAGCGACTTTTTAAAGAAATTCAATTCAACTTTATTTAAAAGTCCAATCACTCATCTTGCATTCATCAATTGTGCATGATACATTCACATAGGAAAATACATTGACGAATAAATGTTGTAAACATAAATATTGCATATTACAATGCTATGAGACACATCCCTCACCCACACGTCCCCCTCTCACCTATATACACCCCCACCCACCTACACACAACCTCACCCACCAACCCACCCATACACATCTCACACACACAACGCACCCACCCCACCCTCCCACATACTCACCCCACCCACCCACATAACCCTCTCCCAGCCATGCACATCACCTACACATATCTTCCCACAAACACCTCACCCACCAACACACCCTCACCCAAACACCCACCAACCCATCCTTCCCTATTAACACACATCCCCCCACACACATATTTCCCCACAAACACACCCATTCCCCAGCCCACACACCCCACCCACCCATATCCACACACCCCCAACCACCCAGCTAAACACTCATCCCCCAACCACACTATTCCCACCCACATACACACCACGCACCCACCCAATATACATTCCCCACCCACCAACCCACATCATCCACCAACACACTTCCTACTATCCACCCAAACACCCTCACCTACAATACAAATCCCTCACCCACACACATCCACCACACACCCCTTATCCCACACAAATCTCCCCATCCATACACCCCTCCCTACCGGCACATCCCTCACTCACACCCGCATCCCCCAACCACACATACACACATCCCCCACCCACAAACATCTCCCTACCCACACATACACCCCACCCATATACACATCCCCCACCCACCCATACCCCAACCCCCACACACATCCCCCTACACACAACATGAAAACGGCGATACGGGTAATTCTTGGAGATGAACCTGTTGTAAATATTCTCAGGAAAGAGACAACTCCTATAGTGAATAAGGAAGTGCATAATGACGAATGCTTCCCAAATTCTTTTGAAAGGGTGCATTCTGAGTGTCCATGGTATTCTTTGCATTTTCTCCAGAAACCACATTTCTGCAGCCATCAGATGTTTTTCAACTAGACTGCTCATTGCCCAAGTTTCACATCCATACAAAAGAACAGACTCTATGTATCTCCTCAACACTCTTTTTCTCGTTTCGATTGACATCTTTTTATTGGTCAGAATGTTTTTCATCTTGCTAAAGGCTACTTTCGCCATGGCGATTCTTGTTGTAATCTCTTCGAGGCATCTCCCATCAGATGTTATTACAGTTCCGAGATAATTGTACCGATTCACTTGTTGAAGAATATTCCCATTTACTTGTATATTACATTGTGGTATTTCGTTCTTCCTAGTGACGACCATAACCTGAGTCTTTTTACAATTTAATTCTAACCCCAGTTGCTCACTGAGTACAACAACTGCATCTACTAATTGTTGCAGATCCTGCTCATTGTCTGCAATCAATACTGTATCATCGGCATATTTAATGTTATTGATGTTTCGTCCTCGAATGCTGATTCCATTTATATCTTCTACATTTCTGAAAATATTTTCACTGTATAGGGAAAAAAATCTGGAGACATTACACATCCCTGCCTAACACCTCTCTTAATATGCTGATATTGTCCCACTTCGTTATCAATCCTTATGGCAGCTTATTGTTTCCAATATACGTTTTTTATAAGTCTAATGTCTTTCCCATCAATTTGTAGATCTGCAAGCATATCCACCATGCTGACATGTCTAACTCTATCAAAAGCCTTTGTATAGTCAATAAAGCAAAGATGTATATCCTTGTTTAATTCTATAGCACGTTCAATAACTGTTCGCAGCATATACACAGCATTTACTGTACCCTTTCCTTCTACAAACCCACATTGTTCTTCCCCTATTTCAGGTTGTATCTTCTTCCTCACTCTTTGCATGATAATTCGTAGCAAAATCTTTGTGACGTGACGCATTATACTAATTGTTCTATGTTGATCGTATTCCAAGGCTCCTGATTTTTTTGGGATTGCAATAAATGCAGAGTTACATAATTCAGAAGGTATATCCCCAGTATCATATAATGTGTTCAGCAGTCTGGTGACTTGATCTATTCCATATTTTTCTAAAGCTTTAATCATTTCTGTTGTGATGTTATCTGCACCGGGGGGCCTTGCCAGCTTTTATATGCTTAAGAAAATTTCGAACCTCCATCTTCAAAATTGGCGGTCCTTCGTTATTAAATCGAATATCATACTGTTCATCTCTGTTATCATCATAAAGGTTTTTCATATAATCTACCCATTCATGTATAATCTGATCTTTTTCTATTATGATTTTGCCATCTTTAGTTTTTAGACAGCCTGCTGATGTACTTGTTCATTTATTAGTAAGTTCCTGAATTCTTTTGTGCACTAATTTGGTATTTTGACTGTTGTGTTGGTTTTCAATTTCTAAGCACTTTTCCTCCAGCCACGCTTCTTTTGCCTCCTTACATAATATTCTGACTTGTCTGTGAATTTCTTCATATTTGGCAGAATTATTTTTGTTGAGTCTTCTTGTTTCCATTAGGTGTAAAATTTCTTCAGTCATCCATTTCTTACGACCCACTTTCTTTAATTTTGAATAGTTGTTTCTGCAGCCAAACTGATTGAATTCTTAAACATTTCCCATTGATCACCCACATCCTGGAATAGGATCTCTAGATCAGACAATATATCAAATCTGTTCTGAACTTCTATGTTGACTTTGTTTTGTATTTCCTTGTCATTACTCAATGTACACAAATCATATTTAGTGTTTCCTGTTATTTACTTGACTTTCTTCAACTTTATTCTTAAAAAATCCTTAATGCGCCACATAAGTAAGATACTACTCAAGGTCATACAAGAAAGAATTTAGCATAAAATAGATGAAGAAGTAGCTGAAGAACAATTTGGTTTCCGCAAAAACGGCGACACAAGAGAAGCAATTATCTGTTTGAGAATGTTAGTTGAAAAATATATAGAAGTTCAGAAAAGTATATATGTTTGTTTCATAGACTACCAGAAAACTTTTGATAGAGTACAACATGAACGACTAATTACACGCCTTCGAGATATAGGAGTAGACGGAAAGGACATCAGACTTATTAGTAACTTGTACTGGAAACAAGTGGCGTCTATAAAATGCGGAAATAACTATTCGTCGCCTATAGAGATAAAAAGAGGAGTACGGCAGGGATGTGTACTGTCCCCAGCCCTCTTTAACCTATACACAGAAAGAATTTTTAAACAAGTTGAACGCAGGTCCGCATGGCCGAATGGATAAGAACGTGTGTTCTTAAACATCTGGTGTGCTGATCCGAGGTAAGTGGCTCAACCCTTACACCAGACAGCTGGACTAAAGTGTTGACCTTGACTTAAGTCCTTAACTTGGGGACGTTAATTACAAGTACTTCTGAAGTCGGAGTGGGTTCGTCTGATGGCGTAGGACACTGTTAATAGGGAAAGCTAACCCACACGCAAAATCCTGTCCATCACTACTATAAATAGTGTGTATGGACTACGCTTGAGTTCAAAGCGAGCTAGCGCCAAAAAAAAAGTTGAACTGCCCGGACTTAACATCAATGGTAGAATCATAAACAATCTTAGTATGCTGACGATACCGTGTTACTATCAGAAAGCGAGCAAGAGTTACAAGACCTAGTGGGAAAAGTTAGTTAATTAGTTAGTTAGTTAGATAGTTAATTAGTTAGTTAGTTGATTGGTTGGTTGGTTAGTTAGCTAGTTAGTTAGTTAGTTAGTTAGCTATCTAGCTAGTTAGTTAGTCGAGGTTCCAACTTCACAGCAATGGGCCATTATGCTCCGTTCCTGTGCCAGTGAATATCACACAAAATGCTCCCCACTGTCCGATGTGAAAAGTGGAATTGGCAGGAGTCTCGGCAATCCAACAGCCCGCACAGGTACACTGTGCATAATGCCGATGCCAGAATGTCAACACAAAATTAATCATCCACATTGACGTGGATAGGCCTTAGGTTCATACCAGAATACGATGAACGTTGCTAGTAGTGGGTTGTGCTCAATATTTAAATCTCAAATCCCGAAACAACCAAATAAAACAAAATTAATCCACGAAAACCACAGTTCATCATCGATGGACTCGGCAGTCACCAGAAAGACCTCATTGACTCTGGTTTTTCCACATGGCTCGGTCTTTTACCGCAGGGCGACCCGCCGAAAGTGTCGTATAAAGCACGAACCCCGCAGCTTCAGCGCCGACTCCCGGGAGTCTCCTGAAAGATGCACTCGTAAACCAAAAAGGCAAATCAGTTTATGCAACAACAGCCGGTAGCCATTGTTCCGAACATGCAGGTCACTGTACAGGACAGACGTAAAAGCATTCCTCGCAAATTTCACAACTCACAGTGTCGCCCACGCACTCACTCAGTAGCAAGGCGACAGAACCATGTACTACCAGTCCAACATGAGGATCATGCGATTGCAAACCGTAGCTGCAAGCATAAACACGCCACGGGCCTTAACGGTTCAACGCCTAACCGCCATGTTGGCGACCGGAAGTCTATCTCTGGTGGAAAAAGTAAACAGGCACAGTGCAGAATGTGGCTGAGATATTAACATTAAAAAAAAAAAAAACTATGATAATTAGCAGTGAAAAGAAAAGGTCATCAATGACAGTAAAGGGGCAATTACTAGAAAAAGTAACAACATTCTCATATCTTGGACATATAATAACAGATGATGGCAGAAGTGAAATATAAATCAAAAAGAGAATCGGAGTGCCCCCCCCCCCCCCCCCAAAAAAAAAGGCATGAAATCAGTATTAACATCTAGAGAGATTAACAACGCATTAAAAATGAGAATTGTCAAATGCTACGTGTCAGAAGTCTTATTGTAACAGCTAGAATTGGCTGTGTCTAAGGTTTGTCTCTTTGATATCTTTAAGTGAGAAGTACAGGGTGGATAAGTCATAGAAATGGCATATCACCAAATAGACCGGACTGCTGAACAACAACTTCTAGTTGCTTGGTAACACCGTTTTGCGCGCACACAAGATCTTTATTAATTATTAATAAACATGATAAAAATGCACTATTCCAGGAACAGTCAGAAAACCGATATACCTATTAGTTCCACGCTCCTTCGGAGAACAATACTGCCTTCTACATCCATCCATCCATCCATACAACATGTGCCATGCCGGTAAACGTGGGCGGTCATGTTCTGCCAGCTCACTCTATCACCAGAGTCGTGGATCAGCTCCATGTTCCTGTCTCGACCATGCCATGTGGCCAAGCCATCCAGGTATTTACTTCACGGTCTTCCCCTTGATCTCTTCCCTTCGATCTTGCCAGTCGTCACCAAGTTCTCCAATTCATTTCTTCTCATAACATGCCTCAAAAATTTTGACTGTCTACATCTAATGTCTCTAATCAGTTTATGATCTTCATTTGTTTCTTGAAGGACTTGTTCATTGGGTTTTCTATCTGTCCATGGTATTCTTTGTATTTTCCTCAGAAACCACATTTCCACAGCTATCAGCTGTTTTTCAGCTTGACTGCTTATTGTCCACGCTTCACATCCATACAAAAGTATAGGTTCTATGTAGCACATCAACACTCTTTTTCTCGTTTCAATTTATATCTTTTTATTGGTCAGTATGTTTTTCATATTGCAAAAGGCTACCTTCGCAATGGTAATTCTTGTTCTAATCTCTTCAAGGCATCTCTTATCAGATGTTATAACAGTGCCGAGATAACTGTATCGATTCACTTGTTTAAGAATATGCCCATCTACTCGTATATCACATTGTGGTATTTCCTTCTTCCCAGTGACGACCATGATCTGTGTCTTCTTAATATTCAGTTCTAACCCTAATTGTTCACTGTGTGCAACAACAGCATCTACTAAATTTTGCAGGTCCTGTTCATTGTCTGCAATCAAGACTGTATCATCTGCATAGCTAATGTTATTGATGTATCGTCCCCCAATGTTGATTCCTTCCATATCTTCTATATTTCTGAATATATTTTCACTATACAGGGAAAAAAGATTTGGAGACATTACACATCCCTGTCTCACACCTCTTTTAATAGGCTGATATTGACCTACATCGTTATCAATTCTGATGGCAGCTTGTTGTTTCCAATATATGGTTTTTACAAGTCTAAGGTATTTTCCATCAATTTGTAGATCTTCAAGCATTCTTATCATGTCGACATGTCTCACTTTATCGAAAGCCTTTGTGTAGTCAATAAAGCAAAGATATAGATCTTTGCTTACTTCTATAGAACGCTCAATTACTGTTCTTAGTATATACACAGCATTTACTGTGCCCTTGCCTTCTACAAATCCACATTGTTCTTCTCCTATTTCGGGTTGTATTTTCTTCCTCACTCTTTGCATGACAATTCTCAGCAGAATCTTCGTGATGTGACTCATTATACTAATTGTTCTATGTTGATCGTATTCCATGGCTCCTGATTTCTTCGGGATTGCAAATTAAAATAAATTGGGGAATTCCCCTAATATTGGGCCCGGGGGGATTTTTTTCCCCTATCTTGGTTTTTTTTT
>JACEFZ010022857.1:0-10422 GCA_014155875.1 Cepaea nemoralis
AAAAACCTTTTTTAACCCCCACCTTTTTTTACCCCCAAAAAAGAAAAAAATTTTGGGCACAGGGGCGACGATGCCCCCCCCCTCCCCCCAACCGCTTGCTGCCTCCTAGCTACGAAACAGCTACTCAGCTTGCATGCGGCTGTTTTGTGTACCTATTTAGATTCTTTTCCACTCATTCATTCATTCATTTCATTCATTCAGTAGCATGTCCTTTGCAGAACCTCGTTCCCATAACAAACTTCCGGAAAACTTCTCGATCACAAGCAAGATATCCCGCGTCCGATACACCCATCTGGAGATCATCCGCTACATCCTGCACCCAATACATCCTGCGCTGTTCACTCAATAAATAAAGTTCGTTCGTTCGTTCGTTCGTTCGTTCTGAAAACAGAGGTATAAACAGGAAGCAAGGACCACTTACTTCTGCTACGGTGATGTGAGGAGAAGAGCGCAACCCTGACTGCGTAGGGCCAAAGAAGAAAATGAATAAAGAGAAAGAACCTCTCACCGTCCTCGGTTAACAAGAATAGAAAGAATTAAGGTTAAGAAGGTCCAGGGTGGGCCGACAGGGGATTAGAACAATATTCTCCAATCCCAGACAAAGAATTACTCCGAGGGCTGTTTCTAACACCAATGACTATAACACTAGAGTCTATCAACTAAACAACAAAGTAAGAGTAACACAAGCATCATTTGTTTATTAAACTTCTAAACTTCACAATAATATACAGACATGTAGCATCGACAAAGAAATTAGGATACAGCAAAAATCAAACAGCAAGAGACTAACCTAACAAACCAAATTCCTAAATGTAGCAAAAACTTCTAATCCAGTGAAAGCTACAAATCTACCAAACACTAATTCACCAACAACTGATCCACTAAAACTAATTTAACAAAAACTTCTAGTCCACCAAAAACTAATTTATCAAAAACTTCTAGTCTACTAAAAACCCAGGAAAATCTAAAATCTAAAACTAGAATTCTGGCTTTTCCTTTTAAGTTGCCTCGAGAACAAAGGCTAGATGTTATTTGCTGAGCTGGCCTCCCACGTGTCAATTCTCCAAGTGCTGTTCCTCAATCTCCCACTTTTCAGTCTCATAAAACTCCCTAACACAAGTAGCTTCTAATCTGTTTCTTGTAAATGACTTGTTGACGTCCAGATCGGTCTGCGCCATTTTCTTCAAGAACCGATAACTCACGCGAGCTGGGAGGGTTCTGCACGCCATTCTCTGCAGCCGAGCTTACAGATTTAATTTGTTAATTTTAGTTACTGCTAGAGAAATTATTAACTTAAAGATTAAAGCTATGGAATCAGTATAAGATTAGCTATATTTTACATCTAATTAGTTTGATAATCACTTCATTATTATTATACTGTCATAGCTTTACTGAACTATACATTTAAATAACCAAAGTACTATATGTCATACGTGGCCTTATAAAATTAAAAATAATACATATAAAAGAAATATAATATAAAACAAATTAATTATGGTTACATACCACTGCAAAACTTCAGGGTCTAACTACTAAACACACATTAGAAATAGGCATTGGCGCCTTGTCACTCAGTGTGGTGGACTACGGAAACAGGGCCAGTTCTACCTGTGCGGGGCCTTATATACTGGGGTCCCAGAGTTCCAGACCAATCAGACGCCCTCTTGCAGAATTCCACCATCATCGCGAGCCGAGTACAGTTCGTTACCCATCTTCTCTTTTCCTCCCTCTTCCTCTCTTCCCAGGCATATAACCCTCCATTATTATTCTCTCCAAACTTTCATGACGTTTCAAGTGACCAAAATATATCAATTTTCATTGTTTTATCGTCTTTAATAGACAAACCCTTTTCAAATTTCAGCTCTTGAAGTATGGATGCATTTGTTCTTTTCTTTACAAAAGATATTCTTAAAACCCGTCTATAACATTTACATTTAAAAGCATTTATGCGCTGTTCAGCTTGTTTAATAAGTGTCCAGGCCTCGCAGACGTATGTTGCAATGGGAAAGATGAATGTACTTAAAAATCTAATTTTTAATGTTCTATCTGTCCCACTCCATAATTTATTCAGTTGTTTTAGTCTTTGAAGAGCAATTGATATCCGTCGTTTAATTTCTTTCATTGTGTCACCATTGTTTCTTTTCCACTGGGTTATTAAAAAGAAACAAAATTGTCCGGAAAAAGGTTTCCTGCTATGGGATTGTGGTATGATAAGGCCATCACATCTTGTAGGTCTGAATGCACGGATGATGATCTTTATCATCATCATCATCATCATCATCATCATCAAGTGCCTTGCCGATTGGCGTGGGCGACCATGCTTCATACATCTTGCGATCTCCAACGTTATGTATTACTTCGTGTGCTGACTCCCTTCCGTGTCATGAAAAACAAAACTGTCTGGTATTTTCTCTCGCTGAGTTCCGCTATCTTCTATTTCCACAAATCTTTCCAATTGTCACAGCATGATTCAGTTTGTGTCTTCTCATAATATTGCCAATAACTTAAAACTGCCTATTTCTGATACTTGGGATATGCTGTCTTTGCGGCTAAGCCTTCCTCAAAATGTCCAGATTGTTCATTTTGGCTGTCCAAGGAATTGTCAGCATTCTTCTATAAAACACAAATCCAAAGCCTCCAGTAGTACAATATTTCATATAGTTGAGAAGAGCTGAGTTGAGTTGAGTTGAGCTAAAAACCGACATCACTGCACTTGGTTAATTGACATGTCTGAAGCATACGGTGCTATTTCAATTACTAAAAAGAAAAGGCCGTTTTGCCTTGAGCGCGTTGAGTGTACTATATACCAGCCAAGGACCTTTTCATAAGCCTTAATTCACACTGAACATCTGGTGTTATAGATCCCACACACGCTCCGTCCTTTCTATCTGATTGAAAGTTCATTTTATCTTCCTCTCAGGTTTGAGATGCTTCCTGAACCCCATCCGTTCTCCCGCAATGTCATTCTTTCCACATACGGGTTTTCAATCTGTTTCCCTGCCTTATCCACCTGATCCCACAGGCGCACGACCACCTGTCCCTTGACCATAGGTAATCTACCACTACTAAAATGTGCATTCCCAGCCAGCCTATCAGCCTGTTCATTCTCCCGCAGTAGAATGTTATCTCAGGGAATCATTTTAGACCAATGATTAACACACATGTTCAGACTGCCTCCACTATTGTGTCACATTCCTAGAAAGTTTGAATTAAGACACAAAATATCAGTTCATTCAATCAAGTAATTATGTGCCGTCTCCACAAAGAAGGCTGACTGCGACGGTTCTCTAACACTTTCTCTCGCCTTGATTGTACATTCTGTCAGATTGCTGTTCGTCTATCTCTTGGGGTTATTTTCCCACTTGTTTAGTTGTCTACCTCTCGTTTGCTTACCTTCAACCTTACCCTCCACTATGGATTTGATAAGAGTGTTGTGCCCTATAACGTGGCCGAAATATTTCACTTGCCTCTGTTTTTATTTCTTTCATTAACTCTATGTTCATTCCCAGTGTTTCTAGAACCCCTGTATTACTGTTGTGTTCATTCATTATCAGTTCCATATCAACAGAGAGATGCGGTAGCGCAGTATCGAAAGTCAGGGGTTCGAGCCTCATCTGGGCGGATTCAAAATGTAAAAATTGACCTGTGCCCACAGGTTGAACCAACCTGAGATCGGTACATTGATATGTTTTGGGAAATAAAGGAGGCCGCCGTGAGACTAACCACTCAGCGAGTGCCGATTGGTCTATAGCACTTTGGGCGATGATGAGAGTTCATTGAATAATGCTGGGAATACAATGGATAATGCGACGAATACATTGGAGACAGCTCAGAATATATTAAATAATGCTGAGATTACACTGAATATAGCTAAGAATATATTTTATATTGCAAAGAATATATTGGATAATGCAAAGAATATATTGGATAGTGCAAAGAATATATTGGATAATGCAAACAATATATTGGATAATGCAAAGAATATATTGGATAATGCAAACAATATATTGGATAGTGCAAAGAATATATTGGATAGTGCAAAGAATATATTCAATCTTCAACTGCTCCAACATCATAAGGGAAGAAACACAAACTAGAATCAACTCTGGAAATAAGATATACTATATTTGTTACTATTTGATACTATATTTTATGACTGCCACTGCCGTCGGTGATGAACTGTATGTTCGTGGACTGTGTAGGTGAACATCTAGGAAACATCCAGATAGGAAAATGACCGCCGATTCCATCAGAGATGAATTGATTGTTTCGTGGGGGACTGATGTGTTGACATTCTAGTGGCGGCATTATGCACAGTGTATCTGTGCGGGCTGTTGTTGGTCGAGACTCCTGTCTTTTCCACTTTTCACATTGGGCAGTGGTGAGCGTTTTGTGTGATATTCATTGGCACAGGAACGGAGTATAATGGGGACGACCCGTTGCTGTGAAGTTGGAACTGCGACTAACTAACTAACTAAGATATACTATGCACTACAACATCTACTAAAATCAAATGCGCTATCTCGTAACACCAAAATCACAATATACAAAACACTGATCAGACCAGTTGTGCTGTATGGTTCTGAAACCTGGAGTACAACGAAAGGAGACGAAGCCTTGTTACAAACCTTTGAGAACAAAATTTTAAGACGCATCTTTGGACCCATTAGGGACACACAAAGTGGAGAGTGGAAAAGAAGAAGTAACAAAGACATTTATGATCTGTTTAAGTCCCCGCTAATCACTGGTATCATGAAGGCGAATAGACTGCAATGGCTGGGGCATATAGAAAGAAGGAAGATAATAGGGAAACAAAACTCGCTTACACTCAGGAAATAAATGACCGTAGACCCCGAGGTTGACCAAGAAGACGGTGGAGAGATAATACATATACAGACTTACAAGCACTTGGACTGGCACAACGACTGGCAAGAGAGGGTCCACCAGAGAGACGAATGGAGACGGATTGTATCTGCAGCAAAGAACCTCAATGGCTCGGAACGCTGAAGAAGAAGAAATAATATATTGGATAATGAAAAGAATATATTGGATAATGCAAAGAATATATTGGATACAGCGCAGAGTGCAGTGGATAATGCTGAGAATACCTTGGATAATGCCGAGAATACATTTGACACAGCTCATAATACATTACATAATACTCAAAATACATTGGATAATGCTCTGACTACATTGAGTGATGATCAGAATACATAGGATACAGCTCAGGTTACATTTGGTAATGCACAGAATACATTGGATAAAACTCAGATTAAAACGGATAATTCACAGAATATAATGAATACAGCCCAGAATACATCAGATAATGCAGAAATACGATGGATAGTGCAGAGAAAACTTTGGCTAGATAGCAAGATCACAGAAAACGACATGAAAGAAATGAACTGAAAAATATAAATTATTTTTTTTTTCGCATATCCTTTTACAGGACATCGCTGTCAACAGCAGCATCTTTCAGCTGTCTGTTGATGTCTTGGCAAGATTACGCTCAGTAGTTTGCTATTGCTTTCTGAGCGGCCGGCTCAGTTATCCCGCAAGTCACCAGCGGGGGACGAACCGCTCCAAGTTCTCGCCCGCTACGAGATTGCGTGATAAACGGGATTACGGAGAAAGTGGTGTAACCCCTCGGCCAGAGAGACCGGTATAAATTATTAGTGTTATTATAAAACAACACACGTTCGTTAAACAATTCTCCCTCATCAACTTTTCTTCTCAGAAAATTCCGATATGTGTCCGTTATCCATCTTTCGAATGCGGTTCGACCATCCCAGCCGTACTGGTGGGGAAATTTAAAAAGTTAGCATCATATCATTTACAGGACATTGCAGCCAACCGCAGCATATTCGGGCTGTTTGTAAATTCTCAGCAAGTTTACGTTCAGTAGTTTGCCATTGCTTTCTGAACACCCGGCACTCATACCAATTTAAGAAAAAAATCACAAGGCGGCCTGTTGCAAAATCGGCTGCAGATGTGTTTCGAATGCGGAATTAAGAATTGCGTGTAACATCTTCGCCACAGCTCCTGTCTGGTCGGGAAGCAAGAATCTTTTCACTCATCATCATGTGCCATGCCGGTAAGCTTGAGCGGTCATCAATTCCCATCTCACTCGATCACCAGAGTCGTGGATTAGCTCAGTGTTAATCTTTTGTACTCAGTAGCCTGCTGACGGTCTGAAGTCACCTGGTGCACATGACTATCCATACTGGCCGAAGCTGACCCATTTACGCCGTTTCTATGATTTTCGAATCTTTTCACTGCCTAGGTTTGAACCCTGACCCTTGTCACGGTAAGCAAGGACACCAATCAGCATTCTACCGCGGCTTGTGTCTACACACTAGCCAGGTGAGGCAGTGGAATTTCGTGTTGTTTGAATGGTTAGTCCTTGACTTCATTACAAATGCCAGGTATTTTATTTACTTTACCAATTGGTTGCTGGTTGGATTATGGAATGTTAGTTTTGTTTTCATTTCTTGCTAAAGTTTATTGCAATTATGCAGAAGAGTTTCCAAAACTCGCTTAATCAGGGTCGCAGTTTCTGAACAAACACTCCTTCGTGTCAGAATGTATTTTTAGTATGCAAAGCTTACTATTTGAGTGCCAAGCGACATGAGATATTTGGTTGACTCTTACTTGTGCATCCCATAAAAAGGCGGTTGACAAAGCAAGGCGATCAATTTCATTGCACCGGGTGTCATCCCATTTAGTCGGTTCGCTCCACAGAGCATTTAACCGCCTGCCGATTCCTTCGCTCAGAGCACGAATATCGTAGCTCAGGTGAGGAGATCCCTCGGGTCTCCGAAAAAAGGGCGATTGCGAACCGAAAGAGTTCAAAAACGAGCACGAGCCAGACAACTAAACCACTTGGCCACGGTGACCCACCTGTGAATCCCAATCATCGCGTTATGTGTTCTCATTTGGTCAGATCAATACACGAAACCTGACTTCTCCAACGGCCTGTTTTATTTTTGTTTAGCTTCCTTGAAAGTGCCGGCTCAATGGCCGAGGAGTTAGCAGCTTTCTCCGCTAACCCCGAATACTCTCGTCACGTGACGCAACGAGAATTAGCAGTGGTTCGAATCGCAAAAGTGACTTATGAGAGTATGGAGCCGGTCGCTCAGAGAGTCGTGGCGTGCTGATGAGCGTAATCTAGTCTAGGAATCAACATACAGCTGAAAGATGCTGGTGTTGACCGCAATATCCTGAAACAGGATGGAAACGCGAAAAAAAAATAAAATTCCTTGAGAGTAATGAATTTGAGATTTTTTATTGTGGTTCTGTCATTCTCAATGGTTTTGTGAATCATTGTGGGGTTCTGTCATTCTCAATGGTTTTGTGATTCTTATTCACAATCTTGTGGCACTGAGTTAGCTAGGGATCTAATAAATAATATATATATATATATATATATATATATATATATATATATATATATATATATCTATATATATATATATATATATATATATTATATATATGTTTCTGTATTTGTTTGTTTGTTACCGGGAGGTATAGAATTTGTGTACGCATTTGTTGCCGCTCAGCACTATCTCAACGTATCGTGTTAGTGTTTCATATATATATATATATATATATATATATATATATATATATATATATATATATATATATATATATATATGTGTGTGTGTGTGTGTGTGTGTGTGTGGGTGTGTGTGTAAAGAGTTTCAGATAGACAGGCAGACAGACGGACGGACGGACGGGCGGACAGACAGTGGACGTACGGACAGTTGGGTGGATGGATGGGTAGTAAGATGTGTAGATAGGTACGTAGGTAGGTAGGTAGGTATGTAGGTAGGTAGGTGCATAGGTAGGTAAGTAGGTAGGTATTAACGATAAACAATTTCCGTATTCAAAAGTTGCTCCAGATCCGGTAAATCAATCAATGATGTGCCATGTCGGAAAGCGTAGGCGGTCATGACTCGGCATTTCACTCGATCACCGGAGTCGTGGAACAGCTCAGTGTTCCTGTCTCGTCCATGCTATGTGGCCAAGCCATCCAGGTATTTAATCTGCCTTTAGGCGAATCATAATGAACTAGGCACTTTTAAAGAAGGTAGTTTGCCGATGCTTTCATTATATGACAGTGACCATTCAGGTCGGTGACGCCAGCCATTGTCCCGTGAAAGAGATCTTCTGCCTACCGTCGCGAAACTTGAGACCATAACCAACAACTATCTGTCGGCTGCCCTCAAAATTCCATCCACCACCTGCTTCCGTGGCTTCTTTTGAACACTTCCAATGAACGAATACGAAATAACACCACATAATCCACAGGAAAACACTAAAAACAGCGTCTCCCGAAAAATAAACGCGTCTTGTCGTCACAAATTTCTTCTTCTTCTTCTTCTTCTTCTTCTTCTTCTTCTTCTTCTTCTTCTTCTTCTTCTTCTTCTTCTTCTTCTTCTTCTTCTTCTTCTTCTTCTTCTTCTTCTTTTTCTTCTCCTTCTTCAGCATTCAGAGCCATTGAGGTTCTTTGCTGCAGATACAAGCCGTCTCCATTCGTCTCTCTGGTTGACCTTCTCTTGCCAGTCGTTGATTCCAAGTGCTTGTAGGTCTGTATATATATTTTATCTCTCCATCGTCTTCTTGGTCTACCTCGGGGTCTATGGTCATTTATTTCCTGAGTGTAAGCGAGTTTTGTTTCCCTATTATCTTCCATTCTTTCTATATGCCCCAGCCATTGCAGTATATTAGCCTTCATGATACCTGTGATTAGCGGGGACTTAAACAGATCATAAATGTCTTTGTTGCTTCTTCTTTTCCACTCTCCACTTTGTGTGTCCCTGATGGGCCCAAAGATACGTCTTAAGACTTTGTTCTCAAAGGTTTGTAACAAGGCTTCGTCTCCTTTCGTTGTACTCCAGGTTTCAGAGCCATATAGCACAACTGGTCACCATTTTACCGGAAGTTATTCGGTAAATACAGAAGTAAAATGAGGTCCTCGTCCTCTCCTTGAGTCACATCAAGTATATGATGCTAGGCCTGGTAAGGACCCGACCAGGGTTGCCAGATACGTGGGCATCAAAAGGAGGACAAAATAAGACAAAAAATAGGACAAAGGAGGACATATTGAATGTTTCATTTGAATCGTTCCAGATTAAACCCACAATCAGTACAATTTTATTACAATAGCTGCCAATAAGTGTATCTTACTCTTAGTGAATCGATCAAGAAACAATCATGTTAAAAAATAAACATAAATTCAATGGAGGCCTTTTTCAAAATGCTAAAAAAATAAAAACATTATTTAAACAGCCGATTGTACAATTATTATCTTATAATCTTTATTAATTACTCATAAAATATTTTTTTTTAAACATAAAATATAAGAAAAGCCGGACAATTTAAAGGTCTTTAGCTTTGCCTGCCGTACGGAGAATATTAGGCTAAAAAGGAGGACATGCCCTCTTTTTTCCGGACGATTGGCAACCCTAGACCCTACTGACACTTGATGGGTGATGTGGTAAACATCAGACCAGCTGCCTTAATCTTCCAGAACATTTCCTGGTACTTATGTTAGGCTGGGTCAACCTGGAACCCATGTCAGTCTGCAAAAAGACAGACCCGGAGCCCCGGTGAGTACTGGGATTTTTTCACATGGACTTCTAGTAATAAAGTTTCCCCTGGTCTCTGGGTAGTGAGATCGGACGCCCGTGTGTATTGTTGCGCACGTAAAAAATCCATTGGCAGTTGGAAATCGAAAAAGAGTAGCCTAACGGCGCTCCCCGGGCAAAATTTCCAGTTAAAAATCTACCCAAAGTATTTCAGGATCCTCGCCGGTGCTACGGAGTTCGTGCACTGAGCTGAGTTTCTCCAGACTCAGGTTTGAGTTAGGAGGAGAACGGAGCACTTATGGGTTACACCCGTGTGCCGTGATGTTGATCCATCGACTAAACTAAACTAAACTAAAAAGACAGACCCACATCGAGGGCTTCAGAACACGGGGGACTGAGTCGGTGGCCAACCGCGCAATTAGTATGCAACCGAAGGTGCCAATCGTGCTATTCACTGTGCTACCGAAGTTGCCAATCGTGCTATTTACAAAGCCACCGAAGTTACCTATTACAGACATAAGTCTTACATTCATTTGCTTTCCTTGCGGGCACGGATTTCTCTGGGCCCGAGTAAATAACCATTATCCTGTAGATCTGTATTATGTTAGAAGTCTAACAACATAAACTAGATGCTAAAATTTGATAACAGCAAACAAAACACGTTTACGAAAACGTCTGTTTGTAAATCTGTTTTACGCCAAGCTTTTTTGTAAGGGTATTTTGCATAACACAACGCAATCATCCAATCATGTTTCTTCTTGAAATGTTCGTAATATACTAACCCGGCGCTCTAGAGAAGAGGTTACAAACGCGATTCGCAATTCCC
>JACEFZ010022858.1:0-11450 GCA_014155875.1 Cepaea nemoralis
CTGCACCCAAGGGGGTTTAATAATTTTTAAACCACTGGAAAGGGGGGTGGATTTGGGCAGAGGAAAATGAAAAACAGGTGGGGCGGGGGGCAAGAGTTTGAAGTGCAACAGCTGATCCAGAGTAACACACATCAAGGGGACAGTCTTTCTACACCGATGGGTCAGTGGTGAGAAACAGACGTAGTGGGGGGGTTTATTGCAGAGGCTAAGGGACGAGTCTTGAAAAACGGAGTCTGGCATATGAGACTACGACCCCCCGCATGAGAATTTAGGTGGGGGTAGTAACAGCGGCATTCCTTGGCTAGAGGAGACTTTGCAACACACGTTTTTTTATTACGGATTCAAAGAGTATCCCTCAGCAAGGTGGAAAAAGGGAAATTTTTCGTGTGGAATGGCAAATGTCGCTTCAGGGGTTTCACAGATTTGAGAATTGCTCGTTAAAAATTTTGAAAAAAACTGGCGAATTTTTTCGCCAGGAATGGAAAGAGAAAGTTAGTTAGGATAGATTTAAAGTTTTAAATTTAAAATTTTAAAGGGACAACTTTTCCTAGTCCAGGTTTTTTCCCTAAATGCCCCCTTTTCCTTGGTGTGAAAGTAAACCCCCCACCAATGTACCACCCACACGTATGCAAAATTTGGGAATTAAAATATAACGACAGAACTATGAGTTACAATACTACAACATTTATTTGCTAATCATAACAATAGACATCGGATGATTGTCAATATGAGGATGATAAAATCATATAACATATTGTGATGAGAAACATTACGTAACTTTACTTGTTACTCGATCTATCTGGATATGTGGTCCAGATCCCCACTCTCCAGTAGACACACACAAAAGAGAAAACGAACAGCTTGCCGGTATTCTGACGATCCTGCCAGTCCTGACACTCCTAGTCAGTAGTCTCTAGTCTTGAGATCTATAACATAGGGCTCCTTGTGAGAGCTTGAAAGAAAGTCAAGAATGTGTTATATCAGTTCTACATCAGCGCAATCCTAATTAAAACATATAACACAAACATATACAATGACCAGTCTGGCCAAGTTTATCTTTCAGCTCGACTGCGTTCACCATCCTCCTTCTCCCTCCTACTGTCTTAGTCGGGGACGGGCTTTTCAATTGTCTCACACGCCTGTAATGATTACATTTCTGCCGCCCCATGTCCATGTCGCTGATACAGAAATTCTGTGTCGTACAGCCGCTCCGTCCAATGTTAGTTTAGCAGCTCACAGGGTCGGTAAGGGTATTATAATAATGCCTGATCATCCGGGCTTACAAGCCGTGACAAGTAGCTGTGCCAGGTTTCCATGCATTACCGTGGACGCACGCCCACAATACACTGAGAAAGTTTAGCACCATATACCCTATACTACCAATTGTGGGTAATGTCTGTACCATTACACCTCTGCTTCCAACACAATCATTGGCCAATGTGCCAATGTGCAGACAATAGCATAACACTTCATATTGGTAAGTTTGCATATGACAAATCAATACATCAAACATCCAATACACATAAACATATTGATTAAACTAGACATATTATGATACTTTAACATAATAGCATACTGCACTAGTTAGTTACTGCTGTTGTAAGAATTAAATAAATAGTCAGTTGACTATAATCTGTACAACAAATGCACACACCAACAGGCAACTACGATAGTGTACAAAGAAATGACAAGCATCTACCAAGACACCTAAAAGTATACTTAGACAAGATCTGTCTTACATAAGGTTCTACTTCTCAGAAGAGTAACACTTTAAAGCAATATGATATTGAACACATAACTTAGAAAGAATACTCAAGTAACCTGAAGCAATGATAATTCTGGAAGTAACCTAGGTCAGATATAGACTGAAAGTCAGTACATCCATCTAAAACTCGACTAGTTACTAAGAATTAATTCTCCTAGTTAAATCTAGCAACCTAAGAATCATACAAAACGAGCTGGTTGTCTCACCTGTTCTGAAGTCAGACTTAATCTAACATAAAACAGGCTAGGGACCCTTATTTAACTCTTTCACTACCAAACAAAAACTGGGCTGTGACCAAACAGACATTTATGGCAGAAAATTGGAACTAGGGGTGTGTTACAATAATGCTTTTAAAATGGTTAAGGTGGTAGAAGACCTATTGTATTACATATCAAATTAAAGAGGATTGCACAAGGAACATGACAGTGTTAATAATTAATTGATAGGTTACAAATATTATGACAATAATGAGAGGTTTAATAATAACAAATGAAATTAAAGAGGTAAAAATTATTTAAAAAACTGCACATGTAAGGTGTTTTCTACACTCCTATACTGCTAATCATGTTTAATTTACTGAATAATCAAACAAACACCACTTGTCTTCAAGAATATAAACAGTATTGCTCATTTAAATCACCCAAAAGGAAGTTTTGGTGCATATTCTGAACCATGTCTTTTTCACACAAATGAAAAAAACTAATGGCCGAAATCTGGAAATTGGTGTATGTCGCATAATGTTATGAAAATGGTTAAAATTGTAGCAGAAATGTTGTATTATATATCAAAATAAAGGAGATAGCACAAGGAATATGTTGGTAGGAGAATTTTTGCTGTATGTTGTAAATAAAATACAAATAATAATATAACTTCTAAAATAATTTGTTAAAAAGAGGTAAAAATAATGTAAACATTGTACTTACCGAGGGGGGCGTTGTTATCCAATATCCTGATCACTGCTAATCCAATTGAATTTACTGAACAAACAACACTATTCTAAACTATAAACACCATTGCTTCCAATCAAACCATCCGAAAAGAAGTTTCGCCGCAGATTCTGAATCATGTATTTTTTTTTCAGACAAAAATTAGGAAAAACACTTGGCAGATTTACATTTAATTGTCATGTCTGTTTGTTTTTATTTACTATATGTGGCAGTCTATTTGTGATAGGCTGCAACGCAAACTTTGGCGCACAAGTCTGGTCTATTAGTACAGCCGGAGCAAACAAAAGATGATATGTGTCGTTTAGTTCGAGTGCTGCAAAGTGTCGTTTAGTTCGAGTGCTGCAAAAAACACAGTCTCTATTGACACCGACAAATTCTATTAAATGCTTGGCTCATGTAAATCTTTCGGCATAATTTCCTGCAACAGACTGAAATTCTTCGGCAGGCAGAGTGTCAAACTTTCAGGAATACTCTGAGCTACTTCGCGATGAGCACTTTCCTTTACTTGAAAACCTTCTGTAACAATTTTTTTCCTCCTTTCTCTGTTTGCCATATGGAATGTAGGATGTGAGCATTGATCTGTGCAATTTCAAAGATCTAGTAGTAGATATTCTTCCACCACGTAATGGTTTTCCTATCATGGATATTATAATATCCAACCATTTGGTCCATTCTGTCGCAGCCATTCATCGCCGTTTTATTTTCATGGAGACCATCTTCAGCTTGCTTTGCGGTTTTCGCAATCCGCTCTCAACAATTCTAACTACAGACTTGGTAGAGACAACAATGCCTGGTTTTTTAGCTTTGTTTAGCCCTTCCACCAAATAATCATATCATCAATGGACACATTTTCAAATGGGTAAAATGCTTCCTGGATATTCTTCAGAGTCAACAAGAGCAACTTGAGCATAGCGTACGATGGGTAGCGTTGTGATGTTCTGTTGTGATAATTTGGTGTGTCCAGTGTGTGCCGCGTGGTTACACACCCGCTTCACACGCGTGATCCGGGACTGTTTCCGGATCCGGTCAGGGATATGCACTACTGACGAGCTCAAATGAGGGCGAAACTCGAGTATAGTGCTTCCATATTGACGTGGATAGGCCTTAGGTTCATACCAGAATGCGATCAGCGTTGCCAGTAGTGGGTTGTGCTCAATATTTAAATTTCAACAAGAGGATAAATTTTTTTTTTTTGGGGGGGGGGGGGGGGGGGGGTTACCCTCAGGTTGACATACATGAAACATGGTGTGATAAATATATTATAATTTTCTAATTGATTACTGGGAAACGTAGTGGCAGTGCCACATACCAAGGAGTATATAAATGTGCACTTGTACACCGGTAGTCTTTGATACATGGTCTTGGATCAAGTCCCATAGCAATAATGACAGACGTAAACTTCAGCCATTCGTGCTTCGTTGTCAAACACTCAGCTGTTGACGAACATTCACTGGTTTTTCTTTATCACCACGTGCTAAACTTTAGACACAACTAAAACTACTTTCTAAATATTCACATTCACATATTATTATAAACAATAATCTAGCTTGATCTCAAGTCATACTACGTGGACGCAAACTGGTGGGCGTTTCCATTGTGAAAAACCAAAACAAACAAATTAACACTACCTTAAAACTGAAAATTCACAAGAATCCAAAATTAGAAAACGATTGACCGCTCCGAGATGGCGTAGAGATCTTTCGGCTGTACTACTTTTTAGTTTACTGTAACTTAAAATTCCGAAACGGAGCAGAAATATGTGAAATAAACCACTGATCATTTTGTGGCACTAAAACGGCGGACTGCCATCTCAGGAAATACAACGTGCCCACAGATGGGATCACGGTAGCGAAAGAGTTAAGCTGAGTCAAGCAGACCGTATTATCTCCTTGGCATTCCCGTCATAAATTCTTCTTATCTCCTCCTGACAGTAATTGCAATTAACTCCAAGTCTGTCCAGTCATAAAATTCTTTCTGCATACACACTAGCCTTCACACCTGTGGGTCTGACCATTATTAGCCCACTGAGTCTTATCAGTGATTTCACACCTTGCGCCTCTAGTCTCTACCAGATGGGGTCAGCCATCGCGGTTGGGTGATTTCCTAGCTATTCTTATCAGGTGTCATGTCAAGGGAACAGTTAGATTCTCATGGTCAACAGCCAGTTTACAACTATGTTGGTAAACCAGGTTTTAATTACACAGTCCATGGCCCAGTTCATTGTTGATTCAGCAGGTCTGGGTCAGCAGTTTCCCAAGGTGTATACTAATTATCTAGTTGCCATTTTACTTGCCATCTGCAAGCTTACGTCATGGCTAGTTGGTTTTAATTACTATTCAGTCCCTTGAGTCTGCCCTCCCGTCTGGCTGGATTGATAACAAATGGGGGTGACTGGTACTGGTGTCAAATTAACTTCCCAAATAGAAAGCCATTCCTGGTGGTTTGTTTACTTGCAGGTTTTGCAAGCTTACGTCAAGACGGTATAGCCTTGAATATAGAGAAAACAGTTTTGTTCGTCTGTTGATTCTCTACATGGCCTATCAAAAGTGAACCGAAAATTGTTCTGGGAAGTAAAGGCTGCCAATTCGTGACACCGTTGGCTAGAGGAGACTACTGCAACACACGTTGTATTCATTACGGATTCAAAGAGTATGCTCAGCAAGGTGGAGAAAGGAATGTTTCGTGTGGAATGGCTAATGTCGCTTCAGAGGTCACAGATTGTGAGAATTGTATGGATATATTGCCCTGGTCATGCGGGGTACGGGGGAATGAACAGGCTGATAGGCTAGTAAGGAATGCACCTCTTGGTGGCAAATTGCCTATAGACAAAGGGGAGGTGGTCGTGCGCTTGTGGGACCAGGTGGAGAAGGCGGAGGAACAGACTGAGAACCCATATGTGGAAAGAATGAGATTGCGGGAGAACGGCAGGGGTTCAGGAAGAATCTCAAAACTGAGAGGGAAGACCAGGATAACTTTTTATCAGATAGTGATGGGAACGATTAGTAGTGTGACTCTTCGCTGGCTGTTGAACGAGGGGACGGAGCGCGTATGGGGATGTCCTGAGTGCAGTGATATCGGTTCTTAACTCAACTCAAATCAAAGTCTCGCAATGCCTGTCTGTAGAATTGAATTTCCCGTACCCCTCGCATACCCCAATGGATTCTGAGCTTGGGGACGGGAAGGTGCACTTTGCAACATAGTACGCATGTTGACGGCCCTTCAGTACTGGCTCTGGAGGAAAACGGTTACGTCAGTATCACCTTGACAGGTGTCAGCCCTTGTCCGTCAACCTGAACTTAGTGCACGGGGCTTACGGGTCAAAACGCATGGTCTTGGATAGTGTTGGACCAGTCAAGCAACCAACCAGCCATCTAGTCTGCCAGCCAACCAGCCAACCAGTCAACCATCTAGTCTACCACCCAAACAACCAGATAATAAACCAACTATATAACCAATCAACCAGAAAACCAACCCATTAGCCAATCAATCGACCAACCTGCCACCCAGTCCACTAATTACTAAACCAACCAACTAAATATCCAGCTTACCAAACAAGTAGCTAGCCACCCATCTAACCAACCAACCAGCCAATCTATCAACTACCTAACCAAGCAACAAGCAACCAGTCAACTAACTTGTTTTCTGGGATCCATTGAATCCTTCGCGTGTCGAAAATTGTGGTCTAGATTTTTCGCCATTTTTCTCTAATGTTTTGCTATACAGTTATTATCGAAAGCACATCATTATAAATTATTATTTGTCTTTTATAATTTGTTCTTTTCTGAATAAATGTTCCTGCTGTTCGTTTCAAAGTTTCTGCGTTCAAATTGTTACAAAATAAAATTGTGTCGACTGTTGTTTGCCGTCCAACATAAGTCTTGCAGATGTGACAGAACGTTCTGGCGTGTGACAGCCGTGTGGGAAGCAAGCCGCACTCCGTGCCCTGTTCTGCACATCGGTGCCACAAACACACAAAAGGTTAACCCAAACACCATCATGGCAAATGTTATGACATCTCCGTGAGCTTTAACCTGCTGTCATACCACGAGTATTATCTTCAATCTGTCATAGACAGCACTTTCTCCTATCTTGAAGCTGAGGTGGATAGTACATTCTTCTATCTTGAAGCTGGGGTAGATAGCACTTCTCATATCTTGAAGCGGGGTAGATAGCACTTTCTCCTATCTTGAAGCTGAGGTGGATAGTACTTTCTCCTATATTGAAGCTGAGGTAGACAATACTTTATCCTATCTTGAAGCTGGGGTAGATAGCTCATTCTTCTATCTTGAAGCTGGGGTAGATAGCACTTCTCATATCTTGAAGCGGGGTAGATAGCAGTTTCTTCTATCTTGAAGTTCAGGTAGATATCACTTTCTCATATCTTAAAGCAGAGATACATAGCAAGTTCTCATATCTTGAAGCTGAGATACATAGCACTTTCTTCTATCTTGAAGCTGAGGTAGATAGCACTTTCTCATATCTTGAATCTGAGATACATAGCACTTTCTCATATCTTGAAGCTGAGATACATAGTACTTTCTTCTATCTTGAAGCTGAGGTAGATAGCACTTTCTCATATCTTGAAGCTGAGATACATAGCACTTTCTCATATCTTGAAGCTGAGATACATAGTACTTTCTTCTATCTTGAAGCTGAGGTAGATAGCACTTTCTCATATCTTGAAGCTGAGATACATAGCACTTTCTTCTATCTTGAAGCTGAGATACATAGTACTTTCTTCTATCTTGAAGCTGAGGTAGATAGCACTTTCTCATATCTTGAAGCTGAGATACATAGCACTTTCTTCTATCTTGAAGCTGAGGTAGATAGCACTTTCTCATATCTTGAAGCTGAGATACATAGCACTTTCTCATATCTTGAAGCTGAGATACATAGTACTTTCTTCTATCTTGAAGCTGGGGTAGATAGCTCATTCTTCTATCTTGAAGCTGGGGTAGATAGCACTTCTCATATCTTGAAATGAGATACATAGTACTTTCTTCTATCTTGAAGCTGAGGTAGATAGCACTTTCTCATATCTTGAAGCTGAGATACATAGTACTTTCTTCTATCTTGAAGCTGAGGTAGATAGCACTTTCTCATATCTTGAAGCTGAGATACATAGCACTTTCTTCTATCTTGAAGCTGAGGTAGATAGCACTTTCTCATATCTTGAAGCTGAGATACATAGCACTTTCTCATATCTTGAAGCTGAGATACATACTACTTTCTTCTATCTTGAAGCTGAGGTAGATAGCACTTTCTCATATCTTGAAGCTGAGATACATAGCACTTTCTCATATCTTGAAGCTGAGATACATAGTACTTTCTTCTATCTTGAAGCTGGGGTAGATAGCTCATTCTTCTATCTTGAAGCTGGGGTAGATAGCACTTCTCATATCTTGAAATGAGATACATAGTACTTTCTTCTATCTTGAAGCTGAGGTAGATAGCACTTTCTCATATCTTGAAGCTGAGATACATAGCACTTTCTCATATCTTGAAGCTGAGATACATAGTACTTTCTTCTATCTTGAAGCTGAGGTAGATAGCACTTTCTCATATCTTGAAGCTGAGATACATAGCACTTTCTCATATCTTGAAGCTGAGATACATAGTACTTTCTTCTATCTTGAAGCAGAGGTAGAGATCGACTAGTCTTTTTTCGGTTTCCTTCCGTCTATGTTGCTTCTACTGTCTAGAAGAAACTAGACACATTGGTTAACATGAACATGTGCCATAGAAAGCCAGAATAACCAGATGGCCTCTAACTCGTCTTATGGCTCCGGCCGAGGCTGCTGTAACACCTGGATGAGGTATTATATGAAGCCCATGTATAGGGCAGTCCATGCAAATATGTCTCCGACAAACTGCGTTCATTGAACAATAAATGGCATTTTGCAATCACCGTAACTTCCCCTCGGTATTGGATGCGGAATTCACAGACAATTTAATACTTAAAACCTAGAACTAATCCCAGCCGATCTGAACATAAGCAGGTAATTAAGTAAATGCGCCTTTGATACTCCTTTAGGTGCATACCCACTCAATGCCGATTGGTCTATGCAAATATAGGTCCAGAAGTCTTGAGTCTGCAGAGCTGTAGCATGACCTAGTTGTCTCCTAATGTGCCTGTCCCAAGATGTGAAGGTGCCCTACTAATATAGCATACCCCGACTGTTCCTGAACTGGGGAAGGAGAATGAGAGCTCCACAACACAGTCTCCGTACACTAATGAACAGTCTTCGTACACTACTGGACACAGTCTCTGTACAATACTGGGCACAGTCTCTGTAGATTATTGGACGCAGTCTCTGTAGATTACTGAACACAGTCTCTGTAGATTACTGAACACAGTCTCTGTAGATTACTGGACACAGTCTCTGTAGATTACTGGGTACAGTCTTTGTAGATTATTGGACACAGTCTCTGTAGATTACTGGACACAGTCTCTGTAGATTACTGGACACAGTCTCTGTAGATTACTGGACACAGTCTCTGTAGATTACTGGGCACAGTCTCTGTAGATTACTGGACAGTCGATGTAGATTACTGGACACGGTCTCTGTAGATTACAGGACACAGTCTCTGTAGATTACTGGACACAGTCTCTGTAGATTACTGGACACAGTCTCTGTAGATTACTGGACACATTCTCTGTAGATTACTGGACAGTCGATGTAGATTACTGGACATAATCTCTGTAGATTACTGGACACAGTCTCTGTAGATTACTGGACACAGTCTCTGTAGATTACTGGACACAGTCTCTGTAGATTACTGGACACAGTCTCTGTAGATTACTGGACACAGTCTCTGTAGATTACTGGACAGTCGATGTAGATTACTGGACACAATCTCTGTAGATTACTGGACACAGTCTATGTAGATTACTGGACACAATCTCTGTAGATTACTGTGGACACAGTCTCTGTAGATTACTGGACACAGTCTCTGTAGATTACTGGACACAATCTTTGTAGATTACTGGACACAGTCTCTGTAGATTACTGGACACACTCTCTGTAGATTACTGGACACAGTCTCTGTAGATTACTGGACACAATCTCTGTAGATTACTGGACACAATCTCTGTAGATTACTGGACACAGTCTCTGTAGATTACTGGACACAGTCTCCATACACTACTGGACACAGTCTCCGTACACTACTGGACACAGTCTCCATACACTACTGGACACTGACTCCGTGGACTGCTTAACACAATATCCGTCGGGGAGGAAGTCATCACACAAACCTGGCTGCCGTCAATGCAAGTCCATTTAGAGCCCACACGTCCTGAACGCTTGTTTATCGGAGTGACGTGTCAAAACAGTCTTTGATGATATTCACAAACAGCAACAACACCGTCATCACTATCATCAACAACAACATCATCATCAACAACATCATCATCAACATCAATAACATCATCAACATCAACATCAACAACATCAATAACAACTCTCCCTTACTTGTAGAACTCTACCGATAGTCAGTTTATTACCGAAGCGTAATATATCGCCAAATATGACGTCCCATGTTAAAAGAATATGTCGCCATATTAAGGGTATTATGTTATTTGTATCCCTTCTTGGTATCCCCCGCAATTCAATGCTCTGTGAACTAAAATGTACAATATAATACTTGCTCAACTGATTGTCTATCATGTTTGGTTCAAATCTACTTGTTGTTTGGCCATGAATCAGTTATTAAATAGTCATAAAAATTGCAGTGATAAAAGAGTGACAAAAAACATCCTAATGTTTCTTCTTCTTCTGCTGCGTTCATCCGGAGTTTTTTTTTCCGGATGTGATTGCGTTGTGCCTGTTTACAGCAGAGCTGCGTTCTTGCGCCGTTAGGCCGACACATCCGACATCTGCGGGATTCTAATGTTTTAAACCTAAGATCAAATGATTATCAATCGACAAGAACAGTAAGAATTAACTGAAATGGAAGTATAAGAACGATGTTACAAGTAAACAAGGAAACAGCAGCAGCATAGGAGACGGAGGAAGAGGTTGACGAGGAAGACAACAACGAGGAGGAGGAGGAGGAGGAGGAGGAGGAGGAGGAGGAGGAGGCGGAGGCGGAGGCGGAGGCGGAGGCGGAGGAGGTGGAGGAGGAGCAGCAGCAGCAGCTAGCATACGAACGAAGGAACAAACTTTATTTTCAAAGGGTTAAGAATTGGCATGCAGGCCCGTCTGAAAGTCCGCCCTTCTATCACTCTTTCATACATTATTTCATTCACACATCATTCAAGGCTAACTGCAAACAGCATCTATTTAAAAGATATGCATTATAAAGGCATAGGGAAAATGCAAAAATCAATACTTTATTTCATATCCCTTACAGGACGCTGCAGTCCACATCGACATTTTTCAGCTGCTGTTTATGTACTAGACAAGATTACGCTCAGTAGTTTGCCATTGCTTTCTGAGCGACCGGCGCACATACCCCGTAAATTACCAACGCGGCGAGAACCACTATCGATTCTCTTGCACAATCAATACTACACGACTCAGTAATATTAATGAATGATGTGGTACTTGTTATTAGCTATGTGGAATATACTGGTCTACCAAAAGCGGACTGGCTGTTATACTAGGATGTTATTGTTATTATGTTTTCTTTTCTTAAGGGGGAAGGTAATCCGGATGTGGAGGAAGAAGAGGAAGAAGAGGAAGAAGCTGCTGCTGCGACTGCAGCCACAGCCACGCCAACCTAGCTTTATCAAA
>JACEFZ010022859.1:0-10035 GCA_014155875.1 Cepaea nemoralis
GAAAGGGGCGTTATGAATGTTTTTTTTCAGGCCAATAAGTGTACTTCCGGTGTCGCGAATCTGTAGCAAACTTGCCATTAACATACCCGTGATAGATGTCAATCTGCCTTTTGAGTCTATTACCAAGTTAGTTTCCCTCATTGGAAATAGGGATGGCGTGCCGCATGTTGGGGATACCATTTTCAAAAAAGGTATTACAGACAGGCATGTGTTAAAAAAAAAATACAAAGCCGTGCTGCATTCCGGATGTTTTTCTGGATTTTCGTTTTCTGACGCTGAGCTATCGAAAAAGGCGGCTTGGGTTTGTTGGTCATATGCCTCCTCAAAATCCATGCGATGGTGACCGTAAGTTGCAAAAAACTTTACGTAAACTTTTGAACGATTTACGTTCTTGTCTTGTCTGTTTACAATTTTTTGCAAGTATGTTTGGTACCCTGGGTTTTTTATCGCACACTCGTTCAAATGGTGAGACATTGACAATGAATGCAATTCTAAATTTCTCAGAGGTAGGCCTTTTTGGTTTTTGCCTCTATGTTTTTTTTCATAGTTGGCTGCTGCTACCCAGTTACTGTCAGTAGCTTCAGTGGCAAAGCACTGTTTATTGGGCCTTTTAAATAGCCCACCCACGTCTTTCCATTTTTTCCCACATTTGCATTCTTTCCCTCCTGTAAGAACTTAGAAAAAAAGAAGGGATAGAAAAAATGACTTTATCTCAAATGATGAATCTTCTAATCTATCAAAAATTTTTTTTAAATTTTGGCTGCTGAAGTCCATTTGCTGAAAATGTCTGGGACTAAACAGAGGTAGTCAGAGAACGTTTGAGTTGATTTGGACTCAGTTTCCCGAATGTCTCTGTAACCCCTCTCGTCTAACATGAAGTGTGCCTTTATCTTAGATTTAATATAATGGTACTTTTTCTGAGGCTTTGGGGATGGTTTAAATGACTTTAAGAGGTTCCCCAGATAGATCCTAATTATAGAATATTCCATTCCGAAAGTGGAACTTGGTAATGTTCCATTAAAGTCTCAAAATTTTGGGTAAGGCTGCTATGCAGTCACCCGAGGTATAGTTACGTACGATACCTTGATACTTCTTATACGGTTTTCTTTTTTCCAGTCTTTCAGATTTCTTTAACTCTTTATTTATTGCAGTCTCAGTGTCAAGTTGTTTCATTTCAACTGTAACTCTAGTTCTTCTCTTTACTCTGGGTGCTATTTTTTGCTTTTAAATTCACTGTCTATCTCCTTTGCTTTTAAAGGTTTCTGCCTCTGATTGCTTGGCAGCCTTTTCAATCTCTGCCTGTTTCAAGGCTGTTTCTGTTCTGCTTGCTTGGCGCCATTTGCTTTTTTTAGAGCTCTTTCTGCTGCTCTTCTTCGCGCTCACGTATTCAGCGTATTTGTTCTCACTCCATTGTGTTAATTCATCACCTGCTAACTTTAATTTTAACCCCATATCGATGAAATCAAATAATGACGACTTTAATGGAGAAAATACGTCAATAAAAATCAACCACACAAAATATTTTTTAAATGGTTAGTAGAAAAAAAAATTTTACAATTGATTTGACTATACGATGCGTGCCCACTAAGCATACGTAAATTTAAAAGTAAAGAAAAATATACTCAATTGCCGGGATACGGTGAAGAATCGTGGACAATGGGGCCCCGGAAAACTGTAGGGTCGTTACTTTGGAACCACTAATGCCTCACGGAAAGGTTAGGAGGGGTACCGCAAAAACCTGCTTTTTTTTTTGGAGAGAAAAAATTTAGTGTCTATTTTTGGTGGTGCCTGGAAAGTCCTAAGTGTTGGTTAGGTTTGGATGGGGTCGAGTAAATTGTATGTCGTAAATTTGTCGTCAACAGTGTTCTTTCAACAAAGTTACACTCTTCCAAAACTCTTTGCGTTCCCCAAACTCAATACACAAAGACAATTATCTGTATTGAACATCAATAACATTGAGGGCACATCCTTACATCAAGATGACATTCAGTAAGGACTAACATCAAGTTTACAAGATGGCGACAAGGTCAAAATGGCGACAAAATCACAAAGTCGCAAGGTCAAACGGTGCACTTTCACAAATCCAAATGTTTACACTTTTACAGGATCAAACAATATGTACTGCAATTTACAATGGTTTTACACAAATTTAAACAATGTGTAATGATCAACTAGACTTTCCCGATCACCTTTAAATAGCTAAACCTTGACAAATTTTTTCAAGTTCAAGAATTATAGTTTTAGATAACAAAGCGAGCAAAACACGTCTAAATTATTAGGTTTTTAAACAAGGGGCGAGAACCCACGTCCACACTGTCAGGATCTTATAATTGGCTCGTTGGCTAACACGGTGAGACAGTACAAGTATAACGGATTCGCGTAAAACACAGAACAAAGTTCTATGGATTTTTGCCCATTAAATACAGAACGATAATTACAACAATCTGTAATATTAACTCACGACGCTCACAACCACAATACAGCTCATAGGTCTGACGCTCAAGATATCAGTCGTTCGGCTTTCAACACGGAGATTCACACAAACGCCTTGCTCTCATCACACATGTCCTTCCAGTCTCCGGTCCCAGCTTGGTCTGAGCTATCACGCACACTGCCCACTGCCTCTGGTGGGGTCACGTGGCCTGCGTGCGTCTGTCGTCAGCCTGACCGCTGGTCGCGTGTCAGGTACAATCTTGCCAGCCGACAATTCTTGTCCGCCGGGTGTCGTAACGATGTTGCTGCATAGCTATACCCATGTTAGGCTCTACCTGTATTCCCAAAAAAATATCACTAAGCAGTATGCACCTAATGTTTCAGCCCAAGTATTACTCATGTATTCACAACTTATATCACTCTGCAGTATGCACCTAATGTTTCAGCACAAGTATTACTCAGTGTATTCACACAATATATCACTCTGCAGTATGCACCTAATGTTTCAGCCCAAGTATTACTCATGTATTCACAACATATATCAGCTTGCAGTATGCACCTAATGTTTCAGCCCAAGTATTACTCATGTATTCACAACATATATCACTCTGCAGTATGCACCTAATGTTTCAGCAAAAGTATTACTCATGTATTCACAACATATATCACTCTGCAGTATGCACCTAATGTTTCAGCCCAAGTATTACTCATGTATTCACAACATATATCACTCTGCAGTATGCACCTAATTTTTCAGCAAAAGTATTACTCATGTATTCACAACATATATCACTCTGCAGTATGCACCTAATGTTTCAGCCCAAGTATTACTCATGTATTCACAACATATATCACTCTGCAGTATGCACCTAATGTTTCAGCAAAAGTATTACTCATGTATTCACAACATATATCACTGTGCAGTATGCACCTAATGTTTCAGCAAAAGTATTACTCATGTATTCACAACATATATCACTCTGCAGTATGCACCTAATGTTTCAGCAAAAGTATTACTCATGAATTCACAACATATATCACTCTGCAGTATGCACCTAATGTTTCAACCCAAGTATTACTCATGTATTCACAACATATATCAGCTTGCAGTATGCACCTAATGTTTCAGCCCAAGTATTACTAATGTATTCACAACATATATCACTCTGCAGTATGCACCTAATGTTTCAGCCCAAGTATTACTCATGTATTCACAACATATATCACTCTGCAGTATGCACCTAATGTTTCAGCAAAAGTATTACTCATGTATTCACAACATATATTAGTCTGCAGTATGCACCTAATGTTTCAGCCCAAGTATTACTCATGTATTCACAACATATATGACTCTGCAGTATGCACCTAGTGTTTCAGCCCAAGAATTACTCATGTATTCACAACATATATCACTAAGCAGTATGCACCTAATGTTTCAGCCCAAGTATTACTCTTGCATTCACAACATATATCACTCTGCAGTATGCACCTAATGTTTCAGCAAAAGTATTACTCATGTATTCACAACATATATCACTCTGCAGTATGCACCTAATGTGTCAGCAAAAGTATTACTCATGTATTCACAACATATATCACTCTGCAGTATGCACCTAATGTTTCAGCCCAAGTATTAATCATGTATTCACAACATATATCACTCTGCAGTATGCACCTAATGTTTCAGCAAAAGTATTACTCATGTATTCACAACATATATCACTCTGCAGTATGCACCTAATGTTTCAGCCCAAGTATTACTCATGTATTCACAACATATATCACTCTGCAGTATGCACCTAATGTTTCAGCAAAAGTATTACTCATGTGTTCACAACATATATCACTCTGCAGTATGCACCTAATGTTTCAGCTCAAGTATTACTCATGTATTCACAACATATATCACTCTGCAGTATGCTTCTAATGTTTCAGCAAAAGTATTACTCATGTATTCACAACATATATCACTCTGCAGTATGCACCTAATGTTTCAGCAAAAGTATTACTCATGTATGCACAACATATATCAATCTGCAGTATGCACCTAATGTTTCAGCAAAAGTATTACTCATGTATTCACAGCATATATCACTCTGCAGTATGCACCTAATGTTTCAGCCCAAGTATTACTCATGTATTCACAACATATATCAGCTAGCAGTATGCACCTAATGTTTCAGCCCAAGTATTACTCATGTATTCACAACATATATCACTCTGCAGTATGCACCTAATGTTTCAGCCCAAGTATTACTCATGTATTCACAACATATATCAGCTTGCAGTATGCACCTAATGTTTCAGCCCAAGTATTACTCATGTATTCACAACATATATCACTCTGCAGTATGCACCTAATGTTTCAGCCCAAGTATTACTCATGTATTCACAACATATATTACTCTGCAGTATGCACCTAATGTTTCAGCCCGAGTATTACTCATGTATTCACAACATATATCACTCTGCAGTATGCACCTAATGTTTCAGCCCAAGTATTACTCATGTAATCACAACATATATCACTCTGCAATATGCACCTAATGTTTCAGCCCAAGTATTACTTATGTATTCACAACATATATTAGTCTGCAGTATGCACCTAATGTTTCAGCAAAAGTATTACTCATGTATTCATAAAATATATCAGCTTGCAGTATGCACCTAATGTTTCAGCCCAAGTATTACTCATGTATTCACAACATATATCACTCTGCAGTATGCACCTAATGTTTCAGCCCAAGTATTACTCATGTATTCACAACATATATCAGCTTGCAGTATGCACCTAATGTTTCAGCCCAAGTATTACTCATGTATTCACAACATATATCACTCTGCAGTATGCACCTAATGTTTCAGCCCAAGTATTACTCATGTATTCACAACACATATTACTCTGCAGTATGCACCTAATGTTTCAGCCCGAGTATTACTCATGTATTCACAACATATATCACTCTGCAGTATGCACCTAATGTTTCAGCCCAAGTATTACTCATGTAATCACAACATATATCACTCTGCAATATGCACCTAATGTTTCAGCCCAAGTATTACTCATGTATTCACAACATATATTAGTCTGCAGTATGCACCTAATGTTTCAGCAAAAGTATTACTCATCTATTCACAACATATATTAGTCTGCAGTATGCACCTAATGTTTCAGCAAAAGTATTACTCATGTATTCACAACATATATTAGTCTGCAGTATGCACCTAATGTTTCAGCCCAAGTATTACTCATGTATTCACAACATATATTAGTCTGCAGTATTCACCTAATGTTTCAGCCCAAGTATTACTCATGTATGCACAACATATATCACTCTGCAGTATGCACCCAATGTTTCAGCCCAAGTATTACTCATGTATTCACAACATATATCACTCTGCAGTATGCACCTAATGTTTCAGCCCAAGTATTACTCATGTATTCACAACATATATCACTCTGCAGTATGCACCTAATGTTTCAGCCCAAGTATTACTCATGTATTCACAACATATATCACTCTGCAGTATGCAACAGATGTTTCAGCCCAAGTATTACTCATGTATTCACAACATATATCACTCTGCAGTATGCACCTAATGTTTCAGCCCAAGTATTACTCATGTATTCACAACATATATCACTCTGCAGTATGCACCTAATGTTTCAGCCCAAGTATTACTCATGTATTCACAACATATATCACTCTGCAGTATGCACCTAATGTTTCAGCAAAAGTATTACTCATGTATTTACAACATATATCACTCTGCAGTATGCACCTAATGTTTCATCTCAAGTATTACTCATGTATTCACAACATATATCACTCTGCAGTATGCACCTAATGTTTCAGCAAAAGTATTACTCATGTATTCACAACATATATCACTGTGCAGTATGCACCTAATGTTTCAGCAAAAGTATTACTCATGTATTCACAACATATATCACTCTGCAGTATGCACCTAATGTTTCAGCAAAAGTATTACTCATGAATTCACAACATATATCATTCTGCAGTATGCACCTAATGTTTCAGCCCAAGTATTACTCATGTATTCACAACATATATCACTCTGCAGTATGCACCTAATGTTTCAGCCCAAGTATTACTCATGTATTCACAACATATATCACTCTGCAGTATGCACCTAATGTTTCAGCCCAAGTATTACTCATGTATTCACAACATATATCACTCTGCAGTATGCACCTAATGTTTCAGCAAAAGTATTACTCATGTATTCACAACATATATCACTCAGCAGTATGCACCTAATGTTTCAGCCCAAGTATTACTCATGTATTCACAACATATATCACTCTGCAGTATGCACCTAATGTTTCAGCAAAAGTATTACTCGTGTATTCACAACATATATCACTCTGCAGAGTGCACCTGATGAGATGCATCAAAATATGCCAGGCAAGACATCTGGAAACATATTCTTTATGGATCTTGTTTGACATCATTTGTGTTCCCCAGTTTGACTTTATCTTCAGTTTGACACGATGTTGGATATATTAGTTAGTTCTCTATTTCATTAAAAATAAATTCTTAATGCTTTTCAGCAACATTCATATTCAAAAGCGCATATCTTCTTTCTAGATATAACGTGCACTTGTGTATGTATGTGAAACGTGGACATTGAGCAGACTAGCTGAAAAAACGTTTAATGGCAGTGTTAATGTTGGTTTTGAGGAAAATGCAAAGAATACCATGTACAGACAGACAAATCAATGGGTAGGTCCTACAAAACACAATGAAAACTGCAAACCTATTACACGAATTAGACTTTAAGAGCACGTTATGAAAAAAAAAAAGTAATCTGGGGATCCTGTGAAATGTCGATACATGACCGCAAACGCTTATAGGCGTGTAAAGCATCGTTCCCACTACGACCTGTCGAAAAGACTCTCGGTCTTTTACCAGTTCCCCGTCTCATGTATTTTCCTGCCTACAGTGTCTTGTGTCCATGTTCAGGTTGACCGACAGGTCACGTCTTCCAGGAACCAGGCCTTTCATGACTGTCCTTCCTAAACCCTTTTGACGTTTAATAGAACCAAAGTGCCTCCAGGACGCCTTACTGTTTATGAGCGTACTGTAGTTACGACTGGCACCTGGCTGTCTTGACAGACGATCGTTGGTACATTAGTTATACCTCCCCATAGCACAAAGCCTGGGCTGACCCAGTCATGGAGGCCCAAGAAGAGAAGCCCCAGGGGCCTGTCAGGGTCTTAAACCTGGCTCGTTATACCTAACACATGTGAGACAAGTACAAGTACAACATGATTGGACTTGAGACACAACGACACGAAGTTCAATGGATTTATTTACAGATCACATGCAATACGATCTAGTTTGGCACGTGATGATCATTACAATACAGATATTATACATCAATACACTTACAGACAACCCACAGCTTACAGTCTATCTCACAAGATGTACAAGCACTCGACTTTCGGGCACAGAACTACACAAAGCCTTTCTCTACCCATACGTCCTGTCTGGTCCGAGTACCCCAGCTGTCTGTCTGTTTCTCGCAAAGCGCTTTCCCTCCTGAAGTGGCTTCACGAGGCCTGCGTGCGTCTTGCTTTGTCCGCTGGAAGTCGATGTTGTTATATACATTGGTATAGAAATACATAAGAATACACATATTGGCATAGAAATACATAAGAAATGCAAGTTGTATTTTAAGACATGTGGTGTTCAATCTTTAACACTTGCCAAGTTTCATCCTCTCGATGGATGATCACCTGAGTTGCAATATTGACCCAGTCAGATCGGTAGCACCAGCTTTCAACGCAACTACCTCGCAACCTCTAAAAAAAAGGTAATAATATGCTTTTTGAAACAAAAAACATCGGGTAAGACTGTAATACGGCTTATATAAGCCGCATTCAACGCTCGAACTCTGACCTCATTTGGCCAGGAGCTCTTCTGTCGGTCTACAACGTCGGTAACCCTATACCATGCCCAGTTGATGACTTCTTGGCGTGTTAACAATCTGGCAACAACATGGCTATTTATATACAACACATATTCGCATACATTTCAATTTACCGCCCTTGGTGTAATAATGTAATAACAATTAAATGAAAGGGACATAAATTCAAACATTATCAAATCTAATATATTACAATTATTCTTTTATTTCTCAGCGTCATAGCTTGATGTTTTTCCATACTAGCGAAAAAATGTCGATAGTATGAATAGGTTAATCAAGATATGATTCTAAGATTTGAAAATTTAATTGAAAAAATATTAATACACAATTCGTGTATTCGAAATTGGTGATTCCTAAATATTTTAGAAGCGTCAAACTTTTTAAAGGTTTTGTTTGTCGTCTGCTAATTTGTTTAAAATTTATAAATTACCCGGGAATAACACGAACGGCTGATGTTAAAAAATTTCTAGAACACCCTTTTTCCGGTCGATTGTAATTCGGAATGAACTTTTCGATATTTCATGTGTTGGGTTTTTCGGGGAAAACTTTGGATTTCATTGACTGCAGTGGTGAAAAATGTCAACTTTTAGGTCACTCTTTCATACACGGATTAAATCCCACGGATAGTTCCAAATCGCAGATACCACTGAGAATTGGAAAATTCGCTTGCGGTAAGTTCAAGCGAATGGGCCGTTTTTGTTTCGTAATATAAACAATTAATATTTTCACTTTCTACACCCACTACACAATTATTCACGACAATTATACATAATAAAAATAAGAAAAATATTATAGTGGGAATAACCCTATCACATACATAGTAGCAACACAGCTTTCGTGAAAAAAAAAATTTACTGATGGCTGTGTGGGGGCGAGTGTATTTAAAACTCTGCACTCAGACATTTGGCTTACTGGGTCGGGCGGACAACGGGAACAAGATCGGCAATCGTGTTGGTTTGCCCGCATTTCGAATTCAAAGCGTAATCTTGAAGCTTAAGAACCAGGGCGCTAATTTGGTTGGTAGGGGTTCCCGAAGTATAAATTTCAATGGACATTGTCGGGGCCCACAAAAAAATGAGTCCCCGGAAATCTGGACAATTTGTTTACCGCCCCTAGGCAAGGGCTTCCAACTGTGGGGCGACCCAAACACGTTGTCTTGGTTTTAATTTTTTAGAGACGAAGTATACAGGGTGTAGAATGTTTTCGTGTTCCTGAAAGAACTGCCCAAACGCACGGAGCTTTCGTCTGTGCGAATCTGAAAAGGGAAAATTTTAATTTGGCAATTGAGAATGGGATTGTTTTAAAATATTTCAGAAAAATAAGAACACTTTCTGGAAAGCAAAATTTAGGGATTCTTTTTACAAACTTTTGAGGGTTTACTTTCGTGTAGGGGTTTGTAATATTTCAGTCATTCAGCAAAATCTGGTTGAACTTTCCCCATAAAATTTAGTAGTCCCAATCATTTTGACTTTCTTTTTGTATCGGGGTGAGATTTCAGTATTTTGGGGGACGTGTTATGTCGTCGTGAAAAACCATTAGAATCGTACCCCAAAAAGGATATTTTTGATGGCGATTTTCACTTTTGCCGGCTTTTACCGTCAGTCGTGGCTGTCTTTTTTTAAAAAAAGGGTTTAAAGGTTTTTTTTG
>JACEFZ010022860.1:0-2500 GCA_014155875.1 Cepaea nemoralis
CGCCAGTTGACATGGCATTTGAAGATGATGATCATGATCCTAAAGCATTCAGGGCCTCTGTATTAGTTGTAATAAATGAGGTTGTCGAACATCTGGGGATACATAAACCCCAAACAGCTTCTGCTTTGGGACAACGCGAAGATCTAGCCATAAATTAACAGATTCAGTACCAAACAAAAAGTAGATTTTGGAACGAATAAAAATGGATGGGGGAATATGGGAATTAAGGGAATGTCACAGCTATGACATAAAACTTGTTAATATGGTAGCAGACATGTTGTATTATAACGCAATGACAACATTTCGGCGATATATAAGCCAATGACATGTAAGGAAAGTCGCTTAAGACGATTAATCACCCAATGGCACTTAATCAGTTACATTAAATTTTCCTTCAAGCAGTTTCTTGCTGTTGGTCTGTTATGCCATAGCTCCATCACGTGTTGTAGATCTGGAGAAGAATGAATGTCCGGTTCTTTCCTCTCTGTCGCAGACGATAATCCTAGGCGTCAAAACCGGCGGTAAAGCTGCACAAATTTAGCACCAGAAAAAAAAAAACACGCAGTGTAGAGAAGCGTCACAACTGTAGATAACAGAGGACGTTGCGGCGATAAGTTTTCATCAGCACACAACAACACACACATCACGGGGATGACACTACAGCTACCACATTACAGACCTCATTTACAGCTTGGATTATAAGCAAATTGTGTCACTAGAGTGTCATTTCTGTTGTCTGAGTGTCGTGGTGTCGTTTTATTATTCTTCGCTGATGAAAGCTTGTCGCGGCAACGTCCTCTGTAATTGGGCAGCTATATTGCTAGCTTACTAAGAATCCGAATGAAAGATACTAACATTGTGTCCTATTTGAAACGTACTACACAAAACAGATCTGATCGCATCCCGGCCACACACTTGTAAACCTGGATATAAAAAATATATCACTATGTTTTAGCGACCTTACAGCAACAGCAACAACAACAACAACACAACTTTATTTTCAAAGGGTTAAGAATTGGGCACGCAGGCCCGTCTTACATTCTGCCCTTCTATCACTCTCTCTCATACATTATATCATTCTCACATCATTCAAGGCGAACTGAAAACGGCAACAATATAAAAGACATGCATTATAAAGGCATGAGAAAAATGAAAAATCAATACTACACGACTCAGTAATAGTAATGACAGCAGCGCACTCAAGCGCGATAAGGCGTACACAAATGGCATTATGTGGACCAAAAGTCACAGTCCTTGTGCTGATCAATACCAGATAACAAATTGTTGGCAACTTCAGAGGCGTGTTGTGTGCACAACTACTGACACCTGGTTTGTCTTGACAGACGATAGTCTGTTACACTGCTTCAAAAAAATAGGGGCACAATAATAGCACAAAGCCTGGGCTGAATTGTAAAGATCATGTGTGGCCCATGCAACAAGATCCCTCTCATGGCGTGCCTTGTTTACTCCAGAGGAAAGGTAACACCGATGCATCTGTAATAAAACAAGTTATAGAAGACGTCCTCTGTTTAGCACAAAACCTGGGCTGAATTCTAGAGACCATATGTTGCCCCACCGTTTCTAAAAGAAAAAGTCGCTGACGCTATGAAATATATGAAGAAAGGAAAAACAGATGGACCAGATGAAACACAATAGAAGAATTAGAAGAATTTTGAGAATTTGGAGAAGATTTATTAACCAAAATGTTGAATAATATTTACAGCAGTGGATATTTACCGAGCGATATGCTGAAATCTGTATTTACAGCAATACCAAAAAAGAATTGGAGCAATTGAATACGAAGACTTTCGAACAATTAACTTCATAAACCATGTCACTAAGCTTCTAGTTAGAATTATAATGAGAACAAGAATAAAAATGGAAATTAGTGAAGAACAGTATGGTTTTGTGGAAGGAAAGGGTACAAACAATGCAATTATATATATTACGAACACTAATAGACAGGTCAATACCATCACTGGCCTTACATCAAAGATCATCTGCGACGAGACCAAAAGGACGTCCAAGAAGAAAATGAATTGACGACATCAAAGACATTGTACAATCACACGGAATGACACCATCCAGTGCCGCCCACCGGGCACTGGAGCGCAAATTATTCCTCCCCACGACGCTTGACGGCAGAAGTTGAAGATGATGATTGATGATGATGATGATGATGATGATGGATGATGATAATGATGATGATGCTTGATGGTGATGATCATTGATGATGATGATGAATGATGATGATGAATGATGAATGATGATGAATGATGATGAATGATGATGAATGATGATGAATGATGATGATGATGATGATGATGATGATGATGATTGATGATGATGATGATTGATGATGATGATGATTGACGATGATTGATGATGATGATGATTGATGATGATTATAATGATTGATGATGATGATTGATGATGATTGATGATGATGATTGATGATGATGATGATTTATGATGATTTATGATTGATGATGATTGATGA
>JACEFZ010022860.1:5000-62500 GCA_014155875.1 Cepaea nemoralis
TCGTAACAACTGGAAAGATCGAGGGGAAGAGAGACAGAGGCAGACTAAGAGAATTGATGCTGGACGGATTGAGACGGTGGCATGGACGAATATCACGAATATTATCGGCAGAGTTGATCCAGAACACCAGAGACCGAGATCTGTGGAGAGCCATGAACGCCTACGCCATCTGGCAGGGCTCTTGATGATGATATGTTGCCCATGCAACATGATCCCTCTCTCGGCCTGACGACGGTATGGGGACAAAGGCTAGTAAACTCACAATTGTTTGTTTCATTGCCATACCCGTACCATTACTGTTAACGTCTGGATAATTAGTAAATTAGACATAGTAATTAATTATATACGGGACTAAAACTTATAACATCTACACCCTAATCAACATCAACACCATCATCATGTGCCATGCCACACGGGTAAGCATTAACCAACCTTCTTCAAAGTTCTCCATGTTCTGGTTAAAGTCTATCGATGTTCATCAGTGCCATCACCTTAGACAATCGGTCATCCTTTCTCTTGGTCTGCGTCTAACTTTCATCGCCTACAACTACTTGTCGCTCAATTCTCCAATGTCTCCTTTCTCACAACATAACTACAGAACAATGTTTGGCTCTGTCGTATTGCTGTGTATAAAATCCTACTTTCATTATCCTTTTCCAGCCATTCGTAAGCAACTATGACCTATCTTGTTAGGGCCTCTTAGTCCCGCAATGTGCTTTTCGGCCAATTGTGGTCCACCAAGGCCCGTCTGCCAGTGTTAATGGATAGAGATTTGGTGAATAGAGTCTACAGTTTGGATAACTGTTTCAGCAACCTGGCCAGAACAAGTGCAGATAAATCTATACCTTGATCTTATCCAAGATCTCTGAACTCTGACTGTCCGAGATGTTCACAGCATTCGTATAGGAACGCATATCTCAGTGTTCTCTAAGCTGTTAAGTAGATGTAAACATAGGGATTTGTCCGCAACAACCTCTCACGGCGAGCCTTCTTCAGCACCTCCAGCCACTTTTTGAGGTGTTGAGCAAAGATGGCGGTCTACCCCCTTCACCGCCGCATCATCCGAGTCTTTGTTTTAGAGTGAATCGACCCCTTCTCCACCCATTTTTTAACAGCTTCGGTGTCAAACAAATGGTAGGTTTGGATCAAACAAAATTGAATGGCGTAAAATGGGACGTAGGGGTGTGTCACAGTTACGACTTAAATGTTGTTAATATTGTAACAGAATCGTTGTATTATATATCAAATTAAAGGGGGTTGTAAAGGTAAAACTGCTGTATTGATATTTAAACTACAATTTGATATAAAAGCCCATGGCTGTTAAGGGAAGATTGAATAAGACGATTTATCATCCCATGGCATTTAATCAGTTCATCGGGGCCTACCACATGTCACTGTATGCAAGCACGCCGAAGTCATTTGTCAACCAGTATGACGGCGCAAACTCATGACGTAGGTCGGTCAGTCGTCGAGTTACTTACTGACGAGATCAATCTCGTGAGAGAGACTAGCTGGATTAGGGAGTGACTGGGAATAAAACCAAATGTATGTCAGTGTGTACTGGATAATGAATTTTGTGTGTGGATTAGCTTTCCCTATTACCAGTGTCCTTCGCCATCAGTCAACCCCATTCCGATTACTGATATTGCAACGGGCGCCGTTAGTATCGGAACTACACGCTGGCTGTTGAAGATGATGACTACGCGCTTAAGGAAATGCCCCGAGTGCAATGGTAACGGTTTAGGATTTAACTCAACACGGTGTGTCGTAATCTTTCATTTCAAGGCTAAAGATTCGATCCGTAAGCTCCTGGACGAGTTTAATGTACTCCCAAATGCAAAAGGGTGTTGCAGCCCGCCAGCTGCACGCCGAGGCTATGATTGTTGAACTATTGATGAAAACTGATCAACGCGCTGCTTGTCAGATACATAAAAATGGGTTGGATGTTGCCCATCTGTTACTGGGGTCTGTTGAAAACAGAAAATAAGACAAGAAGCTTAATCAATGGACCATACAGATACAGACGAACGTGTCTATCCAAGGCGTTATCAATAACAACATAACCATAATATAATAAGAGGGCGCTACAAATGAAAACCTTAAATGTGTTTGTTTTTATTCTTTAGTGAATATATTCTGAAAAAGGGTAAAGAACAAAGGTATCATTTTTTCGATGTGGCCACCACTGCATTCAATGCAAGTCCTCCAGCGCCGATACAGTGCTTGGATTCGTATAGAAATAAATTTTCTGAAGTCGTGAACAGTCAGTCTCAGAAGTCACGATGCTTAGCAACTTCCTACTCCACCCTTACACTTGCTGGACTGACAGGCATGTATCACCATACTGGACTTTCGTTTGCCGATGAATGTCTATTGATTTCATCCCCTCACTGGTTAAAACAAGAAAAGAATAATAGAACGCTGCTCCTCTTTGGTGCATCTAAAAAGTTAGGCGGCCATTTTAATTTGTTATTATGACGTCACCGTATTCGTCTGCACCGTGATGTCACGTGCTAAAACTCTTGACATCTTAACAACAATATCGACAAGTTTCAAGACAATGGCATGGTTATTTTAATTTCTATCGCACATGTAACTGATTCACTGCCGAAGGATAGTTATCGCCACATGTCACTTCCCATTTGGTTTAATCCCAGTTGGACAGAAGGGTATCGTGGTCGTGTTATTTATTTCATTTCTCGGTATCTTCCGCAATTTCATGCTAAGGGAATAAAAAATGTACATTAGAATACTTGTTCCTGTTATCGTGTGCCACGTTTCGTCCAAACCTACTTGTTTGTTTGGCACTGAATCATTTAAGGATTTAATTTGAAGCCCTTCGTACATACAGAAAATAAAACAAGAAGCTCGATCAATGGAAAAACACCCAAATCTTTATCAACGGAAACAATAAAAATAAAAATACATAGGAATGCTTACCTTGTCATTCCACGGGTGACCGTTCCCTTAGTACGTGTTCCTTCGTACAGGGTCTTAGTCAATTCACTCTTAGTCATAGTCTGCGTGTTTATTCCGACTCCAGTTGTCCATGAGGTGCTCGACTAATACATCACTAATGTTGAAAATTGATTTACATGTGTTCAACTAGCAGCTTTAGCGCAGGAGTGTGTTGTGTGTGTTTGTGAGTATGAATGTATTATTATACGTAGGAGGTGGGTGGCGGGCATTGTGAAGCGAAATATCATGTACTGTGATAGTATCGACGATTTTCTGTTTCCTACGTAAGTGATGCCTAGGTGTATCTGTATGCTGGCGAAGGCTCTAACCGCAATGTCTATTTTAATTGCTTGCAAGTTCTACTTATAGTGTTTGTTGACGTCCTTGACAAAGCAAGCTACAGCACTTGAATGGGAGAAGGCTACAGCACTTGCGAGGGAGAAGGCTACAGCACTTGCAAGGGAGAAGGCTAAAGCACTCGCTAGAGAGAAGGCTACAGCACTTGCGAGGGAGAAGGCTACAGCACTCGCTAGAGAGAAGGCTACAGCACTTGCGAGGGAGAAGGCTACATCACTCGCTAGAGAGAAGGTTACAGCACTTGCGAGATAGAAGGCTACAGCACTTGCGAGATAGAAGGCTACAGATCTTGCGAGATAGAAGGCTGCAGCACTCGCTAGAGAGAAGGCTGCAGCACTCGCTAGAGAGAAGGCTGCAGCACTTGCGAGATAGAAGGCTACAGCACTCGCTAGAGAGAAGGCTGCAGCACTCGCTAGAGAGAAGGCTACAGCACTCGCTAGAGAGAAGGCTACAGCACTTGCTAGAGAGAAGGCTACAGCACTTGCGAGGGAGAAGGCTACAGCACTTGCGAGGGAGAAGGCTACATCCCTGGCTAGAGAGAAGGCTACAGCACTTGCGAGATAGAAGGCTACAGAACTTGCGAGATAGAAGGCTACAGCACTCGCTAGAGAGCAGGCTACAGCACTTGCGAGGGAGAAGGCTACAGCACTCGCTAGAGAGAAGGCTACAGCACTCGCTAGAGAGCAGGCTACAGCACTTGCTAGAGAGAAGGCTACAGCACTTGCTAGAGAGAAGAATACAGCACTTGCGAGGGAGAAGGCTACAGCACTTGCGAGGGAGAAGGCTACAGCACTTGCGAGGGAGAAGGCTACAGCACTTGCGAGGGAGAAGGCTACAGCACTTGCAAGGGAGAAGGCTAAAGCACTCGCTAGAGAGAAGGCTACAGCACTTGCGAGGGAGAAGGCTACAGCACTCGCTAGAGAGAAGGCTACAGCACTTGCGAGGGAGAAGGCTACATCACTCGCTAGAGAGAAGGTTACAGCACTTGCGAGATAGAAGGCTACAGCACTTGCGAGATAGAAGGCTACAGATCTTGCGAGATAGAAGGCTGCAGCACTCGCTAGAGAGAAGGCTGCAGCACTCGCTAGAGAGAAGGCTGCAGCACTTGCGAGATAGAAGGCTACAGCACTCGCTAGAGAGAAGGCTGCAGCACTCGCTAGAGAGAAGGCTACAGCACTCGCTAGAGAGAAGGCTACAGCACTTGCTAGAGAGAAGGCTACAGCACTTGCGAGGGAGAAGGCTACAGCACTTGCGAGGGAGAAGGCTACATCCCTCGCTAGAGAGAAGGCTACAGCACTTGCGAGATAGAAGGCTACAGAACTTGCGAGATAGAAGGCTACAGCACTCGCTAGAGAGCAGGCTACAGCACTTGCGAGGGAGAAGGCTACAGCACTCGCTAGAGAGAAGGCTACAGCACTCGCTAGAGAGCAGGCTACAGCACTTGCTAGAGAGAAGGCTACAGCACTTGCTAGAGAGAAGAATACAGCACTTGCGAGGGAGAAGGCTACAGCACTTGCGAGGGAGAAGGCTACATCCCTCGCTAGAGAGAAGGCTACAGCACTTGCGAGATAGAAGGCTACAGAACTTGTGAGATAGAAGGCTACAGCACTCGCTAGAGAGCAGGCTACAGCACTTGCGAGGGAGAAGGCTACAGCACTCGCTAGAGAGAAGGCTACAGCACTCGCTAGAGAGCAGGCTACAGCACTTGCTAGAGAGAAGGCTACAGCACTTGCGAGATAGAAGGCTACAGAACTTGCGAGATATAAGGCTACAGCACTCGCTAGAGAGCAGGCTGCAGCACTCGCTAGAGAGAAGACTACAGCACTTGCGAGGGAGAAGGCTACAGCACTCGCTAGATAGAAGGCTACAGCACTCGCTAGAGAGAAGGCTACAGCACTTGCTAGAGAGAAGGCTACAGCACTCGTTAGAGAGAAGGCTACAGCACTTGCTAGAGAGAAGGCTACAGCACTTGCGAGGGAGAAAGCTAAAGCACTTGAAAGAGATAAAGCTACAGCACTTACGAGTGAGAAGGCTACAGTAATAGTGAGTGAGACGGCTACAGCACTAGTAAGGGAGAAGACTACATCACTTGTGAGTGAGAAGATTACAACACTTGCTAGAGAGAAGACTACAGCACATGCGAGAGAAAAGGCTACAGCACTTGTAAGTGAAACAGCTACAGCACTTGTAAGGGAGAAGACTACATCACTTGTGATTGAGAAGGCTGCAGCACTTGCGAGAGAAAAGACTACAGCACATGCGAGAGAAAAGACTACAGCACATGCGAGAGAAAAGGCTACAGCACTTGTAAGTGAAACAGCTACAGCACTTGTGAGAGAGAAGACTACAGCGCTTGCGAGAGAAAAGACTACAGCATTCGCTAGAGAGAAGACTACAGCACATGCGAGAAAACAGGCTACTGCACTTGTAAGTGAAACAGCTACAGCACTTGTAAGGGAGAAGACTACATCACTTGTGAGTGAGAAGGCTGCAGCACTTGCGGGAGAGAAGACTATATCACTTGTGAGTGAGAAGACTGCAGCACCTACGAATGAAAAGCAAGAACACTCTTTGTCATAGCCACATCTTGACGAGCCCTCCCAGATGTGCACATTAACACTACGGCTGATAAAGACGTTAAGCAGTTTTACGCGTGGGATAACATAAGGTTAAGCGCGTCAATGCCGGCGCGTTAGCGAGGTTGATAGAGAAATGTCCTGATAATATCATAAACAAGGTCGAACAAAGTTTCAGAGTCTAAGCTCATCACCTACTAAGTGATGGAAGGACTAGTCCCCTATTCCTTCGTGTTTTCAGACTTAACATGTGATAATCCTATAACATCACATACCCATAGTAGAAAAATGATTCGGGAACAATTTTCTTTTCTTTTAAATTCCCTGCAATGTCTTTAGAAAAGGCCTTATTGCAGCTTTATGATTGGATTGCCGGCAGGTAGCACCATAGTGACAGCGCAAGTTGCTTATTCTGAGACGTATAAGTCAACTCATTCGTTTGGTTTAAGCTTATAGCGTGTGCGTATCGAACTGACCACTAGTATGGCATGTACTTAATACCGCTAACCACAGCGCCTACCACCTGGTAGTAGTGCTCCTGTAGACATATGTGCCCACGTACTGTAGAGAATGACCACGGAGAAGCTGAAAGTGACCAGAGAGGAGGACTCGATCGAAATGGTATAAGGCTGTATAACAGTTTCATTCTGCTTATACAGTGTGGACAAAGAAACAGGCTGTGCCGCTTCGACTGGTCTTATAAAAAAAATCTAGCACCGAGTCCATACTACAAATATCTTTCACGATGTAGATGAATTCATCTTCGCCATTATGCGATGCAGCAATACAATATGGTCCCCGTATCGCGGCCACCTTGAGCTCCAACCAACCCCAGTAAAGCCTCCTGGAGCCTTAACCAACCCTAGCAAGGCCTTCTGGAGCCCACACCAACCCTCTTTTATTTATATGTGTCCTCTGATGTGCAGAAAGACGAGAGATTACCTTTATTTTCATAAAATGGCAGTAAATTGATTTGAAGTGTATACTCTCTCAGGGAAGTTTTGTTACATCCGCTTGTTCACGTGTAGTAGTAGTAGTACACATATATGATTCTTTCCGACGCGCTGCACAATGCAATGCTGGAAGTTGGGTTGTGTGCAAAGCGAATTCCCGATCTTCCGGCGCAAAGGATGATTGATGATTTGTGAAGCAAGGGGCTGCAGTGCATCGAACTTACGCATGAGGATAACATAGCAGTGGTCCCCCTGTCATGTCTCCACCTTAGAGTCAGAGACGGGCCTGTGTATGTGTGCCAATGACCCCAAGAGCCATACCAACTGTATGTGGTGAGAATAACCTGTGCTACATGTCGGACAGGTCAAGGGATAAGAACCAGACAGAGTGTAAGACCCACAAACTTGTTGCCTTGTAGGTAGACTGTGGACAGCCAAAGGTTAGGGGAAGCAAGCGCGGGAGCTTGCTTGTCGAAATTGGGTGTACTGAACCACGGGCTGGCAAAACTGCAGCCCATTCTTGTTTCGTATTCTTGGTCTCCCTATCTGTTAGCTTGCTTATTTGTTTGTTTTAAAGTTTTGTTTTGTTGTTTGTTTTTTTTGGTTTTGTTTATTTACACATACTTTGGAGAAAATGTTTTTGTGTTGTTTTCTGCATTTGTCTATCCATCCATCCATCACGTGTCATGCCGGTAAGCGTGGGCGGTCATGTTCTGCCATCTGACTCGATCACCAGAGTCATGGATCAGCTCTGTGTTTCTGTCTCGACCATGCCACAAGGCCAAGCCATCCAGGTACTTGCTTCTAGGTCTTCCCCTTGGTCTGTTCCCTTCGATCTTACCAGTTGTCACCAAGTTCTCCAGATCATTTCTTCTCATAACATGCCCAAAAAATTGTGACTGTCTACTTCTAATGTCTCTGATCAGTTTACGATCTTCATTTGTTTCTTGAAGAACTTTCTCATTGGTCTTTCTCGCTGTCCATGGTATTCTTTTGCATTTTCCTCAGACACCGCATTTCTACAGCCATCAGATGTTTTTCAGCCTGACTGCTCATTGCCCAAGCTTCACATCCATATAAAAGTACAGGTTCTATGTAGCATCTCAACACTCTTTTTCTCGCTTCAATTGACATCTTTTTATTGGTCAGTATGTTTTTCATCTTGCTAAAGGATACTTTTGCCATGGCGATTCTTGTTCAAATCTCTTCAAGGCATCTCCCATCAGATGTTATTATTGTTCCGAGATAATTATACCTATTCACTTGTTGAAGAATATTCCCATTTACTTGTATATTACATTGTGGTATTTCGTTCTTCCTAGTGACGACCATAATCTGTCTTTTGTCTATAGTGTAGCGAATTTGCTAGCCATATTTTGCCAACATCCGTGTAAAGAATACAGATGGACATAAAGCAAAAACCATGGCCAATACTCTTTCTGGTAATAGATGAAGATACTCCACAACTAATGCCGACAGATTGCAATATTATATAACACAGATAAGAATGAGACGGAGTCTTTCCTTTATCACTCTGTATGGACGTAACAAATTAATTTTAAACCAAACGTGACTGAGATATTTGAGAAGTCATTGAAAAGCAAACAATATAAATCATTTTATATTTGAAACGGACTTTATAATAAATGAATTCAAGCAAATTATAAATTAATTAAAACACAGAAAGTATCCAGCACCAGAAAAAATGCAAAATGAAATATAAAGTCACTTAGATTCTTCTGGAAAAGAAATGATTATAGATTAATGAATAAACTATAGAAACATTAAAAACTCCCTACGCTGGGAAGTCTTCAGAAGTTGCTATAATGTACATGAATTAGGTGCCATGAACAGATATGTTGTAAGATAGAACGTGCACTGACTATGACTTGTCTTGTTAACACAAAGAACCCATTATAAGTTGCAATACAGGAAACAAGCAATTGCTATCTTTTTTGTTTACTTTCGGCAAGCCTACGATCCAGTTTCGAGAAAGGGTCTCCCAATGAAGATGATAGTCATGTGATTACATGGCGACATCTACAACTGTTTAAAGTATTTCTAGACTGACAGAACTATCTAGACGAAGATAAATTGTGTCGTGTGTTTTTAAGAAGGTCACAGAAGAATGGATGTTTACCACTAGGTCCGTCTGCATCTTTTCCCTTATCCCTTTAAATGACTTAGCAAGTCAGATTGGAGCTTACAGTGGAGGCTGATGGAGGTTGATGGTTTATCATACGAAAAATAAAAAACATGTTAAAAAGGGGAGGGGAAAACACTAAATTAAAGCCTAAATAATCACAAAGCCTAGACACCGAACAAATCTTCGCACATACTATCTACACACTATTTACAAAGCGCTGTACAATAGCCAGTCTAAATATTTATCTCACAATCGGTAAAAACTATCTTGTTAGTTTCTACTTACCCTGAAGTTAGTTAGTTAGTTAGTCGAGGTTCCAACTTCACGGCAACGGGTTGTCCCCATTATGCTCCATTCCTGTGCCAGTGAATATCACACAAAATGCTCCCCACTGTCTAATGTGAAAAGTGGAATAAACAGGAGTCTCGGCAATCCAACAGCCCGCAGAGGTGCACTGTGCAAAATGCCGCCGCCAGAATGCCAGCACAAAATTAATCCACGAAAACCACAGTTCATCGTCGATGGACTCGGCAGTCACCAGAAAGACCTCATTGACCCGGGTTTTCTCACATGGCTCGGTCTTCTACTGCAGGGTAACCTGCCGAAAGCGTTGCACAAAGCACAAACTCCGCAGCTTCAGCACCGACTCCCAGGAGTCTCCTGAAAAATGCACTCGTGAACCGAAAAGGCAAATCAGTAAATTCAGCAACAGCCGGTAGCCATTGTTCCGATCATGCAGGTCACTGTACAGGACAGATGTAAAAGTATTCCACGCGAATTTCACAGCTCACAGTGTCGCCCACGCACTCACTCAGTAGCAAGGCGACGGAACCATGTACTACCAATCCAACATGAGGAAAATGCGATTGCAAAACGTAGCTACAAGCATAAACACACCACAGGCCTTAAAGGTTGTTACCTTGAAGTAACAATTGAGATTCAAGATCTGTTCACACAGCATATTGCTCTATGGTCTGAACCAGGAGTGGGAGCTATCATAGCTCCCGTGCTGTTTCGATCGTGGATGGACAAGCTAGGCAAGAATATTCCGATACATCTCATGGTTTTCCTTTCACATATGCAAATGGCTGTGATTGTGTGGCCTAGTTAGACAAAGCTGGTGAATTACATGAAATGTGCTCACACAATACATTACTGGGAGATTTTAACCAGGCGTGAAGACAACAACAATAGTTCTCATGGATCGGTAGTGGATAGATCAGCTAGAGAAAATTAGAGCGATACTTCTTACGATTAAGTTTTAACATCTAGCATTTTCAGTCTGTCTATGTGTGTGCGTGCTGGTACGTGCATGTGTGCGCACGTGCTTGTGTGTCTGCGTGCGTGCTTGCGTGAGTGAGTGAGTGAGTGAGTGAGTGAGTGAGATAGTGATTGAGTGAGTGAGTGAGTGAGTGAGTGAGTGTGTGAGTGAGTGAGAGTGTGCGTGAATAAGTGTGAATAAGTGACTGAGTGAGTGAGCGACCGAGTGAGTGAGTGAGTGGTCGAGTGAGTGGTCGAGCTAGTTAGTTAGTGAGTGAGTGAGTAAGTGAGTGAGTGAGTTAGTTAGTGTAGTGAATGAGTAGAGTGAGTGATTAGGTAGTGAGTGATGAGTGAGAGTTAAGTGAGTGAGTGAGTGAATGAGTGAAGTGAGTGAGTGGCTTGAATGAGTGTGAGAAGTGAGTGAGTGATGTGTTGTGTGGGTGTGTTCTGCGTGCGTTCGTGCCGTGCGTGAGTGAGCGAGTGAGCGATTGAGTGAGTGAGTAAGTGAGTGAGTGAGTGAGTGAATGAGTGAGTGAGTGAGTGAGTGAGGAGTTTTCGTTAGTTTAGTTAGTTAGTTTAGTTAGTTAGTTAGATTATTTAGTTAGTGGTTTGGCGTGTGCAGACAGCAGAGCACATACTCAGGATTGTCCCAACTACACATTTCCAGGCGAATCATTCGGCTAGAGAGACAAAGTGAGTGAGTAAGTGAACTCTAGGGACCGCTGAATGACTAAAAAACTGTTGGCTTCATACAAGAGACACATATGCAGTTGATAGGCTTATTTCAGGCGAACGAAAGAAGAAGAAAAGTTATTAGTTAGTTAGTTAGCTAGCTAGTGGCGTCGAGGTGAAGTATAAACAGCGGGAGAATGCCTGCTTATGGGATTCATATATCGAGGTTCCCAAGGATTCTGCTATTCCCTCTATCCATCGTTAACGTGGTCGGTCTCTTCTTCTGCGTCCAATTGGTCTGTAGATTAAGCTTGTTGTGATATACTGTTAGTTGGTAACCTAGTTACATGGCCAAACCCTTTTACTTGCTGCTTCTAATAAAATCTAACGCTGCTATAACCCCCATGTTAGTAGTTATTTCTTCATTTCTGATTTTCTCTCTTATTGTTACATTGAGTATTCTTCTCAGGAATCTTATTTCTGTTGTGATTTTCTTTTCTCTTTTTCTGTCATTGTCCAGGTTTGACATTGGTAGCACTGAGTTGGTAGGAAGATTGTGTTGTAAAGTGCTTTCTTAGTAACCATTGATATATGTTTGTTCTTTGTATTGATTACATTTGTCCAATGTCTTGGCTTGCCTTATTGCATATATTTACGATCTCGTCTTCTGATTTGCCATTTGATGATATTATACTTCTTAACTATTTGAAGCTCTTTATTTGTTTCAGGGGGTGTTCGTTTAGATGAATCTTTGTTGTTTGTTTCTTCTTTGGTTATAGTCATTATCCTGTGTTTTACTGGTGCTAATTTTCAAGTTATGTTCCACACTACACTTCATTTACATTATTCATGTATTCTTGTAATTCTGCTTCTGATTTTCTATTAGTGCTTGATCACCCGCATATAGGAGTTTTTTAATGGTGTAATATGTCGTTGGTTCTCCTTCTGTATTATGTTTGTCATGCTGTGTTCTTGCCGATTTCTTTCAATATGCTGTCTATATAGGTTATGAACAATAGGAGGGACAGGACACAACCTTGTGGCACTCAGGATCTTATGGCGAAGGGTTATGAGTGTCCTCCATTTGTTCTCACTATATATTCACAGTCGTTGTATAAGCTTCTACATAAGTTTGTTTGATGTGTACTCACTCCATATAGTTCTAGGATTTCCCACTGCTTGTTTTTATCTACTCTATCAAATGCTTTTTCTTGGTCGGCAAAGGATAAATAGAGTGTTTCAAAACATTCTATTGATTGTTCTATTAGTTGTCTAAGAGGATAGATGCCATCTGTGCATCCTTTATTGTTCCTAAATCCAAGTTGTGTTTCGCTCAGTTGGGGTTATATTATAGATCGTAAACTTTCCTCAAGAAATATGCAAACTTTTTTGCCGGTATGACACTTTGTTTCGACCATATAATGATTATTGTGTTAGTACAAAAGCACAGCTGCACTAGGGGATTAATTTTGTCACAGTCCTATGGGACGCAACCGCATATATATAATATATATATTATATATATATATATATATATATATATATATATATATATATATATATATATATATATATATATCCATCATGTGCCATGCCGGTAAGCGTGGGCGGTCATGTTCTGCCATCTCACTCGATCACCAGAGTCGTGGATCAGCTCCGTGTTTCTGTCTCGACCATGCCACAAGGCCTAGCCATCCAGGTACTTGCTTCTAGATCTTCCCCTTGGTCTGTTCCCCTCGATCTTACCAGTTGTCACCAAGTTCTCCAGATATATATGTGAAGCAATATAATCCATGCTTAATTGATTCCCTTTGATGCAACAGGATTAGTGCACAATTCTATACTGCCGTAGATGGACAGTTAACCGGCGGTTTAGTTGACGGGGCGCTGCTCTCATCATGTCATGAACGCGGGCGGACGAGGGTCCGACTCCTGCGGTACTTGTCTCGTCAACTGAGGCAAAGACTGATCCCCTATTCCTCGTTGCATCCAGGCCAACGAAATGTGATGCCATAGCAAACCTATGGCCTAAAGCTGCTTCAAGCACACATTTAGTTTAGTTTAGTTTAATATAGTTTAGTTTAGTTTAGTTTAGTTTAGTTTAGTTTAGTTTAGTAAACGGATCAACAGCACAGCACACGAGTGTAACCCATACGTGCTCCGCTCTACTCCTATCTCAAGCCCGAGCCCGAAAAATCTCACTCAGTGCACGAACTCCGTAGCACCGGTGAGGATCCTGAATTACTTTGGATAGATTTGTAACTCGAAATTATGCCCTGTCAGCGTCGTTAGGCTACTCTTTTTTTTCGATTTCCAACTGCCAAGGGATTGTTTACGTGCGCAACAATACACACGGGCGTCCGATCTCACTACCCAGAGACCAGGAGAAATTTTGTTACTAGAAGTCCACGTTAAAAGATCCCGTCCCTCACCGGGGCTTGAACCCTGGACTTCCAGCAGTCGAGGTTGACGCCATACCTCGAGACCCTCAGCCCCCCCCCCCTCCCTCCCCCACCCTCTACTCTTTCAGCACACACGTTATTAATAACTGTATTTATTGTTTAATATGTGCAGTTTTGTTAAATTATCTGGACTTCCAGGCTGGCCAGCATAAAACGAGTACCGAGAAATGTCCGGAGAAGTGACTGAGGCCAGAGAGACTTTGACCACATGACTACGGGAGTGCCGATTGGTCTATGCAAATATGTAAACAGCATCATATACACACCGGTCTACCTCACGAAGGCGTTAAGGACGTTATTCGTAATCCCATATACCCACGTAAGAAACACAGCTGTGCGAGATTCGGCAGCGGATCGTGTCGCGTTGGTTTCTTACGGAAAGGTATGTGAGCCGGTAGTTCAGAAAGCATTGGCAAACTACTGAACGTAAAAGTTGCCAAGACATCAACAGCAGCTGAAAAATACTGATGTTGACTGCATTGTCCTGTAAATACGATATGGGAAAAAAAAACATACACCCAGTATGATTCACAACGAGACAAATGGTTCTTTCACAACTTTTCTCTAGCAAGTAGATTCATACAGAGCTTCAGGTGAGCATTATTTTGATGAATTAATCAGATTAATATATGGCGGATGATCTCCAGATGGGTGTATCGGACGCGGGACATCATGCTTGTAATCGAGAAGTTTTCTGGAACGTTGTTATGGGAGCGAGGTTCTGCAAAAGACATGCTACTGAATGAATGAATGAATGAATGAATGAATGAATGAATGAATGAATGAATAAGACTAATAGCTGTCTAGAAAAGCGTAAGTGTGGTTTAGTTAATAAAGAATATTTTTCATTGGTTGCCTATGGTCATCATCATGTGCCGTGCCGCTAAGCGTGGACGGTTGTGATTGGCCATCTCATACGATTATTAGTCTTGGATCATGTTCTTGCCCTGATTATTCCATGTGGCCAAGCCATAAATTTGCTATCTCTCCTTTTTAATCTTTTCCCTTAAACGTCGCCAGTTGTCACCAAGGTTTCCGGTATATTCTTCTCATAACGTTAGTACAACAACAACAAATAAATCATGGATGTCCGTGTATAAATGCTTTAGTCAGTACACGGTTTTCGTTTGTCTGTTGTTAGAATTTTATCATTAATTTTGCCGTCTGTCCATGTTTTTATGTGTATTTTGCTCAGAAACCCCATTTCCACTCTCATTATGTTTCTCAGATTGCCTGCTTATTTCCCATGTTTCAGATGCATAAAATAGTATAAGTTATATAAAGCACTACACCTCAACAACCTTTTTTATTAACAGATGTGTACTCATCAGTATGATTTCCATATTGGAAAAGGCTGCCTTTGCCGTAAAATGTTGAAAGCGTGAATAATACCACACGTGACAAATTATACCCGCATTAGATTACACACCGTGGTTTCGAACACAGGGTAATGCGACCCTTCGCAGGCTGTTGCAGATAAGGACGTAGCGAGTAGGGGAATGTCGCGCGTGCTGTGATGTAGGTTCTTAACTCAACTCAACAATCAATGAAGATCACAATTTTTTTAGTGCCAGCCAACAGAAAATCCTCACTGCACATCGAACCATTCAGCAAAAACCTGCATGGACCACGTTTACAGGATTGAACTTATTGTGTAGCAGCAGACGCCAGGAGCTCCGCGTTGGTTTACTATTCTGTTCTGTCCTGACCACTAAGTCTAGTCTGAGAATAGGGGTGGAGGTGGTCACGGTAGCGTTAAACTGGCTGTAGGACAAACAGCACACACGTAGCTATAGTAACGGAGCATGCGCAGAAGGGTGAAGACAGGCGCCCTGTGCAGAGGGTCGTTTAAATTAAAAACCTTAGATAGGATCGCGGCTTGTGGCTTAGAGTTATGATTTTTTCTCGTAATTCGTATACTCTCGTCGGTGACGTGATGACGATGGAATCAGCAGGGGTTTTCGAACGCATTGGTAATTACGGGTATGTGAGCCGGCCGCCAGAAAGAAAGGGAAAAAATACTGAGCGTAATCTTGCCAAGAAATCAACATACACCCTAAAAGATGCGGGTGTTGATAGCGATGCCCTTTTAAAGGTTTAAAAAAAAAAGATAGGGATCAGCTGCCCCGGGGCCCTTAAGGCTTGCGAACAGGATTCGTGGCCGCTTAACGCGCGTTTTAAAACGTCGCGGGGACCGATTTTGGGAGCAGAATGTTTTGCGCCGGGGGGTTTAAAATGTTTGGGGTGGGAGGGTCGTTTAGAAAGCAAGACAAACTACTGAACGTAAAAAAAAGTGCCCAAGATATCAAAACCACATGATGTCCTGTAAAAAGGATTGAAAAAAAGGGGGGGGGGGGGGGTCCCCCTTTGCTGAGGATCAGAATCCCCCCTTTCCCCGCCCGACACAGTCATAAAAATACTTTCGATTTGGCGGCGTTTCCCGATAGAAGAGCGATTCTTGGGAAACGAAGTTCCAGAACGAGTTGGGGGAGGGCGCGGATGCGCTTGTTTTTTATTGGCTATAGTGGCAGCCCACCTAATCACGGGCCACATATGAATATCCAATTAGTTTGAGCGGGATTCCCCGGGGCGGTCGCTATTTGTGATGTGTGACGCAAAATCCCTTAAAGATTCGATAAATTTGTTCTCTGGACAACAGGTACCACTTTAAAACATACTTTAATGTTGTAGTTGTGCCTAGTGAACGAAAGAGAAGAATAAAAGAGTTTTTTATGAAAAAATTGTAAAAATGAAAACAAACTTCTGTGCCCCAGTATTCTGAACTCTTCTTCCCTTGACGTCTTTCACGCTGTATACTCCAAGTGCAATCAACCCCTTTGTTGTGACGGGTTTGCGTATGCTTGATGAATGTATAGTACACTCATGCAAATTCGCAAACCCAAACCCTTGTGCTTTTCATGCCTGGATGACTCATTCTTAAATCAACTGTCCCTTTTGCTCTCGCGAGTTAACATATGGCAGTCTGAATTGGAATGGGTGATGTAAACATGTACAGGTTCCTTTGAAAAACGCTGAGAATGTTGGAGTGAATGAGCTGGTGTTTTGATAAGTAGCCTCTCACATTAGTAAAAGACAGATGCTTCATATCAATATGTAGGGGGGCGTGATGGCACGCCAGAATTGCAAAGTTCATGTGATGCCTGGGGGCTAATTACGCTCAAGAGAATACCATTTCTCTCTGCAGCATTACACGGTACCTCTACTGTTGGTAGGTTCATATAAACTATTCCTAAGAGGACAATGGGTTGTGAACCTGTGTCTTAGTTGGCTGAATATAATGTATGGCTCATGAAAATTTACAGGGACAAAACATTTTTTCTCCATATGTGCTTTGGTGCATAGGAACAATTGCTTATGCAATTGAGCTTCTGTTACCGACTGTAGTAGACATGAACATTACTAAGGGGGGGAAACAGCACATGATGATGATAAAGATGATGTACCTGTGAGTCAGGTCTGTCTGAAAAAGGGTGAGGTCTGGCATTGCTGAGTGAGTGTATATGGAATAGGACTTCATGCACCAACATGACAACCTTGGAATGGATTTTGGGTCTGCAAATTGGGTAAATGCCATTAGTTAATACATAATGCATATTGCAGTTGTAAATGCCTATTTTCCTTTTCCCCTTCACAATGCCTGCCCCATGTTGCTATGTCATGATGCTTGCTTACTGTGTCTGGCCCTCCTTGTGCCCAGGTCTACTGTGGTTCAAACATGGTGGAACTTAGCCCACATAAACTTGTAATTGTGTTAAGCTACCCTGTCTCAGCATATAGTCTTGTGATTACCACAGTACATCCAGTAAAATTCATACATCATCAACTAGGGAGGTGTTTTGGTCAACATCCCCCCTTTAAAACCCTTCCCCATCTCCATCTGTGTATGTTAATGTATGATAACATCATCTTTTAAAAAATGTAAGAGATGTTGTGCCATTTTGTATATTGACAGAGAACAAGATGATGGTGGAGGGGCCTTCCATATATCATCTGGGACAACTAACCGTAGCCCCAAAATCCAAAACCAATTCTGTTCTAAAAAGGGGATAGTTCTGAAGACTTCAGTGATCAAATTATCAATGACTTTGAGAACAAAACAACAAGTCTAGGTGGTTAACCTCATTCAAGACGTCTGGTGAAATGACGGGGACAATGGATTTTTTGCTAGGTCTTATCTTAGTTAATCTCCAGCCTGGTGTTTACACATTTTTTTTTTTCAAAATGAAGACTTGTAAGTAAGTGAGATAGACTGAGAAGAAGGCTGGGACATATTTGTATCTTAGATCTTCCTCTACAGGAAAAGTAGAACAAATTCCTAAGTGCAACTTCATGAACATCAACTCCCCGGGTGAAAGACAGGGCAAACCTTTCTTCAAACTGTGACAGTAGGGGATAATTAGTCTGACTTGGAAAATCATCATGGGAGAACTGCAACCTGAGCTTGTCCAACACCCATCATAGGTGCTAAAAAGGTTAAACAGACCAGTGGAGCAGAATGTCCCTATGCTTTTCCCCCGGTTTTGGCTTATCTTGGTTTTTTTCCCTCATTAACAGTAGAGGAAAAAATAAAAGTCAATGGTGTAGTGGAGATTAGAGAGGAGAGGAGGAGGAAAGTTTAGTTATTGGGTTTGGGGGAGGGGTCCGAGTGTGGTATCATGTTTATCTGCATGCATGTTCATATTTGTGCATTATGATGTACCTGTTGAGGTGTTGACATGACAGAAAGATGAACCATGGATCATCCTTGACTCACCATCGCTCAATAAACGTATTATTGAACCAGTGTTTTAAGTACATGTCCCCCGTGAATTTCTTGTACAGTTGCTGTCAAGTGTTGTCTCTGGTGACTGTCTTAAGTGCTGTGGTTGATTATACATATTGTGAAAAGTCTTGTATAGATGTTGTCAAGTATCTCTTATGATGTAAGTCTTGTACAATGGCTGGTGTACACAATTCCTTGTGAATGTATTCCCGAACTGTCATGTAAAGTCTTTTCCAACAGATGTAATGTACATTATTGTTGAGTTTGTCTACAAAACTGAATCCTACATCCCCCAAAACAATTGGCAAAACTGATATAGGGCACACTGACAAAAAAAAGAAAAGAAGATCTAATGTGACGGACGAATAGCACACTGGCAACATTATAAAGAGAGAGATGGATCCTCAGTTGTACGGGCGAAGAGTCCAGATCTCCTTTTGGTCTTGAGGGGAACCTTTTTCTTTTTTATAAATTTCTGTGTAGATACATAATAGTCTCCAGTGGGGGTTTGAGCCAAAGAAAAGTGGTTCTCCAAAAAGGCTATTGCGGAATGATTACTCATTTAAGGACCTCTAGACAAAACGTGCTAAATCAAACCTTTTTCTTGTTATTTATTATTCAAGAAAATTTCCAGAGAACATACTAAATAGGTCCTTGTCAACTATCAAATTGTCACATAACTGGGGTTTCTCTTCCGGGATAAACCCCGGGGAAAAAAATACTCGTCTCGGATTTAAACCCTGGTAATAAACCCGCTAGGGGCTCCATACCTGTGCCCTGATGACGGGATACAAACTTGGGTATACCCTCATAGGCTCACTTTTGGGGTCTCTATGTTGGTATTAATCCCGGGGGGACCTCTCGCAAAACAGACCCCAAATTTTTGAAATTTTTATGGTGTTGTTTAATGGCCCTGTCTCTTTTATGAGGGCAACTGTCCAGACATGTAAACCCACAAAAAATCTCTAGAAGGTTTGATTTCATTAATATGAAATATTGCATGTATCACTGTTTTAATATATCAGTTAGGAAATTTAATGTAGCAACTGAAATGATGTATAAATATCTTATGGGTCAAAATAAATGCTGTATCCATGATATTTAAATTCTCAGTAAAATGATTTATTTGCTTGTCAATAATGTTGTTAAATTTTGTGTGCTGGTTATTAGATATATGTATCCAAAAAATTTAAAGGGACCCAAACACCAGAGAACACAAAATTTTTTAAAATAAATGAGACAGCTATTACAGGGGAAAATTCATTTTTGTCCCCGAAATAAGCACTTAAGTAAATGAATATGAGGGCCCCCAAATTTAATTGCTGGCATGGGTGAGAGAGGGGAAATATTTTTTAACTACAACATTTTTATGTCACCACATCACATAAAAAAACAAATCCCCATATTCTCTTCTCCCCATAACATGCTTGCAACACTGAGAGCAGAGAGTGTGAACCCTGATGGAAAAATTGGGGAACCCTTAAAACACCTCACTAACAATCTCTCTCGGGTTTTAGTCAGTATTCGTACGGCTAATGTCCAGTGTCGATTCGACATCTGGGGTTTTTCTTCATTGTGTAATCTTGTCGGTAGCCCCGATCAAACTGCTGAGAAAGTGAGCACAATTGAAAACTCCAGGAGAAACATCCTTATCAACTCAGTCACTCGCCATTCCTGAAGTAATGGTATTTTTAAGCGTACTTGATACGTGATGGACGAGATGAAGGGGAAAAATTCTACCTGATGTCATGGGCGGTCATAAAAAACCGACCACAGTCTGGTGTCTATAAGGCATTGTCTATTGTTCGATGGTGAAATCTCTGGTGAAACGAGGATCCGCGTCCCAAGAGTGAACTCATTGAATCTCCAGGAAGGCCATCAAAATAACTGGACCCCTAGCCATTTTTTGGAAGTGGAGAGCGTACGCAAAGTATGTGTCTGGGAAACGATGGATAACCAACCTGATGTCATTGGCGTATCATACGACTAGGAGCATACCGTGGACAACCTGAAAAATTTCATGAAGAGATAAAACAGGTCCGTCTCCGACGTCGGACGTCAATTCATCCTCGTTGAGAAAGCGTTTCTGTTGAAAAATGGTGGAGACTAAAGGGGGGACAAAGTTGAGTACAACTGATGTCATTCCCTTTTTCATCCTCAATTGGGAAGACCTTTCTGCCTGGAAAAACGGTAGGAATGTAGCTCGGGTTTTAGACAAGAGCAAAGTCTGTGATGGAATGGACTAATAAGGATTACTGTTCTTAAACAGTTAACTCTTATATGGTAGAGATCACTGCAACTCCAGCAGTTGACACTCTATACACAATGTCTGCGAAAGTGGACTAACGAAAGATCAGTTTCAAACAGCTGACTCCTTTCAAGATAAAGATCCCTGCACTCCACAGTCGACTCTTTATATAATAAGAACCATGCATTACGCAGTGGAATCTTATATTATTACTGAGATGCGGGGTATATTCCAAGACCTGGCCGCCCTATCCTCAAAGTCAGAAAATTGCTTCCAAAAAGCTATCCCCACATAATCACCCCTTAAAAGGGGGGTTGATAATGACGGACTTCTAAAATGCTGAGGGGAAACGCCTTATTCCCCATAGTAAACGTTTTGCTCATGTGGGAGAAAAAGACGGATCTCCAGCCACTAAAAAGCACTTCGCTAAAGCAGGCTGAAGAAAACTATTTGGGAAAATCCCCCGGGAATTCTATATTAGAGTAGTAGATGTCACAGTCTGGCTGCATCTACAAATTCAGTTGCTACGTTAGAAAATAGAGCAACTAAGGAGAAAAATGCTGTCACTTCTCACAACAAATCAAAATAGAGGCCTAACGGAATGAGGAAATCTCAGCCAATAAGTACACCTCTAAATCTATGGTAAGACTACAGAAATAAGTCAAGGAAATATAATGGGAAATTGCTACCATCTGCAAACACAAGAGGCTTATTGGAAAGGTAGACCCTGTGTCCAACGCTAACCAAATCTGCACTAGTAGATTTTAGTCTTAACAAGTTTTGCAGTAGCTGCTATACAGTTCACCCGGAAGTGATTGTCTTTGCTCCGGTGCTGGTCAAAAATTTTAACCCAGTTCCAAATGCCAAGATTACTGTTGGAGAAAGTGTTCAGTTAAATACACTCTCACCGGATTATCATTCTCCAGTGGAGAAGGGAAGAATGAAGTTCTGATAAGGTGAAAGGTTGAGAGATACATGGAATGCAACCATTCTCTCTAAACCTCATCTGGAAGTTGGCTTAATTGCAAAGCCATTACTTCACATAATGAATCTCTTGGTCCATTCATACATTACGAAATGGTGTGATCTCAGAGAGATTCATTTATCACAACAGGAAATATAGCAAGGATGTCGGCGATGGAACACTGTCAGAGGTAAATAGAAGGGCAGTTCACAGATGAGTGGAGTCAGGACTCCTGATGCTCCCAGTGACTTAAAGGAACTTAATGCAGGGCTAACTTCATGGTCTTTGCGTTTGCCACCAAATTCATCAACAGATGCAATGTTGGGGTATATTTTTTTTAAAGGAGAAAAATCACTTAGTTCCAAAATGTACTACTCTAGTTAGGGTAAAGGGAGAAAGGGAGTAATTGACAAAACCACCTGAGGGATCTAGGAACTGTGAATTTCTGAGATCATCTGTCATACCTATGAAAGATTTAAGAGAGGGTCCCTGTTGCATGATGGATCAGAATCCCCCATTCCCAGCCCGACACATTCATAAAATTACTTTCGATTTGAGCGGCGTTTCCAGATAGAAGAGCGATTCTTGGAATCGAATGTTCCAGAACGATTTGGGGGAGGGCAGCGGTATTCGCTTGTCTTTTCATTGGCTAGTACGTGGCAGTCCACACTAATCACGGGGCCACATATGAATATCCAATTAGTTTGAGCGGGGATTCCACCAGGAGCAGTCGCTAGTTTGTGATGTGATGACGCAAAAATGCCTGTAAAGATTCGATAAAATATTGTTCTCTGGACAACAGGTACCACTTTAAAACATACTTTAATGTTGTAGTTGTGCCTAGTGAACGACAGAGAAGAATATAAGAGTATTTAATGAATAAAATGTGAAAAGTGAAAACAGAACTTCTGTGCGCCAGTATTCTGAATACTACTTCTTCAACCTTGACATGTCTTTCACGCTGTATACTCCAAGTGCAAATCAATCCCTTGTTGTGACTGGTTGCGTATGCTTGATGAATGTATAGTACACTCATGCAAATTCGCAAACCCAAACCCCTTGTGCATTCTTCATGCCTGGGATGACTCATTCTTAAATCAACTGTACCTTTGCTCTCGCGAGTTAACATATGGCAGTCTGAATTGGAATGGGTGATGTAAACATGTACAGGTTCCTTTGTAAAACGCTGAGAATGTTGGAGTGAATGAGCTGGTGCTTTGATAAGTAGCCTCTCACATTAGTAGAAAGACAGATGCTTCATATCAATAAGTAGGCGGGACGTGATGGCACGCCAGAATTGCAAAGTTCATGTGATGGCCTGGTGGCTAGATTACGCTCAAGAGAATACCATTTCTCTCTGCAGCATTACACGGGTACCTCTACTGTTGGTAGGTTCATATAAACTAGTTCCTAAGAGGACAATATGTGTGTGAACCTGTGTCTTAGTTGGCTGAATATAATGTATGGCTCATGCAAATTTACAGGGACTAAACATGTTTTCTCCATATGTGCTTTGGTGCATATGAGAACAATTGCTTATGCAATTGAGCTTCTGTTACCGACTGTAGTAGACATGAACATTACTCAGTGGGGAAACAGCACATGATGATGATAAAGATGATGTACCTGTGAGTCAGGTCTGTCTGAGAAAAGGGGTGAGGTCTGGCATTGCTGAGTGAGTGTATATGGAATAGGACATTCATGCACCAACATGACAACCATTGGAATGGATGTCTGGTCTGCTAATTGGGTAAATGCCATTAGTTAATACATAATGCATATTGCAGTTGTAAATGCCTATTTTCCATTTCCCTTCACAATGCCTGTCCCATGTTGCTATGTCATGATGCTTGCTGTACTGTGTCTGGTCCTCCTTGTGCCCAGGTCTACTGTGGTTCAAACATGGTGGAACTTAGACCACATAAATGCTTGTAATTGTGTTAAGCTACCCTGTCTCAGCATATAGTCTTGTGATTACCACAGTACATCACAGTGAAATTCACTACATCATCAACTAGGAGAGGTGTGTTTGGTCAACATCCTCCCTTAACCTTCCCCATCTCCATCTGTGTATGTTAATGTATGATAACATCATCTTTTAACAAATGTAAAGAGATGTTGTGCCATTTTGTATATTGACAGAGAACAAGATGATGGTGGAGAGGCCTTCCATATATCATCTGGGACAACTAACCAGTAGTCCCTAAATCCAGAACCAATTCTGTTCTCAAAAGGAATAGTTCTGAAGACTTCAGTGATCATAATTATCAATGACATCTGAGAACTAAACAACAAGTCTATGGTGGTTAACCTCATTCAAGACGTCTGGTGAAATGACTGGGACAATGGATTGTTTAGCTAGGTCTTATCTTAGTTAATCTCCAGCCTGGTGCTCACACAGTGTTTTTCAGAATGAAGACTTGTAGAGTAAGTGAGATAGACTCAGAAGAAGGCTGGGACATATTTGTATCTTAGATCTTCCTCTACAGGAAAAGTAGAACAAATTCCTAAGTGTCAACTTCATGAAAAGTCAGAGTAAGTGAGATAGACTGAGAAGGAAGAAGGCTGGGACATCTTTGTATCTTAGATCTTCCTCTACAGGAAAAGTAGAACAAATTCCTAAGTGTCAACTTCATGAACAGTCAACTCACCGGTGAAAGACAGGGCAGTAACTGTCACGAATTGGCAGCCTTTACTTCCCAGAACAATTTTCGGTCCACTTTTGATAGGCCATGTAGAGAATCAACAGACGAACAAAACTGTTTTCTCTATATTCAAGGCTATACCGTCTTGACGTAAGGTTGCAAAGCCTGCAAGTAAACAAACCACCAGGAATGTCTTTATATCTGAGCAGTGTCATTTGACACCAGTCAAACTACCCAGCCAGTCCAGATTCAAAGTGTTACAGGTCAAACTGATAATTACACCCACAGGATGGCAGACTCCATGGACTGTGTAATTAAAACCGACCAGGCATGACACCTGATAAGCAGAGGTGCAAGGTGTGAAATCACTGATAAGACTCAGGGGGCTAATAATGGTCAGACCCACAGGTGTGAAGGCTAGTGTGCATGCAGAAAGAATTTTTATGACTGGACAGACTTGGTGTTAATTGCAATTAACGTCAGGGGGAGATAAGAAGAATTTATTAATAGAATTCCGGGGAGATAAGTGTCTACTGCTAGGCTAGGTATAAAAACCCCTGCTAGACTTTTTCACTTTAGATTAAGTCTGACTTCAGAACAGGTAGGCAGCCAGCTCAATGTCTGTAGTCATATGCATGATTATTATGTTGGCTTCTAGGAAGGATTTCTTAGTAACTATGCAACAGTCTTTTAGACATATGAACTTTCAGTCTATATCTGATCGGGTTATTGCAAGAACTATCATTGTCATAGGTTACTTGAGTGTTTTTTCTAAGTTCTGTGTTCAATATCATTGTGCTTTAAGTGTTACTCTTCTGAGAAGTAGAAACTTGCGAAAGGCAGATCTTGTCTAGATATACTTGAGGTGTCGTAGCAGATGCTTGCCATTTCTGTCTAAACTAGACTAGTCTCCTTTTGGTGTGTGCATTTGTTGTACAGAATATAGTCAACTGACTATTTATTTAATTCTTACAACAGCAGTAACTAAGTGGTGATTAAACCGGGCAGCTCAGCAAATATGGCTGGTCTGTGTGGTCACTTCAATTAGACTTGTTGTATATCTCATTTTGTAGCTATACAATATTAGTACTCATTAATAATGCCTGATGCTATTATGTTGAGTATCCTTATATGTCCATCTTGAAGTAATATAATGTTTATGGATATGTTGGATGTATGTATGTGTAATTTCATATGAATATACGATGCTAGGAATATGCTTCGTACATATTCTTTTTGTGTATATACGTCTCATTTCGTATACATACAAACTCACTAGTGCAGTATGCTATGATGTTAAAGTATCATAATATGTCTAGTTTAATCAATATGTTTATGTGTATTGGATGTTTGATATATTGATTTGTCATATGCAAACCTACCAATATGAAGTGTTATGCTATTGTCTGCGCATTGGCACATTGGCCAACGATTGTGTTGGAAGCAGAGGTGTAATGGTACAGACATTACCCACAATTGGTATAGGGTATATGGTGCTAAACTTTCTCAGTGTATTGTGGGCGTGCGTCCACGGTAATGCATGGAAACCTGGCACAGCTACTGGTCACGGCTTGTAAGCCCGGATGATCAGGCATTATTATAATACCATTACCGACCCTGTGAGCTGCTAAACCAACATTGGACGGAGCGGCTGTACGACACATAATTTCTGTATTAGCGACATGGACATGGGGCGGCAGAAATGTAATCATTACAGGCGTGTGAGACAATTGAAAAGCCCGTCCCCGACTAAGACAGTACGAGAGAGATATGGAGGAGAAGGAGGACGGTGAACGCAGTAGAGCTGGAAGATAAACTTGGCCAGACTGGTCATTGTATATGTTTGTGTTATGATATGTTTTAATTAGGATTGCGCTGATGTAGAACTAGATATAACACATTCTCGACTTTCTTTCAAGCTCTCATAAGGAGCACCTATGTTGTAAGATCTCAAGGAACGAGTGAAGACTAGGTAGAGCTAGGACTGGACAGGATCGTCAGAATACCGGCAAGCTGTTTCTTTTTTGAGTCTACTGGAGAGTGGGGATCTGGACCACACATCCAGATAGTTCAAGTAACATAAGTTACGTAATGTTCTCATCACAATATGTTATATGATTTCATCATCATCATCTTGAAATCGGATATGATTAGTAAATAAATGTTGTAGTATTGTAACTCATAGTTCTGTCGTTATATTTTAATTCCAATTGTGCATACGTGTCGTGTGTGTACATTGGTGGAGGTTCACTTACACACCAAGGAAGGGAGCAGTCAGGGAGAAAAACCTGTACTGGAATAGTTGTCTTTACACTTTAATTCAGACGTAAAAATCTATCCTAGCTAACCTTCTCTTTCCCATCATTGGCGAATATTCAGCACAGTTCATTTTAATTTTGTAACGAGCCACTTGGAGCTGTACGTTGGATATTCAGGGCTTAATCTGTAGTTCAGCCATATAGATTATGTCCCTAGTCAGTTTCTGACTATTTGGGGTTGCTCGCCAGTGAATAATACTTCCATCAAGCCGGTGGGGCACCCCGAGTTTCTGACAGTAACCTTTCTTCAAACTGTGAAAGTAGGGGATAATTAGTCTGACTTGGAAAATCATCATGGGGAGAACTGCAACCTGAGCTTGTCCAACACCCATCATAGGTGCTAAAAGGATTAAACAGACCAGTGGAGCAGAATGTCCCTATGCTTGCCCCAGGTTATGGCTTATCTTGGTTTTCCCTCATTAACAGTAGAGGAAAAGATAACAGTCAATGGTGTAGTGGAGATTAGAGAGGAGAGGAGGAGGACAGTTTAGTTATTGGGTGGAGGAGGGATCGGAGTGTGGTATCATGTTTATCTGCATGCATGTTAGCATATTTGTGCATTATGAATGTACCTGTTGAGGTGTTGACATGACAGAAAGTTGAACCATGGATCATCTCTCGACTCACCATCAGCTCAATAAACAGTATTATTGAACCAGTGTTTTAAGTACATGTCCCCAGTGAATTTCTTGTACAGTTGCTGTCAAGTGTTGTCTCTGGTGACTGTCTTGAGTGCTGTGGTTGGTTATACATATTGTGAAAAGTCTTGTATAGATGTTGTCAAGTATCTCTTATGATGTGAGTCTTCTACAATGGCTGGTGTACACAATTCCTTGTGAATGTATGTCCCACTTTTGTCAAGAAACTGTCATGTAGATGTCTTGTCCAACAGATGTAATGTACAGTTATTGTTGAGTTTGTCTACAAAAACTGAATCCTACAGTCCCAAAGCAATTGGACAAAACTGGTATAGGTCACACTGACAAAATAAAGAAAAAAAGATCTAATGTGACGGACGAATAGCACACTGGCAACATTATAATGAGAGAGATGGATCCTCAGTTGTACAGGGGCGAAGAGTCCAGATCTAATTTTGGTCTTGAGGGAACCTTTTACTTCTTTTATAAATTTCTGTGTAGATACATAATAGTCTCACAGTGGGGGTTTGAGCCAAAGAAAAGTGGTTCTCCAAAAAGGCTATTGCGGGAATGATTATCTCATTTAGGTGACCTCTAGACAAAACGTGCTAAATCATATCCTTTATCTTGTTATTTATTATTCAAGATATATTTCCAGAGAACACTACTAACTAGGTCCTCTGTCAACTATCAAACCTTGTCACAGTCCCATAGGTCAGATCATGTCCTAGGACTCGCTGGTTTCTTGGATAATGTTCGGGTAGTGCAGCGGGTAGCACGCTTGCCTGTGGCACGATGGTCGTGTATTTCGCATCGACTCGGAATGTTTTGAAGTTGGCTTGACGTTCAATGTCGACTCAGCCTAAAATAGGCACAAGGAGTTATTGTGAGAAGCAATGGTTGCCGCCATGATATTGACGTATCATATTTTGATACATGTCATTTTCGCACACAATTGATTTAAAAAGTAATAATTTTGAATTTTGGCACATGTATACTGACTGTTATTACTTATACATTGAGAACCAGTATTCACACTATTTACATTAATTATGATTACCTATATATATATATATATATATATATATATATATATATATATATATATATATATATATATATATATATATATATATATATATATATATATATATATATATATATATATATGGATAATGAGCATACAAGCTGAAAAACATGTGATGGCTGTGGAAATGTGGTTTCTGAGGAAAATGCAAAGAATACCATGGACAGACAGAAAAACCAATGCACAAATCCTTTAAGAAACACATGAAGATCGTAAACTGATTAGAGACATTAGACGTAGACAGTCAACAGTTTTTGGGCATGTTATGAGAAGAAATTACTTGGAGAACTTGGTGACAACTGGCAAGATCGAAGGGAAGAGATCAAAGAGGAAGTCCGAGAAGTAAATAGCTGGATGGCTTGGCCACGTGGCATGGTCGAGACAGGAACACGGAGCTGATCCACGACTCTGGTGATCGAGTGAGATGGCAGGGCATGACACGCTTATCGGCATGGCACACGATTAATGGATATAAACACACAATACTTCTTTACGTATTTGTGATAGGCTGCAAAGCAAACTCTTTGACATACTTATGTGTTTATTAGTGCAGCCTGAGCCAACTTAACCCGACCTCAGTCATTAAGACGACATAATTTTTTTTTTTCTATTACGTCGATGTGCTGTACTGTCAGCAATCAAAACAATATGTAATGTTTTTGTAATGTTACAGAAAATGGTGCATGATAACCATACAAATAAAAGACAAGTATTCAAGCATTAGTTAGACACTTGGATTTATCGCGGGCCGTACTTGCATTATAGAGTGCATCCTAAGGCCTGCGAGCTGATTGTATGAGACGACTGCTTTTCAAGATACAGGAGTAGACGGAAAGGACATCGCAATTATTAGTAACTTGCACTGGGAATAAGTGGCGTCTATTAGATGCGAAAATAATTATTCGTCACCCGTAGAGATAAAAAAAGGAGTACGGCAGGGATGTGTGTTGTCCCCAAACCCCTTCGACCTATTTACATAAAGAATTTTTAAACAAGTCGAACAGCCTGGACTTAACATCAATGGAAGAATCATAAACAATCTTAGGTTAACTACGATATTGTGTTACTAGCAGAAAGCGAGCCAGAGTTACAAAACCTAATGGAACAAGTAAACAGGCACAGTGCAGAATGTGGTTTAGATATTAACATCCAAAAAATGAAAACTATGATAATTAGTAGTGAAAAGGAAAGGTCATCAATGAACATCACAGTAAACGGGGAGATACTAGAACAGATATTAAGTTTCAAAAAGAGAATAAGAATGGTCAAAAATGCTCTCAACATCATGAAATCAGTATTAACATCTACAGAGATTAACACCGCATTAAAAATGAGAATTGTCAAATGTTACATTTATTCCACACTACTGTAAAGCGCGGAAGCCTGGACATTGAACAAGCAACTAGAAAGTCGAATAGAGGCCATGGAGATGTGGATACACAGAAAAATATGTCTTATTTTATGGAAACCAACACAATCAAATACAGCTATTCTAGTAAAACTGGGAATGAAAAGAGTGTTGATGAAAGAAATAAAAAGAAGGCAAGTGAAATATGTCGGCCACGTTAAAAGATATACTACTCTTACAAAAACCATTCTGGAAGGCAAGGTTGAGGGCAAGCGAGCAAGAGGTAGACAACGGTACAAGTGGGAAGATAACATCAAGAGATTGACGAACATCAATGTGACAGAATGTACAGTCAGGGCGAGAAATAGGCAGTGTTGCAGCCAACCTTCATTGTGGAGACGACATCCCATTGATTGATTTACAACATTAATGACGGTATAGGTAAGCAACGAATGTGTTTCTGGGGCACCATATCGACAGCACCCTTGTACAGTTCATTTGATCCTTTATGTAATGTCAATCCCTCTGTGTGACGAAGATAATGTTTAACACAAATGGCGATATATATGTGCAATTAATGTGATCTTTTACGAAGCACACAATGAAATTCGTTTCATGAGTAATAAGACGTACATTGCGTTACTATAGCTATAGAATAGAGGCTATCAACAAAACTTAACAGAACATAGACTTTTGTCAGACAGGCTGCTGTCTCAGGATGCATACTGAAAGAGGGAGGGAAAACGATGGAAGAAAACAATTTCTTAAAGACATGAGTGAGATGCGACAGCAATTAAAATATATACACATAGTTAACCTCTCGTGGCTTAATCAAGATGTGGAAGCTTATTTTTTTTTTTATAATACAGGAGGCAAAACAAGAATGCGCCAATGAAAACAAGAAATAAGCTCTGCTCAGAGACGCAATGGCAATGAAGATTCGACTTAATAAAAGCTGATGAACATGTTAAAGGAAAGGAAACGCTCGAATCATATGGTAAGTTGTCTTGAGTCACAACCAAAGTAACGGACTTATTATTCTGACCATAGTGATCTTGGTGATGCTGGTTATGATCATTATTTTTTTTTTTAGATTCGCATATCCTTTACAGGACATCGCTGTCAACAGCAGCATCTTTCAGCTGTCTGTTGATTTCTTGGCAAGATTACGCTCAGTAGTTTGCCATTGCTTTCTGAGCGGCCGGCTCAGTTATCCCGTAAGTCACCAGCGGGGGTAGAACCGCCTCCAGCTCTCGCCCTGCTACGAGACTCTGTGTGATAAACGGGATTACTGAGACAGTGTTGTAACCCCTCAGCCAGAGAGACCGGCATGATCATTATGATGATGACTATTATGTTGATGGTTTGATAATTCTAGTTTGTGTTTTCATTTTCAGATGTCGCAAATGGTAAGGCAACAAGGGGAGAAAACAACGAAATACATGTGGTTATTGCCAACACTTCTTTTAGTTATCGTTACTGTTGGTTTGTGCCGTACAATATAACATTATACGCCTGCCAAACGGAAGCAGAAAAAGAGGCCGGCCACGTAATCGAAAGACAGAGTCAATAGCAGAGTCCATGGGAATCTCGATACACGAAGTCCATAAACGGACACTCACCCGCTGTTTATGCTTCAGCGCGATACGGCAAGCTACAAAAAGATAAGAATTCGATGAATTGTGATGTGAAAAGATGAGATTATGAAACGCCCGCATCTATCGTTATCTAAGAGATAGAAGGACCGGTCATCTATCCCTCGGCGCACTTAGCCCTACACAGTTTAATAGTCTTAACACATGACAGATCCACAGAAGATTCCGGCTTCCGGACAAGTTTTATAAATGTATTTAATGGCAGTGGCTTTTAGGTAGTGCTTAGACGGTCGTCTGCAGGCAGTTGGAATCCGTACAAAGTGGATGTTTAAACATTGACATGGGCTCTCACTTTGATCCAGCATAAACTGGATATCAAGAAATAATTTGGGAAGTAAAAACGGCCAGTGTGATAATGACCCGCCCACCTTGTGCCGATTGGTCAATAGCTCCAGCAATACATGCATAATGCGAATTAGGACGTGCAAGATGGTTCATGGCTGTTTTTACACATTGTATAACATGAACGACTTACTTATTTACCTACTTAATTAGTTACTTAGTTACTTAGTTATCTATTTAGTTATTTACTTTCTTAGTTACCTACTTACTTAACTACTTACTTACTTGCCTACTTACTTATTTACCTACTTAATTAGTTACTTACTTACTTAGTTACCTACTTAGTTGTTTACTTTCTTAGTTACCTACTTACATAACTACTTACTTACTTACTTACTTACTTACTTACTTAATTACTTACTTACTTACTTACCTACTTTCTTATTTTCTTAATTACTTACTTACTTATTTACTTACCTACTTTCTTATTTACCTACTTAATTAGTTACTTGCTTACTTAGTTACTTATTTAGTTATTTACTTTCTTAGTTACATACTTACTTAACTACTTACTTACTTACTTACCTACCTACTTACGTACTTTGTTACATACTTACTTACCTACTTAGTTAATTACATAATTACTTAGTTACGTACTTACGTAGTTACTTACTTAGTTACTTACTTATATACTTTGTTAAATATTTACTTACTTACTTACTTCGTTAACTACTTGCTTATTTAGTTACTTATTTACTTAGATACGTACAAATACAGGCAGTTTGAGTTCAATCTGGTCTACCATTCGTGTTGGTTAATGTTTATGCCTGTAACGCAAGTGTGGATCCCAGAAGTAGCAGTGCTTAAGTGACACATTAGGTCTCGAGAAGAATGTTATTTTCTGTGGCGATTTCAACATTTCCTCCAACACACGGGTGTGTGGGGGGGGGGGGGGGGGAGGATTCAAGGCTGCACTTGAAACCATCGACCTGATTTGTATCAACAGTGGCTGTGTCACCAGGATAACAAGTCGTCCAGGTGATGAGGACAGTGTTATTGACCTGGCGCTGGTTTCTCCTTCACTCACAACAGTGTTTAGATGGGATGTCCTAGGGTACCATGGCAGCGACCATCACCCCTGCAGCTAATTGGTGGAGAAAGGCAGAACCAGGCAGCACAAGTCAAAGGTCACGACTTTCTAGTATGACAGTACAGGCAAAATGTGGTGAGTAAAATTAGGCGCGACAAGAGCAGAAAGCTTCATGGCAGGAAAAAAGACGGGAGCAGCCATCTTGGTAGAATTTGGAGGTAGAAAAGGCCTGGTTGGATATGCGTAGTACTGTTAGGAAATGGCAAAACGTTAAGAAGAAAAGAGTTGCCCATCCTAGTCCTTGCGTGCACTTAGAAAGAGAAGTAATTCGTTTACGAGAACCAAGTGATGACCGTGAATCTACAACCATGGTCAGGCTGCGAGAACAGCAAGTTAAAAGACGGGTGGCCAAAAAAGAATACTACGCAGGAAGCCAACGAAGATTGATAAACCAACATAGAACTGGTGTCATGAACCGCTACACGCTGCGGGATTTGCTGAGGAAGGGATCCGAGCACTTATGGACTGAATGGTTCGGTGTGCAATGAGGATGATCTGTCGACTAACTAACTAACCAACTAACTATTTCTTAGTTAGTTACTTACAGACTGACTTACTTTCTTACTTACTAACTTAATTACTTACGTAGTTACTGGCATCTTGCCGTCTTGGCAGATGATAACTTGTCACACTGAGCATAAAAAAGCATAATAACTACAACCCATGGTGGTGGTTAATGTGACTAGTCACACACGTTAGAGCGGTCAGGGGGCGGGGGGGGGGGGGGGGGGTTATACCTCTCTATAGCTCAAAGCCTGGGGTACATTATAAAGACCATGTCTTGCCCATGCCGAATGATCCCTTTCTAGGCCTGTCTAGTTTACTCCAGATGGAAGATAACGTCAATACATCTAGGAACTAGACAAGCTGCAGAGACTGCCTGATCAGCAAAGAATTGCTCTTACAGTCCGCCTGTCGGAGTTTCCATACAACTGACTGCATCCCTAAAGATAACTATCCAAGAATTAAACAAAAAAGCAGCGGGCTGCCTTGGTTTGCTCAGTGTGAAACGTGGCGCGAGAGTCCCATTATAGTTAATTGCACTCAGTATCCAGACTTTCATGTGTGGCTGTCTCGGTGTATTCCCATTCAAAGAAAAAGTAAGGTGCCTTCTTCTCTTCGCTAGCCCATGGGACACCCTTGGCCAAGGTGGAGTATACGTTTATCCCCCTTTCTTCCCCCCCACCCCCGCCATGACAGCAAATCATGGATGAAGTTACAGAGCAGCCGATAGAAATTTGTAGGTTAATGTCTCCAATGTCACGACGGTAGGCAGGAGATCTCATTTTGGAACAATAGCTACGGCCATAGAACAGTTAGGTCACTGCTGGGAAGGAAACCATGGTACACTACCTTCTTTACAGACGCCAAAAAGAGTAATGTTTTGTGTAACAGAGAACAACTAGAGAACTTGTTGACAACTTGCAAGATTGAGGGGAGAAGAAAGCAGAGAAGGCAGAGAAGTAAATATATGAATGGCTTTGCGACGTGGTATTGTCGAGACAAGAACACGAAGCTGATCCACAACTCTGGTGATGGCATGAGATGGCGAACCATGACTACCCACGCGTATCGACACGGCACAAAATTATGATCCAGACTTTCACCCAGGCATGCCATTTCAGTAACCCAATGAGTAAGTTCAAGAAGATCGTAATGGGCTGGGTTCGAAAACACTGGATACTGTCTGTTAGGAGGTCAAGGTTGACAAAGATCACCTAAATTTGTGTGTCAGAGTAAGCGGGTGTGAGACGAAATGAACCAGTTAATAGACTTGCAAGTTCAGGCTACTGTGAGAAGCGGATGAGCGATGGAACGGGTTGATAAAGTGAATACGATCAGAAAGGCGGGACGATTAAACGAATCAATGTGATGACTGCGAATCAGCAGCCTTGAGAAAATCAAAGACAAAATTATTGAAGCCAAACAAGAGAACTGTGTAAGGTGAGAGTATGGGATAGGTTGGGCTGGGAGTGGGACGCCAATAAACAAAAACAGTCAATTAACAAAGAACTGGTGTAGTGGTGGGTCGCTACACGCTGATAGCAGATACTGAGGAGGGGATCCGAGGACTTGTACACGAATCATTCAATGTACACTAAGAATAACCTGACGAATAACTACCAAACGCCGTCTCCGTGGCGACGAGTTTACGGACGCCTTTCGTAGTCCTGCATACCGCGTTCGAAACACAGCTGCGAGCGATTTGGCAGCAGACCGCCTTGCGTTGGTATTTTATCAAAAAGCAATGGTAAACTACTGAATGTTAACCTTGCACAAGAGATCACAAACAGTCAAAAATGCTTTAATTGACTGCAACGTCGTGTAAAGGAAATGCAACTATCAAACATTGCTTGCATTAATGCAACCAAGGGGAGGAACCTAGCGATATAGTTATGGTCAATGAAAATATCGCTTTTCCCCCTGAGTTATTGTTATTGTTAATTAGTGTATAAAGCATTATAGCATTGTATACAGGGGGAACACCAGAAAATAGGACAGATTTCAAAAGACATTTCGGAAAATTGATAGTTGTTGAAAATATATTTATAATAGCGGATAATTTGAACCTTGATGATTGGAGGCAACTGCTAAAAATAATCGAGGGCAGTTTCCAGTATACAAGAAAACAGAGGGCATCCAAGAAAGCACTAGATCACACACTGGAATTGTTCGGAAAATGAGTCAGTGGATCGACATAATCAAAACATCGTATTGTCGGTCTTCCCGTTCAAGAAATTGATGATGGCTGATTCTTCATTGTATTTATACACTAAGTATTCTTTCCAAGATTAGTATATTCTAACCAATTCCTCCATAACTGTATCCACGGATAATGTGAGTGTGTAGTGATCAGTTCCGTCCTCGTCACACTTTTCCCTAAACAAGTTCCAGAAATAATGGACAGTGATCAAGTTGCCGTTGTGTGGGGCTGAGTCGCACCCAGAGCCGCATATATGGGAATAGGAGTAGTAGTAGCAACAATCGCAGCAAGCACCTCGCAGCAAGCACAATAGGAGAGTTCTCATCTCATCTCATCTCATCTCATTATGTTCCTCCTATACCTTGCGGTGTCGAGGTAAAGTATAAACAGCGGGAGAGTGCCCGCTTATGGTTCTCATACGTAGTGGCTAAAACGGCTCAGAGAAAAGACGAAACAACAAATACTGACCGCTTATCCTTTAAACATTATTGATGTCTAGGGAAATTAGAACTTGAAGATCACAGCATCACTTGAAAATACACAGCCCCAAGGCAAACTAGACATTTCAGATCAATAGCAGATCACGCTGCCATCTTGTCGGCGTTTTGTGTACAAGATGGGAAACGTCTCAGTACTTTAGACAGAACAATGATGGAAGGCACAGTTCCAGGAAGGCGAGGCAGGGATCGACCAGCATAAGGGTAGACACGGGGCATTGCAGACTCCCTTGGCAGATAATGTGTGAGGCAGGGGAATGCAAAGGTAGGGGGAATCTTTGTGGTCGCCCATGATGAGAGCAATTTTCTACAATTAGTTTCAATTTGATGATATACGCATGCATCAATACAATACAATTTTACGTTCAATAGCTGTATACTGTATTATACGAACTGCTGTATGTCTGATCTGTAGAACAACGGTAGGATGAATTGTCATTATCGATTGGTCAAATATATCGAGGCATGATATGTTAGTCGATTCCAGACGTTAATATGTCAACAAATGGACGTCCTGCTCAGATTTCCAGGGACATAGCTGTTCTACATATTCGTTCAATGTCAGCGGCGGTGTACGTCATATTTCAGGCACAATATCGTTTCTTTGAATAACGAAGACACAAACCATAGGTTGTACGATTTATTGCCTGGCATATTTCGCGGCATCTCGTCAGGTACATACTACAGACGTCACACAACTGGCGATGGGATAATGGAAGGTTGACACACCAAAATTATAAACTTTCGGCGTCTTCCATTGCACGTCATGCCTTGGAAACCGGTCATGTAATTGATAGAGACAGCGCTTTTCGCGTGTTGTGTCAAACACAAAATAGTCGTTTGTTAAAGTTTGCAGAAGAAGTTTGCAAGTGGCAGAGAAATATGCCTGGAAAGAAATGGTGCAATATTTTATTACAGACGGCTGTATTTAAAATAACTGGAAGCCCTAACAGCCGTCTAAGCCAGACACTAGCCTGGAGGCCCGGTGGACAAGGTTCGAACAGCATCGGTACAGATCGAATTGTAAAAATTGGTATGGGTGCAATGGGACACCGAGTCTATAATGGGTAGCATAAAGGCGGCCGACGTGAAACTGACAACATCATTCACCGACTGCCGATTGGTCTATAACTGAAAACATCATTCACCGACTGTCGATTGGTCTATAACTGAAAACATCATTCACCGACTGCCGATTGGTCTATAACTGAAAACATCATTCATCGACTGCCGATTGGTCTATAACTGAAAACATCATTCAACGACTGCCGATTGGTCTATAACTGAAAACATCATTCACCGAATGCCGATTGAACTATAACTGAAAACATCATTCACCGACTGTCGATTGGTCTATAACTGAAAACATCATTCACCGACTGCCGATTGGTCTATAACTGAAACATCATTCACCGACTGCCGATTGGTCTATAACTGAAAACATCATTCACCGACTGCCGATTGGTCTATAACTGAAAACATCATTCACCGACTGCCGATTGGTCTATAACTGAAAACATCATTCACAGACTGCTGATTGGTCTATAACTGAAAACATCATTCACCGACTGCCGATTGGTCTATAACTGAAAACATCATTCAACGACTGCCGATTGGTCTATAACTGAAAACATCATTCACCGACTGCCGATTGGTCTATAACTGAAAACATCATTCACCGACTGCCGATTGGTCTATAACTGAAAACATCATTCACCGACTGCCGATTGGTCTATAACTGAAAACATCATTCACCGACTGCCGATTGGTCTATAACTGAAAACATCATTCACCGACTGCCGATTGGTCTATAACTGAAAACATCATTCAACCGACTGCCGATTGGTCTATAACTGAAAACATCATTCACCGACTGTCGATTGGTCTATAACTGAAAACATCATTCAACCGACTGCCGATTGGTCTATAACTGAAAACATCATTCAACGACTGCCGATTGGTCTATAACTGAAAACATCATTCAACCACTGCCGATTGGTCTATAACTGAAAACATCATTCACCGACTGCCGATTGGTCTATAACGATATGGGTATATCTACATATGGCCAGGGTGACCTAACCCGCGTAAACGGGTACTTGACTTATCTATTAACATTTCTGTGAAATTCACGTTTCCCCGTAGTGAATTTGAATAACGAAGACACAAACAATAGATAGCATGATTTATTTCCTGACATATTTTGCTGCATCTCGTCAGGTGCAGTCTGCAGACATGACTCAACATAAATTAAAGTAATTAGATAAATCCTTCCAACTGAAATATACACATATTCGCACAGTAATGTCAATTGTCTACCACGGTAATTTTAAACTGACGATCATGTCGTTCTATTTGCACACATTTTCTGTGATATGTCTCTTGTTGGGACCGTTAAATGCCTATGATATACCACAACTTCGACAGTCATCAGACGACAGTCCTTGTCAATGAGGATATCTAATAGATATCTCAACAAGTTCATAGAGAACCTGTCAAGACAAGGGTGTCCTGCTGCACATAGCGCCGACGTGGTTGTAAGAGATGCTTGTTATTGAAGATATACCGATTCATTTAAGAGGATCAGATATATTGGAAACATCATGTCACTCCTAATAACATACAGTTTCTTATGTTCAACATATCGAAAGAGTTACAAATATGAAGATCTACAGTGATTAAAATCTCCGCCGCGAAGCACGACAAGAGAACAGGGGGCTTCTGATCGTCAGAAGTATCCCCTTCCCCGAACGTTTCAGCTCTTTTATCTTATTGACACTCTCTGGTGTCAGGCCTGTCAGAGTCAACAACCGGGCGTTTTTCCCCTGCCGTGCGAGGTCTTCGGTCGTTTGCGTTGTCCTTGTGTTGTCCCGTGTTTGTTCCATCCCTGCTAACATGTCTGCTCCCAAGCCCTACCTCCGTCGGGGAGAAGAGAGCCCTGTACACTCGGTGCTCCGGGCAATCTACATCTAATACTGCATTTCTAGCACTGAAGATATTGCCTTTTCTCCGCCCTTATCTGCAACCCCTTTACTCTTCTAGTAATCAGTATTCTAACTTACTGTCACAGTGTGAACAGAGATTAATAAGCCAGTGATCAAGTAAAAATGGTTTATTCTTTCATTGATGACAAAGCGTTGATGTTAGATTCCACTCACATCGAAGGTTGGATCGTAACTGCCCATACCAACCCAATACGTCACGATTGAGCATCCCCCACCCCTTTCAGTCTCCATGCTCAATCGTGCTGTATCTGTGTTTCCCACTAGATCCTAATAATACCCAATACTGTTACACCTCCCCATGTTAATTAAAGAATTTTCCTTTTAAAGGAAAAATCTTTACTCCTAATCCCCTTACTCTATTCCCTCTTTTTCCTTACTTCTCACAGTTCCTCAAATCTTCCCCAAACCAACTCCAATTTAATTAAACATTCTATTTCTTAACTCTTTCCCCTGTTATATAGTCAACCCACTTCTTCTTCGTTCCTGGCCCTTCAATCAAAACATATTTACATATCTTAATAACATTTCAAATTCACTTTATATACTACATCATTACATCATAACACGTCTTCTTAAATACTCCTTCTTCTTTTCATACGTAACCTGCTTAAAATTTCAAAACGCTAACCACCAACTCCTTATTTTATCACCAACGCTACAAATCCCCCACTTTCAAACTAACCTGAAATTACTTTCACACGATAGGAAGACAAAGAATCGGTGGCCACCGGAATTTAAAAGAAGAAATAGAACTCTTTCAAAAAAAACAACATTCACCTAAACCACACACCCCTTTACACCCCTTTGTTCTTTGAGACTTTATGTAATAAAGTCTATACCAATTATATCTCCCACAGTACCCACTCATTATGGTAACAGTTTTACGCTGCTATCTACAGCATCAAATACCAACCATCATCCAAAATATTCTTCACTTCTAAGTGTTTATATAACAGACACTACCTTACCTCAACCTCACATTGTAATGTAAACCACAAAACACATCCGAAGACACAATTAAAAGGTCTATTATCCCTTAAGACCTCCTCCAACACAACACCTCACATAACCTCATCACCTCGTATAACTAATCTTCTCCAATACCTCAGGTTCTCTCTTATGTCCATTTCTTATGGGCATATCTACTAAAATGCTCCACTTATGCCGTTATCAACAGCAACCTAGTAACCTTGAAATCTCCCCTTAAATATTAACCATCAAACACAACATTGTAATCTGACCCACTTATAAACATTTACATCCTGCCCAGGCCATGTTACCCAATGTCTCTCTAAAATCTTCCACCTCTCAATTCATAATTCATGCCGTAATCTACAGCAGCAAAAATAACCACTCATGTCTGTGACTGCTTGTAATCAACTTTAATCTCAGTCCCTTTATTACGGACCCCACAAACACCCCATGTCACCATGTCTCCCCCACTTACCCCCTTTATTATTGTACTGTTATCCACAGTGTCTAGTCAAACATGGATCCAATTCATGTTTACTCTTTATCTGGGGTAATTTTCTTATTCTTCTATAACCCAGCAAATCTCGTGTATATCATGGCTCTTCTGACCCCCCGGAAACTGTTTAAAACTTTTCTCAGCTTTACTCCACTGAATATATTCACTAATCTTTTCTTCTCCATGTGGCTTCCAATCCCATATTTTTCTAATAATTCTGACTTTACCATAACCATTTTACTTGTGTAGTAACCCCGTCTACAGTTCATAGCCATTTTTAACCTTTCTACGCTGATTATCACAGCATCAAAATATCCATGAACTTCTTCTTCACAAAGAGAATGTGTTTCTCTATTAGTTCTCAGTAGTTTTATTAACTCTTTTCTGAACGAAGCCCCCTGTATTGTCTTTATTTCTAGACAAAAACCTTGTAAATTAAACATAACTACTATTTAACACACAAAACAGTGAAATAAAATCACAACAGGACATCAAATCCCCCCCCCCCCCCCCAAATTTTTGTAACAATCATTTATGTTTCCCCGCAACTCAACTAAAAGTATGATGATGATAGTGATGATGATGGTGACGATGATTAAAATAATACAACATACATCCTATTCTATTTTTACCTACTACTACTGGTCTCTTTTACGGACCAGCAGTTTACACATAAAGGTCTAAGAACACAATAACCACTATTCTAAATCAATTAATCAAACAACAACAATCATTTTTCAAGACCAAATCAAGCAAAACAAAATTTTACATATGAGGCATTGAAAGCTCAATTTCAATAAACACAACTGTCTTCTCGCTAAAGAGAAGGTTTTCAAACAAAATATAATTCACTTAGAATTAACCACGTAAAGTGACCCAGCAACATTGGCCTCCTTTTCTAACCAATGTAACACCTATCTATTTAGGCAAGTCATGTATAACAAAACAACTCCATACCAAGCATTAATGCCAAAATACGTATATACATATATACAAATATCTAACTGTTATCTACAGATTATCTTAATGCGGAACCATACTTGTTCCCCTCAACCAAAATCATTACTCAACAACTGACCGTTCCTTTTTCTGGAAGTCAAACATTGATTATCTCCCCTCACAATTTTCTATCTTTTTCAAAACTAAATCCTACACATCACAAATACCTTAAGCAAGCTCTGTAAACTACAGGTCACTCACTGAATCCATTGCCAATGTGGCGATTATTTCAACGTCTTTTCAATGCACCAGCCATCTTGTACTTATAACTTAACCTGTGGCTCGGCACACCAATTGTTTCTCATGGCTTTGTTACCAAACATCACTACTGTTAACTACAGTATCTCCACTACGCTACTCCCATCAAAAGAACTTGTCTATTTACTATAGACCTCTCACCAAAACAACTAATTCTACTTCCACTTTCTCGTCTACCCGACGCAATTTATATTTCATTCTACTGCATCAGTACTCTCAACGTCTCACCAGCACTACTTTAAGCTATCCTCAAGTCTCACCTATCATTCTCATATCGTGACTATAATCAAACCAATCACTCTTATCGGAACACCTTTTCTAACATTCATTTACCTCCTCTTGTTTACCTTCGTATCTTTCACTCTTTCAGAACGGTAACTCACGTCAGTATATACAACGGACCTCTCTTTTCCCGTTCCTGTTAAGAATACTAAACAAGTTTTGTGAAACATCATTCAGAATGTTAACACTGTTTCCGTCATATAACTTTCAACGTCAGACATTCTAAAAAAAAACATCACAATTCTCCAATCATTCTCTTTCTATCTCTCTATGTTTCACGGTTTTTCAACATCACTTATCAACCACTCTTCTCATATTCGCACGGACAATGACACACAACCTCGCTCTCATCTCACGCCTACTCTCTCATCGCGACAAACACCTGTCTGAGTACAGTTATACTCATGTACGAACAACGCACAACCAAACGAATTATTCCAGAGGACTTTCTCAATTCACCGCTTTCTTATATCTCTACTTTACTCAATCACTCACTCCTATACGAAGGTCAGACCCTATACACTACCTCTCGCAACTGAAATTACTTTCACAGTACTATCTACTATCTCTTCAAAACAAACCTCATTCTGGTGAACCACCCCTAACTTCGTACTATCATTCTATACTTCTCCACACAACAACTTTCTTCTTCTTCTCCGCAAGCACGACGTAACTCGTATTTTTCAAGCATTCACTTCTACATTCTATTACTTTTATTCTCACGTTCAACTGGCTATTTTACACACAGGATACTCAGTACCTCCTCGATCCATATCTCCTCACCAGACACTCTCGGTTCACCTGTCAACAATACTATTCTTTCTTCTCCAACCAACAAGCAAAACCATCTCGGACATCACGTCCTAGCTCTGAGTCAAACCATTTCTAATACGAACATTCATACTTAATTTATCTCTCACCCTCTACTAATTCTCTCTACTAAGTGCTGAATCCACCCTATTTTACTTAATGTACTCTCCCTACATTTTAACCAAACAAAAGATATGATATCCTGTATTACGTAATCCACGTGGAATATCATTTGCCGCAACAACACCCTCGACTATTCTGTACCATGTGATACTACACCAACAAAATTCATCTGCCTATTTTAGACAGCTCATATACCTATACTCTCAAACCGGAGTTCTTCTCATAAGCCAGACCTATTTCATTTTCCTTCTTCACCCAAGGAATTTTAACCGTTATATAGTGTGTCCAAATTAAACACTTCACTGTCTTTCAATACCCTAACCTGTCTTTCGCTTATAATGTCATCATCACTATCTGTTGTCAAGCTGTTAAAGTATTCAGGTCTTAAGGTCCTAAGGTCTTCTATTTTACTTAAGTCACTTTCTGTCGTTGAATAAATTCCCGCTAACTGTCTACCACTATTCTTTTTCTTAAACGCGTTCTTTCTATTTCCTATATTTGCGTCAGTCTGCTCACTGTTTCCTGTGTACCTTACGTAACGTTTATATCTTCCCATCTCGTCTTCAGATGACACACTAATAATAGTTCCATCATCAGACTCGTTATAGTTTACTGCAAACACGTCGGCCCTATTCCCATAGTCATCTTTAAAACGTCTGGCTTTCTTTCTCTTTCTCGGTCTTCGTCCCCTTAGCCTTCCAATATAGTCACTAACTACAACTCTGTCCGTCTGTCCACCCAGTCACTATTCCGTATGAGGGAACACACTCCTCAATTCAGGATCTGCTCGTAGTGCAGCACTCTCATTCTCCGAATCCTCAGTAATGATATCCGTTTTCAGCATCACTATCATATTCGGTTGTAGGAATATCTTCTCCGTAACTTGAACTCTGACAGCTAATATTCCTACACCATTTGGGAATTAGTTTCCTGTCTGTAGCTGAAGAATTTGACATGGCACTACCTCTATTTACAATCATACTAACACTTTTCTTCATTGACTTCCTTTCGTCCTTGGTCCTTGTCTGTCCCTCTTTCCTAACTTCAACCTTGTCTCTCTTAGTCAAAAGGTTGGTTTAGACTGATTCTCTATGAAGTCAGTTTGAGTTCCCTTTGTTAACTTGCGACTGGTTGTAGAGTCTGCGTACTACTTTCTATTGTATTACCTGCTTGGCTGTGTCTCTCTATTTCTTTTCTTTATACTACCGTCGTCTTCTTTTCCTGTCTACTAGTCACATTCGCAACCATTTTAGGGACTATTCTGTATTTTTACTTACTGGTTCAACTCTGTCTCTTACACTGAGTTTAAATATTGTCTTTGTCTTTCTCTAACCAGTCGTCACGTCTTTTATAGGCAGTTGCACTGTGAGAGGGCCAGTCCCATGATTTCTTTGAAATGTTTTCTCTCACGCCCATTTTTGTATTTATACCAGTCGACCTTTCACTATTTCGTCTGTTCTCACTGTCTTTTTACTCTATATAGATCAGGCCTTGTTCATCATCATAACCCATATTGTCTTCTGTCTTTATTAAGCAATGTCTGTCTCCTGTTATTCTTTCCTACTCTATTACTGTCTACCATAATTCTATAAGGATCCTGTCTAGTTGTTTTGTTCTTCAACGTTTTCAGAAAATTCTCTACTCCGTAATTGACAGCTTTAATCCCCCAACCATATACTAACACGCTGTAAATTCCCACACCAAGAATTCATATTCATGGTCTTTTTAAATATTTATATCAACTTGAAACAACCTTTCTACTTCTTCTTCTGTATACCTGGAGAAAAAAACTTGTCCTGAGTTCAGCTGAAATATGTGCTGTGCTGAGTCTTCTAAGCTGAAATATTTATACAAGTTACCAATTCATTTTTGTAATTTTCTTAATTTAACGTCCAAAACTTGTGCTAAGGTGTCCTGTTCCGCCATGCTGAAAAATACTGAAACAAAGCAAGCAAGAACCACACAATTTCAATTTCTTAATTTAAAGAAGATGTGCTAAGGTGTCCTTTCCGCCATGCTGAAAAATACTGAAACAAAGCAAGAAAAGAACCACACAATTTCAATTTTTTAATTTTAAAGAATTTCCCATTTTTTATAGAAAACCATAGTTATTTTCTAGTTTTAAGTATCACTCAGTTTTAACTTTTTAATTTAAAGGATACACTCACTTATTAGAAAAGAAAGTTAGTTTTTTTTTTTTTCCTGACTCAAGCCTGTAGTTCTTCCACTGGGCGTCAGATTTCATTCGAAAACAGGAGCCCGTTTCAGCTAAAAATCAGTCGAGAGTTCAGGTAGCTGAGCTGAGTTTAGGTAGCGGGTTTAGGTAGCCTGTCTCTTCTTCTAAAGCATTTCTCATGGGCTCCCGGGAAAAATTTTTCAACCCCTGGTCGGGTCCCGACCGCTTGTTAGTTTTTGCCTTCACCCGGGTGGGGTACATCATCGATGTCTTGATAGGGCTTAGAAATAACGAGGCCCCAAAAAATTATCAGGATCAGCCGAGGCCCAGCGATAATTGACTGTTTCAAGAACTTTGGCCCCATCAACGAATTAACGAAGTCTTTTTCATGCTGTCCTGACAACTCATGATTAGCTCTTTAACTTTGAGCCTGGAAGAAATTTTTTTTTTTTTTTACTTTTTTTTTTCTGAGCTACAATGTTCAACTTGAATTGCTGGTTTTTCCCCAAAATCTCGGATAGGATCACCCGGTCAATCAGAACGATGTAAGGCAGCGGCTTTATGTCTCTTGAAACGTAAAAATTCAGGCACCGTCCCTGTTAAGCCTGTTGCTAACAATCAAACTGCAGAACGGCGGCCAAACAAACTTCCTGCACTGCGAACTCTGCAAAACGGCTGGGATAACAAACTTCTTGTCGCTACTTTGATTGTTATCTGAAGTCTTAAAAAAGACTTACAAAGGACCACTCCCGGGCGAGCTTTTGGCCTCTGTATTCAGATATAACTACCATTTACAATTTAGTGGCCATCTTTTTGGGGCGCCTGTTATCAGGGTTTAGTAATTGTTCTCTAACGTGCCGCTAGTATTTTTTTTTTGTTTTGTTCTTGAACTTCTCCCGATGTTATTCGTCCTGGCTTGCATTGTTTTGTTTTTTCTCATGTGATTATCTTCAGGTTCGCATCCTGGTCACATGCACCCTAAATAATCCGTCACAGTGTGAACAGAGATTTAAAAAGCCAGTGATCAAGTAAAAATGGTTTATTCTTTCATTGATGACAAAGCGTTGATGTTAGATTCCACTCACATCGAAGGTTGGATCGTAACTGCCCATACCAACCCAATACGTCACGATTGAGCATCCCCACCCCTTTCAGTCTCCATGCTCAATCGTGCTGTATCTGTGTTTCCCACTAGATCCTAATAATACCCAATACTGTTACTTCTTCAAAATTTCCCTTTATAAGAAAATCACAGGGATGTTTGTGCAAAAGGTAAAATGGCAAATAAGTAGTAGTTGGCTACAAAACTTGTGCCGACGCGCTGGTAGGGTTTGTATTCTCAGGGAAAGGGTGTTACAATGAACCCGGAGGGCTTTGCCTAAATTTGTACCAGAAATGTCATGGAAGTAAATGCAGCTAGCGTTGTCTATTTAAGTGCAGATTGGAAAAACAACCCTACGCACAATACGACAATACGCCCCAATACGAGTTTCAATGTGGGGGTAACACTGTACGCACAAAATGAGTGTCAAGTCGGGGTAAAACTAAAAGCAAAAATATGGTGTCAATGTGGGGGATAAAAACTATAAAAACAAAATGAGTGTCAATGTGGGGGATAAAACTATACGCACAAATTTAAATGGCAAGTCGGGAAAACTATACAAACAATATCAGTGTCAATGTGCGGGGTACACTATACACACAATAGAGGTCAATGGGGGGATAACACTATACAACAAATAGGTCAATGGGGGGATAACACTATACAGAAAATGTGTGTCAAGTCGGGGGAAAAATAAAGAAATTGTTGTGCCCTTGGGGGAACACTTACACACAATATGAGGTCAATGTGGGGTAACATATACAGACAATATGAGTGCAATGTGGGGGTAAAAACTATACACCCCAATATGAGTGTCAATGGGGGGATAACACATACACCAATATGAGTGTCAAAGTGGGGGATAAAACTATACACACAATATGAGTTTCAAGTGGGTATAAAACTATACGACATATGAGTGTCAAGTGGGGGTTTAAAAAAATTTCGCCATACGAGTTTCAATGTGGGGGATAACACTATACCCACAATATGAGTGTCAAGTGGGGGGATAACATATACGCACAATATTAGTGTCAATGTGGGGGATAACACTATACACACAATATGAGTGTCAATGTGGGGGATAACACTATACAGGACTATATGCGTGTCAATGTCGGGGGTAAAAACTATAAGAATATGAGTAAAATGGGGGTAACCTATACACACAATATGGGTCAATGTGAGGGATAACACTATACAGAAAAAATTTTAGTGCAATGTGGGGGATAACACTTATGAAGGGCAATGTGGGGGATAACACTATACACACAATATGAGTGTCAATGTGGGGGATAACACTATACACACAATATGAGTGTCAATTGGGGGATAACACTATACAGCACATACTGCGTCGTCAATGTGGGGGATAACACTATCACACAATATGAGTGTCAATGGTGGGGATAACACTATACACACAATATGCGTGTCAATTGTGGGGGATAACACTATACAACAATATGAGTGTCAATGTGGGGGATAACACTATACACACAATATGAGTGTCAATGTGGGGATAACACTATACAGCACAATATGAGTGTCAATGTGGGGGATAACACTATACACACACTATGAGTGCTCAAGTGGGGGATAACACTATACACACAATATGAGTGTCAATGTGGGGGATAACACTATACGGCACAATATGATGTCAATGTGGGGGATAACACTATACACACAATATGAGTGTCAATGTGGGGGATAACACTATACAGCACAATATGAGTGTCAATGTGGGGGATAACACTATACACACAATATGAGTGTCAATGTGGGGGATAACACTATACGCACAATACGAGTGTCAATGTCGGGGATAACACTATACAGACAATATGAGTGTCAATGTAAGGGTAACACTATACACAAAATATGAGTGTCAATGTGGGGGATAACACTATACAGACAATATGAGTGTCCAATGTGGGGATAACCTATACAGACAATATGAGTTGTCAATGTGGGGGATAACACTATACACAATATGAGTGTTCAATGTGGGGGATAACACTATACAGACAATATGAATGTCAATGTGGGATAACACTATACAGACCAATATGGAAGGTCAAGTGGGGAGATAACACTATACACACAATATGAGTGTCAATGTGGGGGATAACACTATACAGACAATATGAGTGTCAATGTGGGGGATAACACTATACAGACAATATGAATGTCAATGTGGGGGATAACACTATACACAATATGAGTGTCAATGTGGGGGATAACACTATACAACAATATGAGTGTCAATGTGGGGGATAACACTATACAGACAATGAATTGTCAATGTGGGGGATAACACTATACACACATATGTAGTGTCAATGTGGGGGATAACACTATACAGACAATATGAGTGTCAATGTGGGGGATAACACTATACACACAATATGAGTATCAATGTGGGGGATAACACTATACACACAATATGCGTGTCAATGTGGGGATAACACTATACACACAATATGAGTGTCAATGTGGGGGATAACACTATACACAATATGAGTGTCAATGTGGGGGATAACACTATACACACAATATGAATGTCAATGTGGGGGATAACACTATACACACAATATGAGTGTCAATGTGGGGGATAACACTATACACAATATGAATGTCAATGTGGGGGATAACACTATACACAATATGAATGTCAATGTGGGGGATAACACTATACACAATATGAATGTCAATGTGGGGGATAACACTATACACAATATGAAGTGTCAATGTGGGGATAACACTATACAGCACAATATGAGTGTCAATGTGGGGGTAACAAATTTTACCAAAAATGAGTGTCAATGTGGGGGATAACACTATACCCCAAATTTAGTGTCAATGTGGGGGGTAACACTATACGCACAATATGAGTGTCAATGTGGGGGACAAAAACCCAACGCACATAGAGGGTCAATGTGGGGGGTTTAAAACTATACACATTGAGTGTCAATGTGGGGGATAACACTATACACAATTTAATGTCAAGTGGGGGAAAAACACTATACCACAATATGAGTGTCAATGTGGGGGATAACACTATACACCAATATGAGTGTCAATGTGGGGTGATAAACACTATACACAATATGACGTGTCAATGTGGGGGATAAACACTATACACACAATATGAGTGTCAATGTGGGGGATAACACTATACACAATATGAATGTCAATGTGGGGGATAACACTATACAGACAATATGAGTGTCAATGTGGGGGATAACACTATACACAATATGAGTGTCAATGTGGGGGATAACACTATACACAATATGAGTGTCAATGTGGGGGATAACACTATACAGACAATATGAGTGTCAATGTGGGGGACAACACTATACGCACAATATGAGTGTCAATGTGGGGGATAACACTATACACAATATGAGTGTCAATGTGGGGGATAACACTATACACCAATATGAGTGTCAATGTGGGGGATAACACTATACACACAATATGAGTGTCAATGTCGGGGATAACACTATACAGACAATATGAATGTCAATGTGGGGGATAACACCTATACACACAATATGAGTGTCAATGTGGGGGATAACACTATACACAATATGAGTGTCAATGTGGGGGATAACACTATACAGACAATATGAATGTCAATGTGGGGATAACACTATACACAATATGAAGTGTCAATGTGGGGATAACACTATACACAATATGAGTGTCAATGTGGGGGATAACACTATACAGACAATATGAATGTCAATGTGGGGGATAACACTATACCACAATATGAGTGTCAATGTGGGGGATAACACTATACAGACAATATGAGTGTCAATGTGGGGGATAACACTATACAGCACAATATGAGTGTCAATGTGGGGGATAACACTATACACACAATATGAGTGTCAATGTGGGGGATAACACTATACACACAATATGAGTGTCAATGTGGGGGATAACACTATACAGACAATATGAGTGTCAATGTGGGGATAACACTATACGCACAATATGAGTGTCAATGTGGGGGATAACACTATACACACAATATGAGTGTCAATGTGGGGGATAACACTATACGCACAATATGAGTGTCAATGTGGGGGATAACACTATACGCACAATATGAGTGTCAATGTGGGGGATAACACTATACGCACAATATGAGTGTCAATGTGGGGGATAACACTATACGCACAATATGAGTGTCAATGTGGGGGATAACACTATACAGCACAATATGAGTGTCAATGTGGGGGATAACACTATACAGACAATATGAGTGTCAATGTGGGGGATAACACTATACAGCACAATATGAGTGTCAATGTGGGGGATAACACTATACGCACAATATGAAGTGTCAATGTGGGGGATAACACTATACGCACAATATGAGTGTCAATGTGGGGTGATTAACACTATACACACAATATGAGTGTCAATGTGGGGGATAACACTATACACACAATATGAGTGTCAATGTAGGGGATAACACTATACACACAATATGAGTGTCAATGTGGGGGATAACACTATACGCACAAAATGAGTGTCAATGTGGGGATAACACTATAAGCACAATATGAGTGTCAATGTGGGGGATAACACTATACGCACAATATGAAGTGTTCAATGTGGGGGACTAACACTATACAGCACAATATGAGTGTCAATGTGGGGGATAACACTATACACACAATATGAAGTGTTCAATGTGGGGGACTAACACTATACACACAATATGAGTGTCAATGTGGGAGATAACACTATATCGTCACAATACGAGTGTCAATGTGGGGGACAACAATTACGCACAAGTATGAGTGTCAATGTGGGGATAACACTAGTATACACAATATGAGTGTCAATTGTGGGGGATAACACTATACGCACAATATGAGTGTCAATGTGGGGGTTAACACTATACGCACAATATGAGTGTCAATGTGGAGACAACACTAAACGCACAATATGAGTGTCAATGTGGGGGTTAACACTATATCCACAATATGAGTGTCAATGTGGGGGATAACACAATACAGACAATATGCGTGTCAATGTGGGGATAACACCATACACACAAAATGAGTGTCAATGTGGGGGATAACACTATACAGACAATATGAGTGTCAATGTGGGGGATAACACTATACGCACAATATGAGTGTCAATGTGGGGGATAACACTATACACACAATATGAGTGTCAATGCGGGGGTTAACACTATACGCACAATACGAGTGTCAATGTGGGGGATAACACTATACCCACAATATGAGTGTCAATGTGGGGGATAACACTATACGCACAATATGAGTGTCAATGTGGGGATAACACTATACCAACAATATGATTGTCAATGTGGGGGATGACACTATACACACAATATAAGCGTCAATGTGGGGGTTAACACTATACAGACAATATGCATGTCAATGTGGGGGATAACACTATACCCACAATATGAGTGTCAATGTGGGGGATAACACTATACACACAATATAAGTGTCAATGTGGGCGTTAACACTATACGCACAATATGAGTGTCAATGTGGGGACAACACTATACGCACAATATGAGTGTCAATGTGGGGGATAACACTATACGCACAATATGAGTGTCAATGTGGGGGATAACACTATACTCACAATATGAGTGTCAATGTGGGGGACAACACTATATGCACAATATGAGTGTCAATGTGGGGGATAACACTATACGCACAATATGAGTGTCAATGTGGGGGTTAACACTATACGCACAATATGAGTGTCAATGTGGAGACAACACTAAACGCACAATATGAGTGTCAATGTGGGGGTTAACACTATACGCACAATATGAGTGTCAATGTGGGGACAACACTATACGCACATTATGAGTGTCAATGTGGGGGATATCACTATACCCACAATATGCGTGTCAATGTGGGGACAACAGTATACGCACAATATGAGTATCAATGTGGGAGACAAAACTATACACACAATATAAGTGTCAATGTGGGGGACAACACTATACGCACAATACGCACAATGTGACTGTCAATGTGGGGGACAACACTATACGCACAATATGAGTGTCAATGTGGAGGACAACACTATACGCACAATGTGAGTGTCAATGTGTGAGAGAAAACTATACACACAATATAAGTGTCAATGTTTGGGTTAACACTATACACACAATACGAATGTTAATAAGGGGGTTAATACTATACGTACAATATGAGTGTCAATATGGGGGATGCTTGCTTTCTGGTGTTTGCTGGCTGTGAACTCTAGCGTGAAGTCCTGTATGTCGGATGAAGACATCCTGTTGTCCAACATCAGTGTGATGTCATACAGGACCTGGGGTTTGAGTGAGTATCCGTTGTCCCATGTCTAGCTTATTGGTGTGCAGACTTGTGGTTCCACACCGTGCAGGCAGACACTCTCCGACTTCGAAGGAATCATCGATCCTATTGACTTTAGCCAGGACCCCAAAGAGACCTAGTGCCCGGGACGCTCGGCGAGGACGCGTCAATAGGTCTTGGCCAGTATAGAACCCAACCCTGGTGCCTTGGAAACACTTCTGCGTCCTAATATGGGGGATAAAAACTATATGCACACTATGAGTGGCATTATGGGGGATAACACTATACGCACAAAAAGGGAGTCAATATGGGTGATAACATTATAGACAGGATACGAGTGTCAATATGGGTGACAACATTATACGTAGAATATGAGTGTGAATATTGCGGATAACATTATACGCAGAATATGAGAGTGAAAATGATCCCTGACTTTCATTTTAAACTGGAAAAAAAATTTAGTTGCATATCCGTTACAGGAACGAACGAACGAACAAAAATCTTTATTTTCAAAGGGTTAAGAATAGGGCACGCAGGCCCGTCTGACATACTGCCCTTCTTCTCTATTTTCTCTCATACTTTCTTTCATTCAACATCACTTATGAAGCAAATTTTTGACAACAAAAGAACAATAAGCATTAAAACGCATGAAAAATAACCTATAACAAATGACTCACCTAGGCAATGTTTAACATGGGCATTATAAATACCTAAGGAAGGTGTAACGTGCCATACATATGGGAATGTTTTTTGGCTAGTTGTCGTTTGAGATAATTTACCATTATTATTGTCTTTTTTTGTTTTGTTTATGGGGGAATGTAGTCTGTACTGAGGTAGTGTTCAAACAGGTTGCGAATGTATGTATAATGATTGGTGGTGTCTTTGATTTCTTGTGGAATATTGTTCCACAACTGAGCGGCAGAGTATGCTAAGCTTGTTTTATATAAGTCTATCCTAGGTTTAGGGACATGAAGTATATTTAGTCGTTCGCTATGTCTTGCGTTATATTTAAACAATGGCCAAAGGTAGCTTGGAGCATTTTGAAATAGGATTTTGTGAATTAGTTTAGCCTTATTAAAAAGTAGGCGTTTGTGGAGTGGCAGTAACCGAAGACGTTTATGTAGGTTAGAATTGTCGGTAAGCTTTTCACCATTAATTAAACGTACTGCCCTTTTCTGGAGTGAATAAAGGCGTTTTGTTATTGATTTGGAAGCATCCATCCCAGATTGTGGACCAATAATCAATATGTGTTTGAATATGGGAAGTATAGAATATCTTTCTTGTGTTTTCGTCAAATAAAATTTTTAGTTTTGGCAAGTTGGTATTCTTTTTTGGCTATTTGTTTAACGAGAGCATGAACATGGGAGTTAAAGGTTAGATTTTGATCTATGATAAGACCCAGTGCCTTGTGCTCGGTTACACTTTCTATAGGCATGCTACCAATGTGCAGCTGTAGAGTTCTCTGCGAGTTTAGCATGTGAAGTCTTTGCCTGGTTCCTATTAACATAGATTTTGTTTTAGTAATGTTAATTTGCATGCGGTTCGCATGACTCCAGTTAACTACACTATTCATAGGATGTCGCAGGCAGCCCTTGTGGCGTTTTTGTAATGTCTTCGCAAGTTTACGTTCAGAAGTTTGCCATTTTTTTCCTAAACGATCGACATTCACACCACTGTATAAAAACCAGCGCAAGGCTGTCTGCTACAAAATCGCCCGCAGTTGTGTTTCGGACACGCTGTTTTCGGTATTACGAAATGAGTTCGTAACCCCGTCAAGGCAGCGCCGGTTTTTACAGTGAAGCAGCATGTGCAACAACATGATAAATAAATCCATGGATATTATTTATTGACATTCAGAGAAGCAGGGGATAGAAGAAGTTCACTACACACAACAACATGTTCCTGAGATATGCCGAATCGTCTGCAATACACTGGTTAAACTACACTTATATCAACAAAACGACACACTAAAACTGCAGTGATGACAATAAAACATATCAACATCATTGAGAAAACATATGACAATGTGTTTTGAGTCTTTGAGTTGGACGGAATCGTTACGTTACTCAGTACACGTTAAACATGTTTCCTGTGGTATGTTCTTGTCGGGATACATCATCCTAAACCAAGTTATGGATGGTGAATATGAAGGTTTCCACTCAGGCATTGAAACATTTGCTGCAGCGATTGATCTTGAGGACGCGTACAACAGAGTACCATTTGATTTTTTAATGCATCAGCTTCGTGAACTCAAAATAAGTCCATTCCTCCTTAGTTGGATTGCTGCATCCCTCTTCCAACGGAAAGTAGTTTTTAGATGTGGCAGTTGGATTTGGGAATCAACAACAATATATCCTGGCCTACTACAGGGATCACCATTATCTCCGGTACTGTTCAACGCCTACACAGTGAGAATCACCAGTGAGCAGTTCACTGGACCTGGTAGGACATTGTCATATGCCGATGGTGTTTTAGTGTATCGTCTGGGTAAGGATAGAAATCAGGTTGCTGTGGAACTACAAATCGAACTCAATAGCATAAGTACTTGGTGTGATGAAGCTGGGGCAATGGTCAACCCAACAAAGGCAACAGTCACTTGGTTCTCGTTGAATAATCATATTGTCAACACTCCAACACCAACTGTAAAGCTGTGTTCAGAGACGGTGGAAAGAACGCAGGCAATAAATTACCTGGGGATACGGTTTGAATGAAATAATGATTACATAGACCAGGTGATAACAAAGGCCAAGCGGGGTTTGGCTGCGATGCGGGTGATGGCGGCAGCAAACTGTGAGCAGCGCCATCTATGTCTTCTGTCTGTTTTTGAGTATGCAATGGCAATCCTGACTCTCAGCCGTAAGCAGATAGAAAGGATGGAAAGGATACGGAATGAAGCTAAGCGCATTATTCTTGGATGTACAAGAGATACAGCATGCAGAGCGATGCGCTACCTTCTTGATTTTCCAACCATTGAAGACAGAATACAAGTTTGCAGAGCACGCGTCTACCTCAGAGTTAACGCAAACACACAACATCCACTGCATAGTGAAATTATGAAGGTGAAGGGCAGCAGGTTAAAAAGAGGACGGTCGTGGATGGGTCAAGCCGAAGACATTCTTCAACAGGTGTGTTCACTTGAGGACTTAGAACCTGGCGAGGAGTGGGTACAAGTGCCAACAGATTTCTGCACATCCTTTTCAGTTTGCATCCAACTAGATAGAAAATGCAGACAAGAAAATCCGGCTGCTGTGGAGGCTGAAGTACAAGCGTTGATTTTCGAGAATTCGCTAGACGGTGATGCTGTCATCTACACAGATGGGTCGGTCGTCCGACATGTGAGAAGCTCATGGGCCTTTACGGCTCGGGCCGGAGGGAGAATTGTGAAGGAGGACTCTGGTGCTTTCACTGAAACCACAAGTAGCCTGACTATGGAAGTCATGGCAGTAAGTAAAGCAATAACATGGCTCGAGACACAGACATTCACTAGGGCATGTTTCCTTAGCGACTCAATGAACATGATCAAGAGGATAGAGGATGGGGTGGATCCGAAGAGAATGGTTGCTGTCTCTGGAGCGGTCTCGGCTAGCAAAGATTTGTTTCATCTTCGTGCCAGGGCATGCGGGAGTACAAGGAAATGAGCGGGCTGACAAGCTCGCAGGTGAGGCTGCGGTGAAGGGCGGACGCGCCATGGACCAGGCTGACATTCTGAATGCTCTACGAGAAGTAAGACTTTTGCGTGAACCAAGTGATGACTGTGCATCTACCATGGCCAGTCTGCGAGAACAGCAAATTAAAAGAGGGGTGGCCAAACAAGAACACTACACAGGAAGCCAAAGAAGATTGATAAACCAACACAGAACTGGTGTCGTTAGCCGCTACACGCTGCGGGATTTGCTGAGGAGGGGATCCGAGCACTAATGGACTGAATGGTTCGATGTGCAATGAGGATGATCTGTCGACTAACTAACTAACTAACTAGCTAACGGTTTGCTTCCTCATTATTCACATTCACAACAGAAAAATATAGTTTTGAATTAGTTAGTCGCGGTTCCAACTTCACAGTAAAGGGTCGCCCCTTTATGCCCGTTCCCGTGTCTGTGAATAGCACACAAAATGCTCCTAACTGCCCTATGTGATAAATGGAACAGACAGCAGTCACGACAAACCAACAGCCCGTATATGTATATGTATTATGCTTAATGCCGATGCCAAAATGCCAACACAAACGTCCGCCAAGAAAAATAGTTCTCGTCGATTGAAGCGGCAGTCACTGGAAAACCAGCAGCCACACATTACTGCATAAAGCAACCCAGTTAGTTCAGCGACCGGCCGACCGCATTTTTTTTTTTTTTACATCTCACGCTACAGACAACCGCCGACAGATTCACAGCCCTCAGTGTTGTCCCACGCACTTAACTCCGAGTCTTTTGAATTTACTTCAAGTTTGAGAACCGCGAAGGAAGTGGGCGGGACAACGTATGAAACCAAACATAAATATACTCAGCAAGGTAACTATTCGTCAGAAGACATTTCACTTCAACTGATCAGAATGGTTAGAATTGTCAAGCTGTTCAAAGGTATTGATTGACAACATTTTCTCATTACAGCTAACCAGTTAATGAGTAGTTTTTGTGCTGTAGTAGTTACTGAACTATGTGAATGGATTTGAATATTTTCGTGTTTGCTCTTACTCAGATTCAGTCTTTACCAGCGTTACTGGGGGTAAAGTAAAAATTAAAAGACAGTTTTACATGCTTGTTGGTATGGTACTTGACCTATATTTTAATAGACCAATTGGTGCTTTACAGGCGAAGTGATAAATATGACCTCCCAAGACAATCTCTGGTGCCTTTTTAAGGCTATGACGACCTGGAGATCAGGTCAAGCTTTCAAATATGCTTCTATGAGGATTCAAACTCATGACCACTGTGTTCACAGGCGAGCAGCTAAGCATTGAACGACAGCGGCAACGGTGATACTGTATTACAGTTTAGTGTCGAACAAATTACCAAAGACAGAAAATGTGTTTTAAATTTGGATTACCATTCAGTAATTGTGACTAAAACAACTGAATAAATTATATGGTGCGACAGAACTACAAAAATTAGATTTTTAAGAGCATGCATCTTTCCAATTGCAACATACGCCTGTGAGACCTGGACACTTACTAAACTTACTAAACACTTACTAAACAAGCTGAATAGCGCATACATGC
>JACEFZ010022860.1:67500-75000 GCA_014155875.1 Cepaea nemoralis
TCCGTCTTAACTCTCTAAGCTCCTGTGTAGACTTTGACACGCTTCTCTCCTCTGCGTGTAGTGTTACAACCGTTTAACTCCTGTATGTAACACGTATTGGTCACTGAAAAATTGGCTGTCCAATTTTGTCAAAGATCTCATAAGTTTAAGTATCTCTTCTGGGGATAGAACAAACTTTCTTCTCTTCCTTTTCACACTGTTATATTGATTCACTTGGCTAATTGAGTAGTGCATCACATCAATATAGTTGGCTATAGACCTCCATTATATTCTTGGGAATTGTATTGATCCGGAACCGTTGTCTTATGACTTATGTCCTGGCTTCCGTCGTTTGACCCTATGTCTTTTGACTTCTACCCGTTGACTTATGTCTCGACCTGTCCTCAAATTGCCCAAAATGACAACCCGCAACAAGCTGTATCTATTACGAGAACAACACATGAGCATAAATGTTCATGTTCCCCTATAATATCAGCACCAACTCGTATGCTCTATGTTCTACTCTTCACCTTTTAACTTCCGTTTGTGAAGGAATATTTTCAATGTTACCTTCTGGTTTTAAAGAAGTTATTGTGTCCCCTGTTTTGAGTTCCTGTTCTTTGAAACCAATGGTGAATGCAACTTTTATGTGTTTGTTTTCCTGTTTGTTTGAGTGTTATCTAATAAACTACAATGTAATTAACTTGCTAACATGTGTATGCGTTTCTATTCTACATGTATGTATTACTTCGAGCGCCGTAAATCGGATTATTGTGGCTACAAATGTTGGTTACCTTTATTTATGACCACAATTTCGTTTTAAGATGCTCAAAGTACTTTCTCTATTTACTACTACTATTTGTAAAGTATTGCAGTTACACACATAAAACTGAACAACACATTGGTTACACAGATTGACACAGACAAGTCATAATAAGACGATTTGCGCGGAGAAAAAAATTTCCGCTACATCTCTCTCTCTCTCTCTCTCTCTCTCTCTCTCTCTCTCTCTCTCTCTCTCTCTCTCTCTCTCTCTCTCTCTCTCTCTCTCTCTCTCTCTCTCTCTCTCTTTCTCTCATTCAATGTTTACTTTGTCTTCATTCATTCCTCTCAGTCATACGTCTGTCGTTCAACTTTCATACCATAGTTATGTTAAAACATTCGTTCGTCTTTAAAATATGGTTCATAATATTACATACATGAACATTACATATTTACAATAAATGATTGGCTGAATCGTACAAGTTTCCACGCCACATGACTGTGCTATGTCTTTGCACGCGTCATATCTATACAACATATTATACACGTTTGTGATGATGGTTTGTTACCGATCATGTGTTACTAACTAATCTAAATACGCTATAGTAATTTCGTGTGCTGTTCTAAATTAACCTAAGGGAAATAACCTAGTTAATTTAATTTATTTCAGCAAAGTGGGTTAGTTACCTTATTGTAATATTAGTAAATGAAATGATGTTAATTTTCCAATGGTTGGGTTAGTTTAGAGAAGATCTTTTAAGCAAATTAATCTATAAATCATTATGTTTACATGGTGATGTGATAAAGTAATGTCTAATAATTACATTTCTAACGTAGGTGTTAACTTAAATGAGGTTTTTAAGTAAATGTTGGTGACTTATACCTATGAACTAACATAAATAACGTCATATATTTACTTGAACATTTGCAATTCAAATATAAATATACACAATGAGGTTATGCGCACTGTTAAAAAAAACCAATGTAATATACATATCACAATTACGTTTATATATCACTACACTATCGTCGTCCTTCCCGGTGTAATGTTCGAGCACTGTTCCTTGTAGACTCGTGTAATAACATAGTTCAATTATTCAGTCTTATATGCTCTCCCTTCAGGATAGTGTTTATATATAACGTCGCCTACTAGTTTATGTAGGTTCAAGTCTAACACTTTCGATATAATTATGGCTTATCTACGTGTTAGCGCTGTAGCAATGTTACTCATGTGCCTGTTCATTTACTCACAACGGCACTGTTTCTCTTTACACAGTTTAGTCGACTGGCGATATTAACGCACTTAAAGGATGTACTTAAAGTGTAACTTTTTACCACACACGGCACTGATTTCATGAATAACTACAGTGTCACTGTTTCTGGTGATAAGTCGTCGCTCTTTATCTGTACTTCAGGTATCTCTATACTTGAAGGTCGACTTAAAATGTCTGCCAGCGAGTTTAATGATCCCTTCAAATGCTGGACTGTAAAGGCATAGTTTGCCAATATTAAAGACCATCTATAGATCCTGTTGTTTTGAGGGATGTCAGGCTGCATTACCGCAAGCGGAGAGTTGTCGGACTGGATTACAAACTCTGTACCTGCCAAACACCTATGCAGTTTTCTAACGCAATAGATTACGCTAAGGCTCTCCAATTCAGATGCTGAGTATCTTGATTCAGCGGGGCTGATTTTACGGCTTACATACATCACGGGGTGGAACTTCCCGTCGTACAACTGGCCCAATATACCAGATATGGATATCGCACTTGCCTCTGTGCGGAGGAAATAGGTAAGATTTTGATTAGGTAAACGCAAAATAGGTGGTACACTGAATAAATATTTCAATTTTGATAATGCGCCAATTAACCCTGCATCTTGCACATCCAATTTAGCCGAAGCTTTCAAAATATTGGAAAAAACACTGGTGATTTCCGCCAGATTGGGAATAAATTTACTATAATAGTTTACAAGACCAAGTAGACTTCGGACCTGTTTCTTGGTCGTTGGCATAGTCAAATTGAGAATCTTTGTGACTATTTTCTCGTCTGTTTTTAGTTGGCCTCTGCAGATGGTGTGGTCTAGGAAGTCAATTTCCTCCATGCCCAACTCAACCTTAGTTAGTTTGACGGTAAGACCGAATAATCGCAACCTGTCGAAGACATGTCGAAGTTTCTGTAGGTGTGACTTCCAGTCTTCAGTATGAATGCATACGTCATCTATGTATGTAGATGTATTGGGTACCCCGTGGAGAAGATCTCTAGTGAGACGTACAAAAGTGGCTGGAGCATTACGAAGGCCAAAAGGAAGAAAGCGCCACTCATAGATTCCTAGAGGTGTAGAAAAAGCTGCCAAAGGAATTGAATTTTCTTGCATCGGGACTTGCCAGTAACCTCGAGTGAGGTCGAGTTTGGAAAATATACGAGATGTAGACATATCCAGGACCAAATCCTCGCATGCTGGGATTGGCTCAGCATCGATCTTTGTCACTCTGTTTAAACGTCGATAATCGACGCAGAGGCGAATTGTTGAGTCATTTTTGGCGATAAGAACGATAGGAAAGGAATATTCTGACTGTGATCTTTGAATTATTCCACTCGACTCAAAAGATAGTATTTCTTTGTCGAGATTTGCCCTATAATTTAGAGGGATGGAATAAGGTCGACATTTGATAGGGGTGTTATCAGTCAGAATGATGGAATGCTCTATTCTGTCTGTCTTTCCTGGGATGTCGGAGAAAATGTCCTTGTACTCTGTCACTAAATCTATCATCTGTCGTCGTTGCTCGTCCGTAAGTTTGGTTTCTATCCGTATGCTATCGATGGTCCCAGTCGTGTCTACAGTAGGGACTGGTAGTTCTATTCCGTCGTCATCTGTCTGGTTAAGTACTGTTGTGGTATTAGCTGTGTGTGCTGTTACCTGGCTAAGTGTATTTGCGATGTCGCTGTCGTGTGTCGCCCTACCTGGTGTGGTTGTGGTGTGTACGTCTGTCGTCCGATTGATTGGTGTGGGTGCATTTTGTTCGTCTGTCTGTAGTTCCTGTCGTGAAAAATATGGTTTCAGCATGTTGATATGGAATATCTTTAATTTTCCCTTTATCGATATTTCATAGTCAACATCCGATACTTTCCGTTCGACGTTGAATGGCCCTTGCCATGATGTTAGCAATAAATTTCGTTTATCTGGTAGTAAAAGCAGAACTTTCTGATTAGGTTCAAGGTGTATTGTTTTAGCACCCTTATTTGCATTATCACACTCAAATGGTCTCGATGCCAATAATGACCGTTGAACTTCGGCCGTCACATGCTTACCCTTTCTTACAAGATGTTGACAAATAGTACATGAACGACAGAAAAATTTTTTGTCAGAACAGAATTTAGGCCAGTAGAAGTGTGACACAATTCTGGCTCTGGTTTTGTCATAGGCCAAATGTCCAGCAAACGGTGACTCATGAGCGATTTTCAGCACAGTTTGTCGGTATGTTACATGTAACACCGTCTGCTAAATTTCATGGTTATTATTTTTGTAATAACGCATGAGAATTCCGTTATGATTTCTAAAATACCAAGATGCATTTTTAGTAACTTTCGCTCGCTCACCTAACAATTTAAAATAAGGTGCGATAGTTTGGTCGGTGCTTTGTGCCTCGATAAATTTCTGTCGAGTAGTGTTGGTATCGGCACCGCTGGGTGTTAATAGCTGTAGCATTTCATTTTGTAAGTCAGTATAGTGTGTTTGTGTATCTGACCTTGGTACAGCGTTAGCCATGTGTGTATGTTTCCAGGCTCTTATGTCATCGTCTGTACATTGTTTCAATGCATCTAGGCATCCTAAAATTAGATCCGTGCATGGATCTTGCAGGATTGCGCAAGTAAATGTGCCGGTAAGGAACGGGTTATTGATATGCGCTTTTGCCAGTGGGTATTTCTCAATGGTTCCGGAGAAAGTACGGCATTTGAAAAATTCACCCGTGTAATCTTCTGGTCCCACCAGTTCTTTTCTCAGGCCAAGTAAAGTGCTACCGCTGTCCAGTAAACAATGGCATGGTTGATTATTGACCAGTGCATCGTAGAACTTCAATCTACCTTTGGAGGAATTAGCTGCACTAGTATCTTCGATGGAATATGGAAAAACGTGACCACATTTTAATTTTCCATCCGCATGAAATTGGTGACATGTAAGACATTTATTGAAATCAAGTATATCAGTAACTACTGCCACATTCTCACACACATTCTCTGGTAGTACATTCTCAAGTTCAGAGTCAATCACACTCTCATCGTCAGATGACGTATCGATGAGCATAGCATTGTTTGCCTTCATTCTCTGTCTGCCCAGACACTTCGCCGAATAGTGGCCATAGCTCGAACAAAAATAACATTTGATGGCACGTTTAAACGAATTTCTCCTATTCTCTTGCTTCTTTATGACCGTTTCTAAATGAGATGGATATGCTGGGTTGTTATCGCACATAGAATAACTAGGAAGATATAGTTTGCAATATCCACACAGTGGAGACTTTTGATAAGGCTGGTCTTTCTTACGATACTCTTTTTGCCTATACGATCTACTTGGTTCGTTTTTCACAAAGGCAGTGATCTCAGTATCATGGATGGTGGTTTTAAAGATATCACGATTTGCAGAAAAGTAAGCCGACCCACGTTTTTCTAGCTCTTGAATAGATTCTATGTCTGTCTGTTGGAGGAACTTTGCAAACGGGGTAGGGACTGTAGATATAACCTTGTCCATTACCATTAGATCTTGCAGTTTATCGAAGTTTTTCCCCACTTTTGCCGCCTTAAGCCATTTATTAAATGTGCTCTGTACGTTAGAGACGTAATCTAGGAAGGTTTCCGTAGGTTTGGGTTTTATTTGTGAATATTGAATCTGGTACCCCGGAGCGTCAAGTAGGAAGTGTTGCATGATTTTATCGTGGATGTACTGATAGTCACTCCTTAGTTCTGTAGGTATAGATTCTATTACTTTTAATGGCTCCCCACTGAGATTTCTCATGTAGATCATTGCCCAGTCTTCCAGCGGTATTTTCTGAGTCTTAAGTTGAAACTCGATATTCTCAGTCCATGCTGAGATGGAATCGCCTACGCTGTATGGCTTGATAAGGCCTTTATATTTGGAAAAATTATTTTGCTCCTCCTGGCTCTTTTGTTTACTAGAGGCTATTTGAATGTTTGACTCTATCTCTAACTCCTTCATCTTTAACTTTGTCTGAGACTCTACCTCAATCTGCTTCTGTTTCATGGCATGATCTAATTTTAATTGTTTTTGTTTCGTAACTTCCACTGCTTCTTTCATCTCTTTTTGATGTTGTCTTTCTAATGCTCTTTCGTCTCTATCTAGAGCAGCTTTTCTCTTTGCTTCTTCTTTCTGTCGGGCAGTTTCTTCTTTGTATCTTTGATCAACCCATTTCTCTAATTCCTGTCCAGTATGGCCTAGTGCTTTGCCTGCCTGGATGCAGTCATTTAACGATGCCATTTTGTGATTTTATGTTATTTTACAATAATAATATTTTAATTTCACACAATAGTTGTATAATTATATGTTAGTTATTTACATTGTCACTGAAAATAAAGATGCATCATTAAAATGGTCAGTATCAAAATTATTCGAAAATATACTCATCTAATCGGTTGGAAAAACGTGCACTTGGGATGTTCCACCGCTGACCTCCGTACACAAAAATGATTGACTTGATTGGAGAACTGATGCTTCTGTTTAGTAGAGCATCAATAGTTTAGAAAAACATGTCTATGCTACAAATACATGTTCATCTTTCATGCAGCTGATCAATAACAAATGTGATTTGAATAATGAAAAATGATGTTAATGAATGAATGTTATGATAGTATCAATGATCGTCATGATTTGTAAGATGAATGTCACTGTCGTCTTGTCTTCACTTTCCTTCTTGCTTGGTATAACTACGCTCTATCGATTCCGTTTAGTAGCTAATATACTCTTACATGTGATTATTGTTGACTTTGATGGTTGTATCACACAAAATGAAATGTACACGATGGTGTGCTTGAAAACTTTGCAACATATTTGTACATATATTCATTTAACCAACTTCATACACATTTCTTCTAAATTTTCACAGAATTACACAATTTATAAATTATTTTCTCTTAATTGTGGTTCAAGCTCCACAAATGGTACTTTTTAAAGTATTTGGTGTTCATTCTCGAAAAACAATCTATTTCAAACATTTATAATAAATAATTTATGTTTGGATAATTTTCACCACAAAATAAATTTAGAGTCTTTAGACGTTGGTTCAGAACTTCTGACACCAAATGGGTCCTGCCTGTCAGTAACTTACTTGCGACAAGTAATTCAGGACTCCCTACTTTTGCACGACACGAATCAATAACTCGTGTGGTTTGCAAAAGGATACATTTTATTTACAAATAAGCTCTGCGAGCGGAATACTTCAATGATAATCAACAACATAGTATGTTTCATAGATGCAATGAAGAGGTGGAAATAATGATACTATTTACTAATTGGAATCTAAACCTAGCTAACACTATTGTCTATAAACTATATAGGGTTCCTAGCGAACAGGTCTGCTCTCTATCCGTCCTTGTCCCAGTCTGAGGCACGCTTCTAGTTGCGCGTTCAACTACGGACATTCAGTCCTGCGTGCGCTGGCGAGTTTGCGTGCGTAGAGTCCTAGCACGCTTGGTCAGTTCACTAACGTAACTGGTATTCTCCAGTTACTCGTCGAGATGCGATTTT
>JACEFZ010022860.1:77500-83128 GCA_014155875.1 Cepaea nemoralis
AAAGATGCTGGTGTTGACAGCGATGTCCTGTAAAGGATCATCATCATCATCATGTGCCGTGCCGGCTGGCGTAGGCGTTCATGGCTCTCCATAGATCTCGGTCTGTAAAGGATATGCCAAAAAAAAAAAGCTAAGGGTGATAGGTCAATATTTTAGTCCAGTTGACCGATGTAGGGGTTGAACCCGCTACCTCGGCATCAGCACATCGGAAGTTTAAGAGCGAGCGCATTTATTCATTAGTAGCATAGGTATTTGTATATATTCGTTAAAGACATTAGACGAAGGGAGATAAGCTGTATAGGTGAGATTCACATGCTGTGTCTTATTCTAAACGTTGTTATTTCCCTTGAATGGTACAGCTGTTTCACAACGTTTTTCAGCGGATATTTAGAGTATCTCCACATTTTGTAGTTAGTAGCAGTGTTCTACCTATCTCCGTGGCGTCGAATTTACGGACGCGGTTCGTGATCCCGTATATCCGCGTTCGAGACATCTGCGCACGATTTTGCTGCAGACTACATTGCGCTGGTGTTTTACGCCGGTCGTTCAGAAAGCAATGGCAAACTACTGAACGTAAACTTGCCCAAGAGATCACAACAGCAACAAATGCTGGTGCTGACTGAAAACGTCATGTAAAGGATATGCAACTAACTTCAACAGTCTCATCTCATCTCATCTCATCATGTTCCTCTTGTACCTTGCGGTGTCGAAGTGAAGTATAAACATCGTGAGAGTGCCCGATTATGGGCTTCATGTATCGATATTCCCATGGACTCTGCTATTCCCTCCGTCCAACGTTTACGTAGTCGGCCTCTTCCTCTGTTTCCATCTGGTCTGTACATCATTGCTTGTTGTGGTATGCTGTTGACTGGTAACCTACTTGCATGGCCAAACCATTTGACTTGCTGCTTTCTAATAAAATCTAATGCTGTTATAACCCCCACTTTAGTCCAGATTTCTTCATTTCTGATCTTATCTCTTCTTGATACGTTGTGTATTCTTCTCAGGAATCTCATTTCTGTTCTTGTGATATTTCTTTTCTCTTTTTCTGTCATTGTCAAGGTTTGGCATTGGTAGCATAGAGTTGGTAGGAAGATTGTGTTGTAAAGTGCTTTCTTAGTAGTTATTGATACATGTTTGTTCTCTAGTATTGGTGCCATTTGTCCAATGAGTTGGTTTACCTTATTGCATCTATTTTCGATCTCGTCTTCTGATCTGCCATTTGATGATATACTTCCTAGGTACTTGAAACTCTTTACTTGTTTCTAGGGATGTTCATTTAGGTGAATTGTTGTTGTTTTTTCTTCTTTAGTTATAGTCATTACCTCTGTTTTGCTTGTGCTAATTTTCATGTTATGTTACCTACACATTTCGTTTAGACTATTCATGTGGTCTTGTAATTCAGCTTCTGATTTTGCTATTAGTGCTTGGTCGTGCGCAAACAGGAGTTCTCTAATGGTTAGATATGCAGATGGTTCTTCTTCTTGTGGTCTCTGTTTGGCTGGTTTCTTTACATATGTTGTCTATATATGTTATGAACAAGAGAGGGGACATGACACAACCTTGTCGTACTCCAGATCTTATGGTTAAGGGTTCTGAGTGTCCTCCAGTTGCTCTCACTATGCATTCACTGTTGTTATATAAGCTTCTACATAGGTTTGTTAGATGTGTACTCACACCATATTGTTTAAGGATTTCCCACAGCTTAATTTCTATCTACTCTAATCAAATGCCTTTTCTTGGTCGACAAAGGCTAAGTAAAGTGTTTCATTGAATTCGATTGATTTTTCTATAAGTTGTCTAAGAGCAAAAATGGCATCTGTGCATCCTTTGTTTTTTTCTAAATCTAAGTTGTGTTTCGCCTAGCTGGGGTTCTATAGTAGTTCGTAATCTTTTCTCAAGAATTTTGCAAACTATTTTCCAAGTATGACTCAACAGTGAAATGCCTCTGTGTTGTGTGCAATCTCTTTTACTGCCTGTGTCTTTCCTGTGTCCTACCTTATATGAAGGAGTCGGTAAATCAGTGAAGTGTACTACTGATTTTCTATTTCTGGTTCCCTTTTCGCGAGGAACGATCATTAGTAGATGAGGGCGGGGTGGATCGAAGGAAACGATCAGGGGCTGACCGATATCTTAGAGTAGAGTGTACATCGTCAGCAGACTTGATCCCGAATACCAACAACTCAGACCTGTGAAGAAACAAAGACATCTATGACAGTTTGCAGGCCACATGAAGATGATGATGATTATCATCATCATCATCATCATCATCATCATCATCATCATCATCATCATCATCATCATCATAATCATCATGTGTTATGTTTGCTTCCTTTAGATAGATTCCGCCCAGATAATGGTTATATCTCTAAATAGTCAAAGCTGTGGTATTACGGCCTACTTTATGTAAGTTCCAACTGGGAAATAGACTAGACTAATGGGACGTAGAAATTTATGCTGGGAGAGATACGGAAAGAAAGAGTAGAGAAAGATGAAGAGACAAAAGAAGAAACATGTCGAGAGAAAGAGAGAGAGAGAGAGAGAGAGAGAGAGAGAGAGAGAGAGAGAGAGAGAGAGAGAGAGAGAGATGGAGACAGAGAGCGAGAGCGAACGATAAAGACATTGGACACGTGTGTATGTGAACATGTATGCGAATCATTCACACGCGATATGATGCAAGTCTTTGCAAGGTTCGGCCAACATGAGCGGCAATGTACCAGTTTCTATGTGTTGAAATTTTCTAGATGGTTGACAAACACACATCCACTCAACCAACCAAAATAAGAATCCAATGAACTAACTAACCAACCAACCACCAAACCAACAAAACAAACAATCAACCTAACAATCAGCCAGCTAATTAACCTCATAACCAACCAGCCAATCTAGGAACCATTCAACTATCCAACAAACCACTAAAATAACAAACCAACCAGCCTAACAATCAACAAACTAATCCTACCTAACGACCACACAACTAACCAGCCAATCAAAAAACTAACTAACCAATAAACTAAGCCCAACAACCAACGAACTAGTAACCAACCAACCTGTGAATCATCCAACATATCAACCTAATCACCAACCAATCACCCAATTAACCAGCTAACCCAAGAACCAACCAATCCAAGAACCAACAAATTAACCAACCAACCTAACAACAAACAAATTAACCGATCACCCAGTTAACCAACCTAATAACCAACGAACCATACAATTAACCAACCAACCGCAAACTTAGCCATCCAATCAACCTAAGAACCAATCAATCTAAGGACCAATCAACCACCCAGTTAACCAACCAACCAACCAACCTAAGAACCAACAAACGAACCTTAGAATCAACCAACCAAAATAATAACTAACCAACTAACCACCCATTGAACCAAACAAACAATATAAGAACCTTCCAACTAACAACCCAATGAACTAACTAACCAACACAAGAACCATTCAACTAACCCCCAAACCAAGCACCAATCCAACCAACCAACTAGTCAATCTAAGAACCATCTAACCAACCACCAGCCAAATCTAACTGGAAATGTGACAACTTTCACAAAGATTCACTTAAAGCCAATGTTGTTGCTCTTGCAGTGTGTCTGTCCTATGGACATTGTCGTTTGTGTTATCTTAGCCCAGATAAGGTCTTGCTTCTATAGTGGTGACAATGCTATACAGACTTTTAGTTTATAAGTTATAGTTTAGTTTAGTCGTTGGATCAACATCACGGCACACGGTTTAACCCATACGTGCTCCGTTTTCCTCCTAACTCAAACCTGAGTCTGGAGAAACTCAGCTCAATGCACGAACTCCGTTGCATCGGCGAGGATCCTGAAATATTTTGGGTAGATTTTTAACTCGAAATTTTGCCCGGGCAGCGCCGTTAGGCTACTCTTTTTCGATTTCCAACTGCCAAGGGATTTTTTACGTGCGCAACAATACACACGGCGTCCGATCTCACTACCCAGAGACCAGGGGAAATTCAGGGGAAATTTTATTACTGGAAGTCCAGGTGGATTTTTTTAAATAAATCCCGGGCCTCACCGGGGCCTGAACCCGGGACCTCCAGCACTTGAGGCGGACACCATACCTCGAGACCACTCAGCCCCTTATATACAGACTTTTGTTCGCATTATCATCATTCAGTGCCTTGCCTGCTGGCGTAGGCGATCACGCATCTCCACAAATTGCGATCTCCGACGGCATTGATCATTTCGTGTCTTGACTCCCGTGCCCTGACACAAGACTTTTAAGAATTGTCCCACGCTATCTCTTTCCGCATATTTTTCCGGTTGCCACAACATGTTCCAGTTTTTGTCTTTACATAACGTGGCCAAAAAAAAACGATGCCTGCCTCTATTTGTTGTTTGTGATAAGTTGTCTGCGACTCAGCTTCCCTTAAAACGTCTTGATTGCTCATTTTGGCTGTCCTATTAATTTTCAGCATTCTTCCTATAAAACGACATCTCCAAGGCGCCCAGAGATTTTTTCGCCTGTTTATTAACTGTCCGGGATTAGCAGCCGTATGTTAAAATTTATTATATGTAACATGAGGGACGCTTTTTCTAACTTTCAAAGACTTATTGCACAAAATGTTCTGCATTTGCACAAAATGTTCTTCATCTCTACCCCGTACTAAAGTACACACTACGCGGGGGCCGTCTTGGGGAGCCCTCCTTCCCTTCTCCAAATTAATACAAACCAATAAGGTCTGTAACTCCAGCACTAGATTTTGACATCTCCTAGAGGCATATTAATTTAACTCCATGAGGATGCTACAGACAGCTGCAATTGTTAGTCCCCGCTCCTGAGGAGCGTCTGGCTGAGTGACTAGAACCCCGGGGTCTCATTCGGGAGACTGAAGTTCAAATCCTATGTAAGATAATGAATTTTTTTTTCTTACGGGTGAGAAAATGAATACCCTATCCTGCACAGTTCATGGCGACTACACTAGCCAGGCGGCCTTAATTCCTTAGACCGTCCTGTCCTACACCGCAAAGTGCTATAGGTAGTAAAAACAGCCTCCGCTGGCAATTGCTAGACAGATTCCGAAAGTTGTGCTTCACATAACTCACCTGGATGTAGGCACTCGGTTTGCTTGCTTGCTTGCTTGTTTGCTTGCGTTCTCTAGCTGTGAACTCCAGCGTGAAGTCCTATATGTCGGATGAAGACATCCTGTTGTCCAACATCAGTGTGATGTCATACCGGACTGAGGTTTGCGTGAGTATCCGTTGTCCCATGTCTGGCTTATTGGTGTGCAGACTGGTGGTTCCTCGCCGTGCAGGCAGATACTCCCCGACTTAGGAAGAATCAGCGGTCCTACTACGTTAGCCTGGACCCCGAAAGGACCTGTTGCCCAGGACGCACGACTAGGACGTGTTAGTAGGTCTTGGCCAGTATAGAACCTGGCCCACCCGGAATGAAAGCAATGACCACACCGACCATCTGGCAAATAAAGCACCAATGTGTGAATATTGTTGACATAATTAATGCAGTATGGACTCGGCTGGCCGATACCGACGAGATTCTTAGATTATTCTGGGAGTGTAGCCTGGACAAGAACAACAATGCGGCCTCCGAAGTTAACTGGGTATATGTGTAGCACGTTTTCCTCCATCATTCCCT
>JACEFZ010022861.1:0-38583 GCA_014155875.1 Cepaea nemoralis
CCCGCCGTTCCGGTACGAATCCCCAATTTTAAATACGAGGAAACGAACACCCATGGCCAAAAATATTTTGAGACGGAGAGCTCGCCCCGGGGTTGCCCACGGAGGAAGAAATGGAAAGGCAGCAAAAAAACTCAAACTCGAAAGAGATAAGGCGCAAGGAGGAAAATGAAAACATCGAAAGCTTTAAAGAAATCAAAAAAAAGGAGGAAAAAACGCCCCAAAATAAAAAGTCCTTATAAGGACTGCACCCGCCAAAGAAAAACGCACAAGTCCCCCAACACTGACAGAAAAAAACCGCCAAAAGAAATACACTCAAAGGAAATCTTCCCGGCCGCCCAAACCCCCCCACGACGTCACAGGCAAAAAACCCCTGCAAACCAAATAAGCCAGCTAACACTGGCGCGGGAAAAAAACTTAAAAAACTTACCCCCCACCAGAACCCCAAAAAATATAACCAGGGCATTGAGGGGGGTTTGAAACGAGGGGGAAAATTTTTTTTTTTTTTCTAAAAATCGGAATCGGAATCTAGCAAAGATGATCAGGGTGTTTTACTGCTAAGCCCGTCTGGGGAGGTCAGCAAGGCCGAATGGAAAAAAGTGCTGCATTAAAGTTCTGGAGTGCTGATCCCAAAGGTGGCGGGTTCAACCCTTACACCTATCAGTTGGGCTAAAATTTTGGGATTCTCGTCATTAATTTTCATTTTTTTTGGGGGACTTAAATTACAGGGAACCCCCAGACGTCGGAGTGGGTTCGCCTGATGACGGGGAAAAGGGTAATATGGAAAGCTAATCCCCGCGACTTCACTTGAGTTTTAAAACGACCGAGAGAAAAAAAAAAAAACAAGCAAAAAGTCGGCCTGCATGATTCTACATGATTCAACAGTGTCGAGACAATAACTATGCACAAAATGATGAAATATAACAAAAATAGATTGCCAAAATCCCGTGGGGAAAAAATACTGAAATTTTAACAAAAATAGATTGGCAAGATCCCGTGGAGAAAAAATACTGAAATATAAAAAAACCCCAGATTGGCAAATCCCCTGGAGAACAAGCAATCCCCATTCTACATACTTTACTTACAAGGGCGATAGTGGTAAATTCAATTTCGCAGAGGCGTAGCCCAGGTTAGAAAGTAAATTTGGGGTGAGAAAAATAAAAATTCATATATAAAATCCAACTGCACAAACAGACATGAGAAGTTAGTTTGTTTGTTTTTTTGTTTGTTTTTTTAAATTACCGTGGTAGATAAGTCATACTACTGTGTGAATATGTGTTTGTATATTTCAGCCTGAAGGATTTATCTTAATAATTAATGCCCAAATGAAGTTGCAGTATGCACTTGACGAGATGCAGAAAAAAATCCAGGCGATAAATTATGCAATCTTGTGCGCTTTTTGTGTGATATTTCCCTGGGACGGGGGAAAAAATTTACGAATGACCCCTTGAAATTGGAACAGCGACTAACTAGCTAGCTATCATTTACATGCTATAAAACATGATGTTAGATATTATCATTTACACACTATAAAATATATTGTGGAACGGGGAGGAGGTATGATGTTAGACTATCATTATAATTTACACGATATAAAACACATTGGGAATATGGTGTTAGATATTATTTACACGCTATAAAAATAGTTGGGGCATGGCATTAGACTATCATTATCATTTACACGCTGTAATACATATTAGGAATATTATGTTAGATATAATTTACACTCTATAAAACATATTGGGGATATGATGTTAGATATAATTTCACGCTAAAAACATTTGGTATGTTAGATTTTATCATGTACATGCTATAAATATTGGGATATGATGTTAGATATAATTTACACGCTATAACACATATTGGGAAATGTTAGATATTATCATTTACATGCTATAAAACATAAGGATATGACGCCTGACAATTATTTTCTGTCAGCGAATAACCCAGATTATATGGTCGGCAAAACATTGACCACAAAGTGTTTTCCTTTGACATCTCTGTGACTGATTTTATTTTCTCAATCCGCTCCAGTCTTCTTAAGCTTGTTATTTTGGTGCCTGATCTAGAGACGATCACGACTCTGATCTCATCTGACACTGGATAGGTTTAAATGAGTTGGTGTTTCTTTTATTACTATTTGTTGTCCAGCTATTTGAGCATTTCACGAGCATCTGTCTGTGTTCTTCTGCCTACTTTGCCTATTTTTTTTCCCTTTTAAGGCTAATTTATTTATTTCATCTCTCGTGTGGACATGCTCAGATAATTGTATTTGTCGTTTCCTACGGCTTTAATGAGCATTTTGTGAAACATCATCATCATTATCATCAAGTGCCATGTAAGCTGGCGTAGGCGTTAAAGTCTCTCGACATAATGAGGTTTCCGGTGTTCTGAATCAATTATATTGAGATATCCCTCCAAGCCACCGTCTCAGGCCATGCAGCATCATTTATGTTGGTCTAAATCTGCCTTTTTTCACCATTAATATTTCCAGTTGTCACCATGTTCTACAATGTCTCTCTTCTCATCACACGGCCAAAGCAAAGTTTCTTTCTTATTGTTGTTAAAATGTTCTAGTCTTATTAGACTCTTTCAGGCAATCGTTGTTAGATACTCGGGTAGTCAAAAGAAATTTGCACACAGAAACCAGATCTCTGTTGCATCTAAGTTCTTCCTAAAGCGCTCAATACCCCATCGTGTATGCTTTTGTTTTTGTTTTGTTTTGCGTTCTTTCGCGTTAAGCCCAAGTATAATCCATACACGTGCTACTACCTTGATAATTTGGTGTGTCCAGTGTGTGCCGCATGGTTACACACCCGCTTCACACGCGTGATCCGGGACTGTTTCCGGATCCGGTCAGGGATATGCACTACTGACGAGCTCAAATTAGGGCGAAACTCGAGTATAGTGCTTCCATATTGACGTGGATAGGCCTTAGGTTCATACCAGAATGCGATCGGCGTTGCCAGTAGTGGGTTGTGCTCAATATTTAAATTTCAAATCCCGAAACAACCACATAATCAATTGATTATTGCTCACTGGATTTAGGAGGCCTGGTGTTCCTTGCCAGTGAGAAGTCCTGATCGTTCGGGTCCCATCGATTGACGGACGTCGATCGCGGCGATTGGGCAATCTTGAGCATAGCCTACGATGGGTAGCGGTGTGGTGTTCTGTTGTGATAATTTGGTGTGTCCAGTGTGTGCCGCGTGGTTACACACCCGCTTCACACGCGTGATCCGGGACTGTTTCCGGATCCGGTCAGGGATATGCACTACTGACGAGCTCAAATGAGGGCGAAACTCGAGTATAGTGCTTCCATATTGACGTGGATAGGCCTTAGGTTCATACCAGAATGCGATCGGCGTTGCCAGTAGTGGGTTGTGCTCAATATTTAAATTTCAAATCCCGAAACAACCACATAATCAATTGATTATTGCTCACTGGATTTAGGAGGCCTGGTGTTCCTTGCCAGTGAGAAGTCCTGATCGTTCGGGTCCCATCGATTGACGGACGTCGGTCGCGGCGATTGGGCAATCTTGAGCATAGCCTACGATGGGTAGCGTTGTGATGTTCTGTTGTGATAATTTGGTGTGTCCAGTGTGTGCCGCGTGGTTACACACCCGCTTCACACGCGTGATCCGGGACTGTTTCCGGATCCGGTCAGGGATATGCACTACTGACGAGCTCAAATGAGGGCGAAACTCGAGTATAGTGCTTCCATATTGACGTGGATAGGCCTTAGGTTCATACCAGAATGCGATCGGCGTTGCCAGTAGTGGGTTGTGCTCAATATTTAAATTTCAAATCCCGAAACAACCACATAATCAATTGATTATTGCTCACTGGATTTAGGAGGCCTGGTGTTCCTTGCCAGTGAGAAGTCCTGATCGTTCGGGTCCCATCGATTGACGGACGTCGGTCGCGGCGATTGGGCAATCTTGAGCATAGCCTACGATGGGTAGCGTTGTGATGTTCTGTTGTGATAATTTGGTGTGTCCAGTGTGTGCCGCGTGGTTACACACCCGCTTCACACGCGTGATCCGGGACTGTTTCCGGATCCGGTCAGGGATATGCACTACTGACGAGCTCAAATGAGGGCGAAACTCGAGTATAGTGCTTCCATATTGACGTGGATAGGCCTTAGGTTCATACCAGAATGCGATCGGCGTTGCCAGTAGTGGGTTGTGCTCAATATTTAAATTTCAAATCCCGAAACAACCACATAATCAATTGATTATTGCTCACTGGATTTAGGAGGCCTGGTTTCCCTTCCATAGAAGTTGGGTGGTGGTTCCCCTCCAGACGGACGGGTCCGGGTTGGGCAATTTTAACAAACCCAACATAATTTTTTTCTTGGAAAATTTTGGGGCCTGTGTTCCGCCGGGGGAAACCCCCTTTTTCCTGGTCCCACGTTCCCGGGCCGGTCGGGATTGGGAATTTGACAGCTCAAGAGGGAAAAGGTTGTGTTCCTTTGGGGGATAATTGGTTTCCAGTGGTCGGGTTCCAAGGGGTTTGGGTATATTTCCCCGGCAAAATAATCAATTGAAGCTCAATGGGGGGGAAACTGGTGTTCCCTTCCATAAAGGCCTGATGGCCGGGGCCCTCCAGAAGGCGTCGGCGGCCATTGGGTTTTGCATATTTTAAAATTAAAAGGGGCCCTTTAAAAATTTTGGTTTCCGTTTGGGCCGGTGTTCCCCCGTTAACCGTGTTCCCGGGCTGTTTCGGACCCGGGCGGGATTGGGCAAATTGAGCTACTAGGGGAAACGGTTGTGTTCCTTTGGGGGATAATTTGGTTTCCAGTTTCCCGGTTCCTTGGTGTCTTTTCCATCCGGCAAATAATCATTGAAGCTCAATGGGGGGGAAACTGGTGTTCCTTCCATAGAAGTTGGGTGGTGGGTTCCCTCAGAGGACGCGGCGGGGTTGGGCAATTTTAAATTTCCAAAAGGGGACCCTTTTTTTTTGTATAAATTTTGGGGGTGTTCCTGGTGGGTCCCCCGGGTCCCACCCTGACCGGGGCTGTTCCGGCCGGTTGGGATTGCATACCTACGGATGGGGCGGGTTGGTTTGTTTAATTATGGTGGCCAAGGGTTTCCGTGGTTCCCCCGTAAGGGGGTGTCCATTTTTTCCAAACCGGAAAACACTAATAGGGATAGGGGAAATTTTAGTATTGTGTCCTTTAAATTTGATTCGTGTGCCAAGGTTTATCCGAATGCGATTTGGGGTTTGTAATTGGGTTTGTAAATTTTAAAACAAAACCGAAACAATCTTTTTTTTTTGGGGGGGGGGGGGGGTTGATTCATTAATCACCCCATAACATAGAATACATGTTGGCAACAAGAATCTGCCGGAGTTATGAGGAGGAATTTATTGATTTCAGAGCAATTAAAAGATTAGCTGGCCAAGGGTGGGTTGTATCACCAGATGTCTTAAAAATTCATAGAGACAATACACAGAAACATTGACAGTTACAGTTGGAGGACAACATGTCAATACTGTGAGATAACGCTTGTTTTCATATCAGTATCTGAAAGAAGACGACACAGAATTCTAGACAAGGCGAACTTTTATTTATTTTTTGCGCTCACTTGCTTTGAACTCAAGCGTAGTCCTTACACGTGCTACTACTAGTGAGTGCACTGGGATGCTTTTCGCGTGTGCATTAGCTTTCCCTATTACCTGTTTCCCTTGCTATCAGGCGAACCTACTCGGATTTGATGCACTTGTAAGATACGTCCCCACATCAAGGACGAGAAGTCAACACTTTAGTCCAACTGGTCGGTTGAACCCGTTACCTCGGCATCAGCACACCGGAAGTTTAATAGTGAGCACTCTATCCATTCGGCCATGATGACCAGATATGAGTGAAAAGCAGGGTTGCCAGATTGGCGTTTTAAAATCCAAATCTAAAAAAAAATCAGGCTTTTTTAAAACAGGTTTGGTGACAAAATATCAGTTTGGCGTTTTGGCTTTTTTTCTTGGCTTTTTAAAAATGTGTATTGGCATAATTCAGTTTGGTTCAGAATGACAGATGTATCTTGAACTATCTTCTTCATGTGTTCGGTATGTGTTTGCCTTTCATTAGCATTGTGCATCAATATGCATAGGAATGATTTCAAAGCTGAAATTTTATATTCAAAGGAATCCTGTACTGAATTTCTCAACAATGAAGAGGAATACTTATTTGATGAAGAAGTTTTCATGTGAAGTAGATATATTTTTAATAGATATGTTTATTAGGTAATGTTTGGCTTTTTGGTTTTTTTATTTCATGACTTGGCTTTATTTTATCACAGTTGTCTGGCAACCCTGGTGACAAGAAGCGACTATCATTGATCGTTAGAAAAACTGAACTCATGATAAATCCCAACATTAAACACATTCCCTTATACTGTATATATAGGAACATAATAAACATGAAACGCACACATAGTTGTGTATACCAGGACAACACATTTGCTTGTTGTGGTATACTGTTATTTGCTAGCCTAGTTATATGGCCGAACCATTTCACTTTCTGTGTTCTAATGAAATCTAGCGCCGCTATAACCCCCACTTTATTCTTCTTTTCTGATATTATCTCTTCTTGATATATCTCAGGTACATGAAGACCATAAACGGGCACTCTCCTGCTGTTTATGCTTCACCTCGATACTACAAGGTACAAGAGGGACAAGATGAGATGATGGACAGGCACTCTTCCGCTGTTTATGCTTCACTCTGACACCGCAAGGGACAAGAAGAACAAGATGAAGTGATGATGAGATTATAGTGACATCAGACGAAATATGTGACATAACGATAAAGAAAAGAATAGTTGAATCAATAGTTTTCTTTTACAGGAATTATCAGAGCAATGAAACACAGAAATATCGTAAGTATAAACATCCGGTTACTGAAAAGTTGTGAGTGGTCTGTTTTTTGTTTTTCTTCTGTTTTGAGACAAATGCTGAACAAGGAGAAATGACATGGTTATGAAACTGAAGACAGTGGAGACGTGGTTTCAGAAGAGTGTTGAGAATACCGAGAACAGAGAAGAAACTACACCATTAGATGCAGGTCAACGTAGTCGTACGGAAAAGAGTTCAGTCTCTTACAGTTTCCGTGTTCTGATGCCGAGACAGCGAGTTCAACATCTACACCGGTCAGTTGGACTAAATGTTGATGTCTCGTCTTTGATTTGGGGGATCGTCTATTACAAGTACCTCAGAAGTCGGAGTGTGTTCACCTAATGGCGAGGGGCACTGGTAATAGGGAAAGCTAATTCACACGCGGAAAGCAGTCCAGAGCACTAGAGGTAGTAGCACGTGTATGGATTATACTTGGGCTTAACGCGAAAGAACGCAAAACAAAACAAAAACAAAAGCATACACGATGGGGTATTGAGCGCTTTAGGAAGAACTTAGATGCAACAGAGATCTGGTTTCTGTGTGCAAATTTCTTAGACTACCAGAGTATCTAACAACGATTGCCTGAAAGAGTCTAATAAGACTAGAACATTATATACAACAATAAGAAAGAAACTTTGCTTTGGCCGTGTGATGAGAAGAGAGACATTGTAGAACATGGTGACAACTGGAAATATTAATGGTGAAAAAAGGCAGATTTAGACCAACATAAATGATGCTGCATGGCCTGAGACGGTGGCTTGGAGGGATATCATCAATATAATTGATTCAGAACACCGGAAACCTCATTATGTCGAGAGACTTGAACGCCTACGCCAGCTTACATGGCACTTGATGATAATGATGATGATGTTTCACAAAATAGCTCATTAAAGCCGTAGGAAAACGACAAATACAATTATCTGAGCATGTCCACACGAGAGATGAAATAAATAAATTAGCCTTAAGAGGGAAAAACTAGGCAAAGTAGGCAGAAGAACACAGACAGATGCTCGTGAAATGCTCAAATAGCTGGACAACAAATAGTAATAAAAGAAACACCAACTCATTAACCTATCCAGTGTCAGATGAGATCAGAGTCGTGATCGTCTCTAGATCAGGCACCAAAATAACAAGCTTAAGAAGACTGGAGCGGATTGAGAAAATAAAATCAGTCACAGAGATGTCAAAGGAAAACACTTTGTGGTCAATTTTTTGCCGACCATATAATCTGGCTTATTCGCTGACAGAAAATAATTGTCAGGCGTCATATCCTTATGTTTTTATAGCATGTAAATGATAATATCTAACATATTCTCAATATGTGTTATAGCGTGTAAATTATATCTAACATCATATCCCCAATATGTTTTATAGCATGTACATGATAATATCTAACATATTCCCAATATGTGTTATAGCGTGTAAATTATATCTAACATCATATCCCCAATATGTTTTATAGAGTGTAAATTATATCTAACATAATATTCCTAATATGTATTACAGCGTGTAAATGATAATGATAGTCTAATGCCATGCCCCAACTATTTTTATAGCGTGTAAATAATATCTAACACCATATTCCCAATGTGTTTTATATCGTGTAAATTATAATGATAGTCTAACATCATACCTCCTCCCCGTTCCACAATATATTTTATAGTGTGTAAATGATAATATCTAACATCATGTTTTATAGCATGTAAATGATAGCTAGCTAGTTAGTCGCTGTTCCAACTTCAAGGGGTCATCTCGTAAAGTTTTTCTCCCGTACCAGGGAAATATCACACAAAATAGCGCACAAGATTGCATAATTTATCGCCTGGATATTTTTCTGCATCTCGTCAAGTGCATACTGCAGACTTCACTCAGCATTAATTATTAAGATAAATCCTTCAGGCTGAAATATACAACATACATATTCACACAGTAGTATGACTTATCTACCACGGTAATTTAAAACAAACAAACAAACAAACAAACAAACTAACATTCTCATGTCTGTTTGTGCAGTTGGATTTTATATATGAACTTTTATATTCTCACCCCATTTACTTTCTAACCTGGGCTACGCCTCTGCGTAATTGAATTTACCACTATCGTCATTGTAATGTAGAGTATGTAGAATGTGGATTGCTTGTTCTCCACGGGATCTTGCCAATCTATGTTTGTTATATTTCAGTATTGTTCTCCACGGGATCTTGCCAATCTATGTTTGTTATATTTCAGTATTGTTCTCCACGGGATCTTGGCAATCTATGTTTGTTATATTTCATCATGTGTGCATAGCTATTGTCTCGACACTGTTGAATCATGTAGAAGTCATGCAGGCCGACGTTTTGCTTGTTTTTTATTTTCTCTCGGTCGCTTAAAACTCAAGTGAAGTCGCGTGGATTAGCTTTCCATATTACCCTGTTCCCCGTCATCAGGCGAACCCACTCCGACGTCTGAGGTACCTGTAATTTAAGTCCCCAAAATTAATGAAAATTAATGACGAGAAGTCAACATTTTAGCCCAACTGATAGGTGTAAGGGTTGAACCCGCCACCTTGGCATCAGCACTCCAGAACTTTAATAGCGAGCACTTTTTTCCATTCGGCCTTGCTGACCTCCGCAGACGGACTTGAGCAGTATCACCCTGATCATCTTTGCTAGATTCCGATTCCGATTTGTAGAAAAAAAAAGAAACTTTCCACCTCGTACAACCCGCCTCAATGCCACTGGTTATATTTGTGGTGGTTCATGGTGCGGGATAAGTTTGTTAAGTTTTCCTGCGCCAGTGTTAGCTGGCTTATCGGTTTGCAGAGTTTGTGCCTGTGACGCCAGCTAGGGGGATTGGTCGGCCGGCAAGATTTTCCTTTGAGTGTATTTCTTTTGGCGGTTTCTTCTGTCAGTGTTGGCGACTTGTGCGTTTTTCTTGGCTGGGTGCAGTCCTTATAAGGACTTGTTATTTGGTCGTTTTGCCTCCTTTTTTGTGTATTGTCTTTATAAGCTTTTCGATGTTTTCATTTTCCTCCTTGCGCCTCTTATCTCTTTCGAGTTTGAGTTTCTGCTGCCTTTCCATTTCTTCCTCCGTGGTCAACCACGGGACGAGCTCTCCGTCATCAAAATATTATGGCCATGGGTGTTCGTTATCCTCGTATTTAATTGGGTATTCGTACGCGGAACGGCGGGGCATTGGGTTCCCTTTGAGTTTCCTCTACTTTTTTTCTTTTTTTTTTCCCCCATGCGAATTTTGTATTCCTTTGCACTGGAGTTCGTGTCTCCTATTTATCGCTAAGATTTCTTCCTCGGTAAATGCTGGGGGGGGGGGGGGGGGGGGGAGAGAGAGAGCAGGATGTCCTCCATGCCGTCGTCGAGGTACTTATCTCGGTTTTCTTCAGAGGTCTGGCGGGATATTGGCTTCCCCTTGAATTTATTGGTCGTCGTGGTTGGACTGCTGGCCTTAGCTTGCGGTTCCGGCTCGGTCATTTGTTGGGTCTTATCTTGCGGCATTTGTTCTGAAAACTTTTCCGTGTCTTCTGCTGGTTTAATTTGCGTTTCTCCCATTCAGATGTTAGCATTTCTCTCTCCGCCTTGATGCCTCGTAGAATCTTTTCATTCTTCTTTGTCGTCTGGATCATGTGCTCCACCTCTTGTTTGATGTTTTGCTGGATCTCCTTTATTTCAGTAAGCAGTTTTTCATTGTCGCTGGTTTGTGCCGGTGTTTGGAGTATCTTGATTTGATTTTTTAGCTCGTCTATCTGGCTTTATAGTTGAGACTTGAGACTTAGTTGAGTTTATGGCTGTCTCGCACCTCCGCATTGCGTCCTTATATGGTGTCTTTGTAGTGATGACGATCTTTAAGACGTCTCTGTGTCTTCGGAGGTACGGACAGCCCATGAATCTTGCTCCATACTTGCCCAATGAGTTGGTGCGCTTTCTTTTGTTGTTGGGTGCTCGGAAGTTCGTCTCCAGCTTGGCTAGCGTACACACCTTGAAGGCGTGGTGATCGGCAGATTTCCGTATTGCTGCGACATTTTGCTCTGCTGTGACCGGTCCTCTGGCTTCTGGACCATTGAGTGATTCTTGAGATGAATCCTTCAGGCTTTTGTATTTTCTTCTTTATCGATAACTGGCATGCTATCTCGCTGCCCTCAGTCGTCACTACCGCCAGCGTGGTAGGGATCTTTGAGTACATTAGAATCCGTTCCGCCTTCAAGATTCGGATGTGGAGATTCTCTTCTTGTAGCTGCTTCAGGATTTCTTTGTCTGACAACTCGACTTTAATATGTACCCATCTGACTGTCTTTGAGTCGGTGTTTCCGACTCTGTGCCTTTCTCCTTCCTCTTTTCGGCAGTCTTGGCCCTTGTCTGTGGTGGGTTGTCGTCGATCTTCCTCGAGGTGGCTTCAGTAGTAACTGTAGTTTAGGTTTCTTTGTTGCAGTTCACATGTAAGTTCGCTCCTCTCGTCTTCTTTACTGTTTTGGTGGCTCCCACGCTGCACATCTTCTGTGTCTGTTGTTTCTTGATGTTGGTCTTGCGACGTGACATTTTCCTCCCCCGTATCAGGATTCTTGAACTATTCAGGTAACTTGTGTTGACTTTGCTAGATGATACTCTGCCATCTTATACTTCTTCTGCGTTCGTGTTGCATAGCATCCATTGTAGTACGTAGATAACCACTTAGTAATCCCGTGCTACTTAGACCAACATTTTCTGGTTAAGACGATTGCGATTTCTGTTCTAGATTCCTCCTACCGTAGTCAGATTGCCTTCCTGGGCGTATGAGCTCTGCATTCCCTGATTTTATGTCGAGCTTTGTTGTCCTATCCATTGTTCTTACAAGAACTTCCACAAGGCAGAGGTGGTATGACATTAGATGTGTTCTTCACTTGATGGATTTCCTTCCGAAGGATTGAAGAAGTCCGATGCGTCGGTCGAAAGGCGCAAATATCGCAGCTTTGCAGTAAACAGTCACAACGCAGTTACGTCCAAAATAAACATTTCAGACGGACGAATAAGAAGAAGAAGATGGAAGCAGCTCTCAAAGTTCAGACCTCCTGAAGGCCAATTTATTTGACTTAGGAGTAAACACTCAGTCTTTATGAGGATTTACCATCCTTCCAACCAACCAACCAAACATCTGACCAACCTACCAACCAACAAAATATCCAACCAACTGATAACCAGCGAACAAATATTAAAAAACCAACCAACCGACAAACTACTTAACCGTGTAATGAAACAAAAATCAACTACTTAACCGAATAATTAACAAAATAACTATCCAATCAACTAACTAACCAATAATTAACCAAATAACTATCCAATCAACTAACTAACCGAATAACCAATCAATCAGCTAACTAACCTACTATCTAACCAATCAATTAACTAACCGATTAACTAATCAATCAACTAGGAGTAATCACAGTTTACTAGGGATTAATCAATCAACCAACCAACCAACCAACCAACCAACCAACCAACCAACCAACCAACCAACTAAACAATAACCACTGAACTAATATTTAAAAATAAAAATCAACCAACTATCTAACTGACTAACGAACCAATAAACTAACTAACCGACTAACAAACCAAATAACTAACCAATCAAGTAACTAACCTAATAACTAGCCAATCATCTAATTAACCTACTATCTAACCAATCAATTAACTAACCGACTAACTAATCAGTCAACGAATTAACCGATTAACTAACCAATCAACTAACTAGCTAACCAACTAACCGATTAACTAATAACCAACAAACTATTCACCTAACTCCGTAATCTCGTATACTCTCGTAGGTAACGTGACGACGGTGAGAATCAGCAGTGGTTCGAATCAAGTCGGTAACTTGCTTATGTGAGCCGGCCGCTCAGAAAGCAATGACAAACTACTGAGCGTAATCTTGCCAAGAAATCAACAATCAGCTGACAGATGCTGATGTTGACAGCGATGTCCTGTAAAGGATATGCATACATCTTTTATTCACCCAAATAACCAACCAAGCATCCATCAATTAATTCAGCCAACTACCCAGCTAACCAATAAATCAACCAACGAACGAACAAGCCAACCACTTAACCAGCCATCAGTCCAGTCAACAGACCATCTTTCCAACCAACTAACCAACCAACTAACCAACCAACAAACCAGCCAACATTCGACCCAACCAACCATCTTTCCAACCAACTAACCAAACAACAAACCAGACAACATTCCACCAAACCATCCATCTTTCCAACCAACAAATCAACCAACATTCCACCCAACCAACCATCATTCCAACCAACTAACCACCCAAGCAGTCAATTATCTAACCAACTATCTGCCAAACCAACCAACAAACCAGTCAACATTCCACCCAACCAACCATCCTTCCAACCAACTTTTCAAACAACAAACCAGCAAACATTCCGCCCAACCAACAATCTATCCAACAAACTCAACACCCAAGCAATCAATCATCTAACCAACGAACTACCAAACCAACTAATCAATGAACTGACCAACCAACTAATCAACCAAACAAATAATCATCCAAACAATCACTCATCTAATACATCAATAAAATAAGCAATAAAACAACTAACCAAATAAACAACAATCCAATGAGAAAGACTAACCAAAAACCAAAAAAAAACGTGTATTTACATATCCAGATTATCATTGAAAGAGAGATCATAAAACAAACATCCCCATCAAAGTCAAATTAAACAGAAACAATTGTAACAAACTACACTGTTGCAACTAAAAAGCTCCATTCTACATTCAGTGAATCCAAACAGAATATGTTAGCGTGGCTTTATGTACAACTTACCACTTTCTCCGCTGTCTCGTTGCGGAGTCAGACGTGATTAACCCGGAAGTGATAGAATTTAGCCCTAGTTACAGGAAGTTGAATACCTTTCAGTGAATGTTACAGTTCCCGGTGTTTGAGAAGTAGAAAAGGGGATAACTGGTAAATCGATGGTGTTGTTGAAGTTGTGTGTCTCTAGGAACTCATCTTGTTTTTTAAAGAATATTCGCGTGGTGGTGAAACGAATCGTTGTGATTGTAGATCTGGGGGTAGTTTAATAGGGAGGAAGAGAGTTAGGCAAGGATGGGGTGTAACACAGACAGGAAGATAGGTTTTGGTGGCATACGAGGGGAATCTAAGGAATCCAATATAGGCTTGGAGGAAGAGAGGGGGGGGGGGGGAGAGAGAGAGAGAGAGAGAGAGAGAGAGAGACAGAGACAGAGACAGAGACAGAGAAAGAGAGGGAGAGAGTGGTATAATTAATGAGGGCTGGAGAGATTGTGACTGAAAATAAACGTAGTTGTATATTGTATTAGAGAGAACCATTAGAAGCAGGAGAGAGAGAGAGAGAGAGAGAGAGACAGAGACAGAGACAGAGAAAGAGAGAGAGAGAGAGAGAGAGATAGAGAGAGATTGAGAGAGATTGAGAGATTGGTTTAGTTATACGCAATAACACTTGAAAATTGACAAATTGACAGGCCTCTCTACATAGTGTTACGTACCTTTAGACTTAGTGGGATAGAGTCTTAAAGTGCCAAAGATTCAACGTCATATCCGACGCCCGTGTGTATTTGTATCCTTTTGTACGTTCTCATTTCGTGTGGTTCAAAAGAGGAATCATTGTATGCCTGTCAAAGTTAAGTTGTTGACAGTACCGATATGTAGTAATACATGTTACAAACCTGTACACTTAGTGGGTTCGAGTCTTAAAGTGGTACCGATCTGTAGCCATAAAATGTTACAGACCTGCAGACATAGTGTTACGTACATTTAGACTTAGTGTGTTACATGCCTCTAGATTCAAAGTGGTACAAAACTGTAGACATACGAGAGGAAGTCAATAAGGATGCCACAAACGGCTGTAGAAAAATAACTAAATATGATAACAACTTGAAACCAGTTTATTTTTATACATACATTGTCCCTTTATTTCTCAAGATAATTTCCACCAACATTGATGCACTTATCCCATCTTTTTATCAGTCCTCCCAAACCGGTTGCATAGAGCTGCGTGCCCTGTTTTCTAAGCCACGTTTTAACTTCACATTCAACTTTAGTCTAGCTGACCGGTGTAGGGGTTGAACCCGCTACCTCGGCATCAGCACACCGAAATCTTATGAACCTGCGATCTTATCAATTCTACCGTGCTGGCATCTATAGCTGAAGTATTGTAGACACTTTAAAAGAAATATATTTAGAAACTGACACATTAAAAGCCTTCAATATTTGTTTATTTAAGCCTGACTGTCTTTTGCAAAAAGGCTCCTATTAAGCCTGTCTGTTAAATTATCTTTCAATCTTCGTTTATTTTTTTAGTGAACTGATCTATAAACAAATTTATCTTATTCTGTCAATTCTTACACAAACACACACTATCAGTGACTTTCTTTCTCTCTCACAACTCTTCCTCTCGCTACCTATGTCTTTCTCCCTCACTCTCCCTTCGTCACTTCACTTTTTCACTTCCTAGCTATTTATCATTCTATCTTCCTCTCTCTGCACCACTCTTCCTCTCTCTCACATCTTCCTCTCTCTAACAAAGTTAGTAAGTTCGTTCGTTCGTTCGTTGATTCACATTTCTCTTAAAATATACTCTCTCTCTCTCTCTCTCTCTCTCTCTCTCTCTCTCTCTCTCTCTCTCTCTCTCTCTCTCTCTCTGTATTTCTTATATTTTCTCTAACCATTTCTCTAACTCAAAATACACTTCTTTCTTATCATCTCCCTTACACAAACAAACAAACACACACACACACACTAAATATACTACATACATTACATTACATTACATACATTACATTACATACATTACATTACATACATTACATTACATACATTACATTACATACATTACACTACATACATTACATTACATACATTACATTACATACATTATATTACATACATTACATTACATACATTACATTACATACATTACATTACATACATTACATTACATACATTACATTACATACATTACATTATATACATTACATTACATACATTACATTACATACATTACATTACATACATTACATTGCATACATTACATTGCATACATTACATTACATTACATTATATTACATACATTACATTACATACATTACATACATCATATTACATACATTATATTACATACATTACATACAGTACATTACATACATTACATTACATACATAACATACATTACCATACATTACATTACATACATAACATACATTACATACATTACATTACATACAGTACATTACATACATTACATTACATACATTACATACATAACATACATAACATACATTACATACATTACATTGCATACATTACATTACATTACATACATAACATAAATTAAATACATTACTTTACATACATTACATTACATACATTACATACATTACATACATTACATACATTACATACATTGCATACATTGCATACATTACATACATTACATACATTACATTACATACATTACATTACATTACATACATTACATTACATACATTACATACAATACATTACATACATTACATTTCATACATTACATTTCATACATTACATTACATTCATTACATACATTACATTACATTTCATACATTACATTTCATACATTACATTTCATACATTACATTACATTACATACATTACATGTATTACATACATTACATTTCATACATTACATTACATCACATACATAACATACATTACATACATTACATACATTACATACATTACATACATTACATTACATACATTACATACATTACATTACATACATTACATACATTACATACATTACATTACATTCATTACATACAATTCATTACATACATTACATACATTAAATACATTACATACATACATTACATTACATTACATACATAACATGCATTACATATATAACGTACACTACATACATTACATTACATACATTAAATTACATTATACACATTACATTACATACATTACATTACATTACATACATTACATACATTACATTACATACATTACATTACATACATACATACATAACATACATTACATTACATTACATTACATACATAACATACATATATACATTACATACATTACATACACACATACATTACATTACATTACACACATTACATTACACACATTACATTATTCAACATACCGTACATACCGTACATAACGTACATTACGAACATAAAGTACATTACGTACATTACGTACACACCCACACATTCCACCGCCTCTCTCTTAAACACATGTCAACTCTCTCTCTCTCTCTCTCTCTCTCTCTCTCTCTCTCTCTCTCTCTCTCTCTCTCTCTCTATTCCACCATCTCGCCTCCTCTTTCTGCTATTCTTCTCTCTTTCTCTTTCTTCTCTCTTTCTCTTTCTTTGGTGTTCTGTTGTGATAATTTGGTGTGTCCAGTGTGTGCCGCATGGTTACACACCCGCTTCACACGCGTGATCCGGGACTGTTTCCGGATCCGGTCAGGGATATGCACTACTGACGAGCTCAAATGAGGGCGAAACTCGAGTATAGTGCTTCCATATTGACGTGGATAGGCCTAAGGTTCATACCAGAATGCGATCGGCGTTGCCAGTAGTGGGTTGTGCTCAATATTTAAATTTCAAATCCCGAAACAACCACATAATCAATTGATTATTGCTCACTGGATTTAGGAGGCCTGGTGTTCCTTGCCAGTGAGAAGTCCTGATCGTTCGGGTCCCATCGATTGACGGACGTCGGTCGCGGCGATTGGGCAATCTTGAGTATAGCCTACGATGGGTAGCGGTGTGGTGTTCTGTTGTGATAATTTGGTGTGTCCAGTGTGTGCCGCGTGGTTACACACCCGCTTCACACGCGTGATCCGGGACTGTTTCCGGATCCGGTCAGGGATATGCACTACTGACGAGATCAAATGAATGCGAAACTCGAGTATAGTGCTTCCATATTGACGTGGATAGGCCTAAGGTTCATACCAGAATGCGATCGGCGTTGCCAGTAGTGGGTTGTGCTCAATATTTAAATTTCAAATCCCGAAACAACCACATAATCAATTGATTATTGCTCACTGGATTTAGGAGGCCTGGTGTTCCTTGCCAGTGAGAAGTCCTGATCGTTCGGGTCCCATCGATTGACGGACGTCGGTCGCGGCGATTGGGCAATCTTGAGCATAGCCTACGATGGGTAGCGGTGTGGTGTTCTGTTGTGATAATTTGGTGTGTCCAGTGTGTGCCGCGTGGTTACACACCCGCTTCACACGCGTGATCCGGGACTGTTTCCGGATCCGGTCAGGGATATGCACTACTGACGAGCTCAAATGAGGGCGAAACTCGAGTATAGTGCTTCCATATTGACGTGGATAGGCCTACGGTTCATACCAGAATGCGATCGGCGTTGCCAGTAGTGGGTTGTGCTCAATATTTGTAAATACAAATGTTACTTATCTATATCCTTGTTGTGGCTGAAAACGTTGTAAACGATCAATACGTTTAATGATTATCAGTGGATACTTTGGGGTGGGGGTGGATCTTTCACAGCTATATTGAATTAATCAGGACAACAGTTTTGGTCCCAGGTGCTGCAATCAATACACTATATCTCGTTCTACGTAATATATTCATATTTATTCACCATTATCATTCTCATTTTCAATAGTGTTATCTTCATCATTGGCATTATCACCATGACGTCTTCATCACCGTGACTTCTTTATCATTATTATCTGTATCAGTCGTATCTTCATTATTGTCATCTTGATAACTAACATCTTCATCATGGCTATCATCCCCATTGTCATTTTTACTATTACCATCTTGCAAATCCTTCGTAAAACGCCCATCTCGTGACAATCCACAGGAAAGGCTCTGGATCATACGCCAGTCTTCAGCCTCCACGCACTCTCATGCCCTGGTCCTCTTTAATGCCCAATGCCCCCTGTCATGCTGGACAACCCCTGACACTTCTTCCATGAACCATGGCTTATATCACCCTATTTTCTGAACCACTATGAAGTTTGAAACGACCAAAATTATATACGGTGTATTTTTAATGACTGTGCAGTGTTTGAAAATATTGCCGGTCCAAGTTTTGTATTCACCCTCTGTAAAGTTCATGCAACATAATAGTTGAATACTTGGACAGGCAATATTTTCAAGCACTGCACAGTCATTAAAAATAACTCTATACGTGTTTGAGATATGCGGCTCGTATTGATCGAGTGTTTCCTTAAAAGGGCTATCTGTTGTTCATGCTATTTTCCGCCACTCATTTACATAATATTTACGCCAACATAATCGTTTTAATTTTATTCTTTTATAGCAAACTAATTATATTTAGACGTATCTCTCTGCGTATATTTCCCTCTATTTCTCTCTTTGTCTCTGTCTTTCTGTCTTATGTCTGTTTGTCCATCCTTCAGTCAATTCCTCCGTCTCTATATATGTCTCTCTGTCTGCTTGTCGGTCTGTATGTCTGTCTTTCTTTCAGATTGAAATGTATGTGTGTCTTCTTTGGCTGCCTCACATATCTGTAAATAGTTCGGTTTGCAATATTATCACTCTCTCCCGTTCTCTCTCTCTCTCTCTCTCTCTCTCTCTCTCTCTCTCTCTCTCTCTCTCTCTCTCTCTGTTTATATGGACATTTAAACGCCTGTGTTTCTCTGTCTGTCTGTCTGTCTGTCTGTCTGTCTGTCTTAATTCGTCCCAGAACTCGGTTCGTAACTCGAAACGTTCGTAACCCGAAACAATGAAATCAATTAAATAAAGACAATCCGTTTCAAGATGAAAGAATCGTTCCTTTTGTATTAACATCCGGTCGTTTACCTGACAAAACCCAAAAAATACGTGTACTTCATTTTTTTTTAAAAAGAGAAAGAAAACACCCAAATGAATTAAATGTAAAATAAAAAGAGATTTAGTCTTTCTTTTTTACCAAAAAAAAAAAACGATCATGGGAAATTTGTCACTTTCTTTATTATTCTGAATCATTAGTTTCAGGAGTATCTTGTCGCCGTTTCTTGGCAGTCGACAGGGAATCTTTCTGCACCAAGAAACTATCAAGGGAATTTGTCGCTTCCTTTGCTGACATCTTTCTTAAGTGGGTCATCGTGTTACTATTCATCACATAGAAGGGCATAGGGCTTGTTAGCAAGAAGTTTGTTTGGATGATGGTTCACAATGAAGTCTTCGACGTCTGCTCATTTGCTGCAAATTTCTTTAATCCTGGCATTTGAAACGGTCACTGACTCCTCATCATCGGATACTGCTCCTCTTGTATGGTCTTTAGCTGTTCATTCTGAAGATCCACAAGCTCATTTTTAGTACTGTTTGTACTGTACGTGATCGTTTGTCTCCAGCGTTACACCTTGCTCTCTCTCTCTCTCTCGATCGCCTTCGTTCGTAACCCGAGGCACGGTTCGTTAACAGATACATAACATTTTTGAAGTTGTTGTTCGTAACCTGAATTGTTCGTGACCTGAAGCGTTCGTACACCGAGGTACCACTGTGTATATATATATATATATATAATATACTATATATATATATATATATATATATATATATATATATCCATAGATTAGACTACGTGGTTCTTGTAATATAATATAAACAAAACATATGCTACGACCTAGACTATATGAGTACACACCACGTCTACCTAACTGCATTATTTTTTATGATTAACAACAAAGTAACAAATCTCTTTACAACACCTTAACCAGTATTGGCTATATGGTGCCAGACTGACGCCTGTGGACCAGTCAGCACTTGATACAGAACAAGGGGAAGACAGCGTAAAGGATGGCGAGATGGTATCAAGAACAAATTAAGAGAACGGAATACCAACTTACAAAGAGCATTAGAAACATCAGATACAAGATCTTTACATTTCCCCCGAACGCTACACTCACGAAAATAAAGGAAAGGATTGAAGAAAGCTAGGGAAGGGATTGAAATAAAAGAAAGAAAGAAAGAAAGAAAGAAAGAAAGAAAGAAAGAAAGAAAGAAAGAAAGAAAGAAAGAATAGTCAGCACTGAAGGGGTAAAGTGTGTCACTCAGACCACCATCACTTCTCCAAACACTTGATAATCACGTTAGGCTGGGCCGACCTTTCAACTGGGGTCTATGTTAAATTTCTGTACCATGCGAAATGGAACCCACGACTCTTGGGCCGGCAGGTAATCGTCAAGCCACTACTCTACCGAGACGTTTTTGTCTGCAATGTAACTAAGTAAATTACCATTCTGCACGCCTTAAAGAGTATTCCTTTTATGTATAACAACGAATGTCTTAAAGAGGCTGACGAAACTATAACACTTTATACAACAATAAGAAAGAGACAAACAGCTTTTTTGGTCATGTGATGAGAAGAGAGGCACTGGAGAACATCGTGACAACTGCAAAGATCGAGGGGAAGAGAGGCAGAGGTAGACCACGAAAAATTATGCTGGATGGATTGCGACGATGGCATGGAGGAATATCAACGGCAGAGTTGATCCAGAAAACCAAAGACCGAGATCTGTGGAGAGTCATGAACGCTTACGCCAGTCGGCACGGCTCTTGATGATTATATGTGTGTGTCTGTGTGTGTGTGTGTGTGTGTGTGTGTGTGTGTGTGTGTGCGCGCGCTGGTCTCCCGGGCCTAAGAGTTAAACGACTTTCTCCGTAATACCGTTTATCCACGTAGGGTGACACAGCGCGCGAGAATTGGAAGCGTTCTCGCCGCGTTGGTAATTTACCGGATAAGTGAGCCGGCCGCTCACAGAGCAATGGCAAACTACTGAGCGTAATCTTGCCACGAAATCAACTGCAGCAGTAAAATGCTGGTGTTGACAGCGATGTCCTGTAAATGATATGCGGGGAAAAAAAATAACTATTGTTTTAGACCCGTTTTATAAACCAATCAGCACTGGAGAAGCGATATGGTCACTATTTGACCTGCCGCTTTCACATCCCGAGACATTTCCTAGTACTCAATTTAGGTTGGATCGACCCCGGGGTCAAAGTCAATTTAAAAGTCAAAACTTTCTGCTATCGGATTCAAACCTGTGACCACCACGTCGGCATGAGATCGTCCAGTCACTAAACTATTACCTGCTACTAAACTGACTTTATACCCTATTTTCGATTACCATAACTAAGTACACAAACTCAACAGCTGTTGTCCTTATCCAAACAGCAATACGTTGAGTAGATCAGGTTGGATATGTAGTATTATGCCACACATTAACTGTGTAAGGAACAGGTGGGTTTTCCCCCAGCAGGCTGTGCGTTCAAGGATTCTCAAACCAGCTGTCCTCTAAGGTGTTAGTAAAAGGAATGCGTTGAGAAGTTCTAAAGGCACATCTTACATGACAAGGAAACGATACGATTTTTATTGTCAGTGCCCACCCCCAACTTTGGAAGACTAGGTTCAAGTCGCGGTGTCATTTTCACAAAATAATGAACTTGAGAATTTGAGCAACGAAGACACAAAGAATAGATTGCACGATTTATTGCCTGCCATATTTCGCGCTGTCTCGTCAAGTGCATACTGCTTAAATCATACATCATAAACTAAAGCAATATAATAAATCCTTCAAACTGAAATATACAATACACATATTGACACAGTCATTTGACTTGCCTGCCACGGTAATTTTAAAACTGACTATCGTGTCTTTTTGTTTAAACAAACAGCGTGTACTAGACGAGATGCAGTGAAATACGTCAGGCAATAAATCGTGCAATCTATTGTTTGTGGCTTCGATTTTTCAATTTCACTACGGGAAAACATTGTTTTGAACTTGAGAATGGGGTACCGCCCCTGGTCCTTGTTAATGAACAGACTACCTAGTTTTCTCTGATAAGTGCGGAAAAACAAGTTAAGACAAGCGCATGTAAATATGCCCCTGTCACATGGAAATGGAAATTGAGCCCAGTAATTCGCTGCCTAGGCTTAATTTTAAATTTAGAAAATCTTATACACACGAGAAATATGTGGAGCGAGTTATGTTTTCATGTACTCATAATTGGATCCCCGAATGTGATATGGTGTTCCCAGTATGGCACAAACGCAAACATGTAAATATGGAGAAATAGAGAGATTACCGGGTTACCATCTCAAAATTGGGCACTGGAATAATCCGTGGGCAGTACTACAAGACATGGTAACCAAGACATGATAACCAAGACATGATAACCAAGACATGTAAAGAATTTCGCCACATCTGTGCTTCAAATCATTGATCTGTTAGACAAGTAAAGAATTACCATACTAATGGTGCTACAAATCATTGATAACTTAGACAAATAAAGAACTACCATACTAGTGGTGCTACACATCATTGATTTGTTTTTTGTTCGCTTTTCCATCCTGTTTCAGGATATTGCGGTCAACACCAGCATCTTTCAGCTGTGTGTCGATTCCTAGGCTAGATTACGCTCATCAGCACGCCATGACTTTCTGAGCGACCGGCTCCATACTCTCAAAAGTCACTGGCGCGACTCGAACAACTTCTAATTCTCGTGCGCTCACGTCAACAACGAGAGTATTCGGGATTAGCGGAGAAAGCTGCTAACTCCTCGGCCAGGGAGCCGGCTACACATCATTGATAACTTAGACAAATAAAGAATTACCATACTAGTGGTGCTACAAATCATTGATAACTTAGACAAATAAAGAATTACCATACTAGTGGTGCTACATATCATTGATAACTTAGACAAGTAAAGAATTACCATTCTAGTGGTGCTACGATTCATTGATAACTTAGACATTGTTAAGTCATTGATAACTTAGCCAACCCTCAAAGAGGGGTGGCCAAACAAGAACACTACGCAGGAAGCCAAAGAAATTGATAAACCAAAACAGAACTGGCGTCGTTAGCCGCTACACGTTGCGGGATTTGCTGAGGAGGGGATCCGAGCACTTATGGACTGAATGGTTCGATGTGCAATTAGGATGATCTGTCGACTAACTAACTAACTAACTAACAAAAAAAGAATTACCACACTAGTGGTCCTACAAATCATTAATAACTTACACAATTAAAATATTACCATACTAGTGGTGCTACAAATCAATGATAACTTAGACAAATAAAGAATTACCATACTTGCGGTGCTACAGATCATTGATAACTTTTAAATAAGTAAATAATGACCCTAAAATTGGTGCTATAAGTCATTGATATCATTTAGACAAGTAAAGAATGACCCTACAATTAGTGCTACAAATCACTGATAACTTTTAGACAAGTAAAAGTGACCCTACTATTGGTTTAGAAAAGTAAAGAATTATCCTACTATTGGTGCTACACATCATTGATAACTTTAAGGCACGTACACAATTACCCTATTATGGGTCCTATATTCATTGATAGGTGTTAGATAAGTAACGAATTACCCTACCACCCTGTTACACATCATTGATAACGTTTAGACAGGTAAAGAACTCCCTACTACGATGTTACAAATCACTGATATCTGTTAAACAAGTAAAGAATTAACCTACTACGTTATTACAAATCATTGATAATCTGTGGACAAGTAAAGAGTGACCCTACTACTGGTGATAGACACCAATGATAGCTAACTCTTCCATAAAAACATGATTGTGTTACAATATTTGCAACAGAACAACCAATGCTTAAATAAGAAAAAGGCGTGGTTAGCAGAATTGCAGCACGATAGGTTGATCGTGGATAAGAAATATATTAGGTTAGGATTGGTGCAACAAGACAGGTGGGTCTTGAATAAGAAATATATTGAATTACGATTGGTGCAACATGACAGGTAGGCCTTGGATAAGAAATATATTTGATAAATAATGGTACAATAAGACAGGTAGATCTTGGATACGAAATATATTGAATTACGATTGATGCAACAAGGCAGCATACTCGTGGAAAAGACATGTATTGGATTGCGATTGGAGTAACAAGACAGCGAATTCTTTCATAAGAAAATGATTGGGTCACAAATGGCACAACGAGATGAAGCTATCTCTTCGATGAAACAGAAAATTATATTAACGATTGTTGTAATAAAACACATATAACTCATCTGTCAGAAAATAATTGGGTTACCATTGGTGGAATGACACAAAACACAAAATTAACTTTTCGTTAAGAAAATTATTGGGTTATATTTGCTGCAAAGAGACATCACTTGTCCTTAAGAAAATAATGATCTGAAGAGTAGTACAAGCATTGAATTGGCCACCGAGTGTTGCAACAGGGCATTGTTAACTCTCAGACATTAGAAGACTTGATCGGCGGGTGGCTCAACCAGACACAGGTAACTGTTGGATACGAAAAGAACTGGAACACTTGTCGCATGACCATACATAAGGAATCTTTCAATAGATAAGTAATTAGGACACAAGAGAGACAAGACCTTATTAACTGGTAGATAGTAACATAACAAGTTCACGGGTGAAACAAGAAGAGGAATCTACGTATTAGATAAGGAAGAAAGTCCGCAGGTGAAGCAAAAAGCCAATTACCTGTCAGATGTCAGAAGATTTGATCTATGAGTGGGGCAGTAAGACAATTACCTGTTAGATATCAGAAGATCTATCTATGAGTGGGACAATAAGGCAATTGCAGATCAGACGTAAGAAGATCTGATCTACGAGTGCAACAATAAGATGTAGTTACCTGTCAGACATGAGAAGGTATAATCCACAAGTAGTGAATGAAACAAGACACAGCTAACTTTCAAAACCTAGGAAACTGTTTAATAATGAAGCTAGCAAGACAAAGTTAATACTTAAACAAGAAAAGAGTCCGCGATTATCTCAACGAAACAAAGCCAACCCTCAGACAAATAAAGAATGTCGCAGACAGCTATAATTAACTCTGGGTGAGAAAAGAAATAGTCATTAAGCAGTGCAAACAAGACTCAGCTAGGAGTCAGCCAAGTAATGAAATGTACCACAATACAGATAACTCTCTAGCGAGGAAACGTATTGACTGGCAAATACAGCAAGAAGACAACACACTGTTGGAAAGTGATATTAATGGCTCCCGCGATACATCTGACACATCTTTGAGGACATGAATATTCCAGTAGAAAACAACGCCAGCTTGATGTGCAGATAGTTTGGCCCACTGGTCATTTAACAGATTCAGTGCCACACACAAAGTAGGTTTCGACCAAACTAAAATGGATTGTGGAAAATGGGAAGTCACAGTTATGACTTAAACGTTGAAAATATGATAGCAGATATGCTTGTATTACATATCAAATTAATGAGGGCTGCATAGGGAAAACTACTATTTCTTTTAATTATATTTCGATTTATAAGCCCATGGCAGGTACCGGAAGTTAGAATAAGAGGATTTATCATTCCATGACAATTAATTCGCGATAGAGTTGACTATATCGTGTTGCAACACTATTTGACACTTTCCTTGTCCAAGCGTTAGTCTGGACGTGGCGAGGTAGGGGTATATGTCAGAGGAGAAGTAAGGTACCTTCCTCCCTTCTCTAGCCATCCCTTGGTTGGAGTTTTCGACAGCTTCCCATAGTAACATGAAACAAGGAAGGCTCTGAGCTTCAGAGCAGCCTGAGAGTAATTATTAGTTATGGCCTTAAGTCAGTCAATCAGTACATACGCAAACAAAAAAGTCGGCCTCGTTCAACCTGCTTCTGTAGCGTGGGTTATAATTGATATCCGTGTTTGTTTGTTTGTTTGTTTGTTTGTTTGTTTGTTTGTTTGTTTGTTTTTTTTTTTTTTTTTGGGGGGGGGGGGGGGGGGGGACTTTGATATGCTTTCCTTTCTTTGTTCTCCTTGAAGTCTTAAACAGGACTGGTTATATTTTCTCCTCTATTCTCTTTGGGTTCGGCTGGATCTTATGGGGGTCACGTTTAGTGATTTAGTGATGGGCTCATTTAGTCCTCATAAGGATTGATTGCCTCAAGTTCTCAGAGGTTCTCTTTACAGAGACGATAGCTACGATCATCGACCAATTTGGTCAGTGCCAAGAAGGAAAGCAATCGCAGAGTACCTCCTGTAGAGATTCCCAGAGATTCCCAGCATACAGTAGTACGATCAAAGTAAGTTAATGACACGTTTACACGCTTCAAGCTAATAGATCATATGGTGTTACACCCATATTTGTATAACTCAATCGGGACACAGTGGGTGATGTGAACAGTATAAGGCCTGCTGTTATTAAGTCCCAAGACGTTTTCGTGTACCAATTCTAGGCTGGGGCAATGTGGCAAACCATGTAAATGTTAAAACTAGGCCCGATGCAGATAATAATTCATGATCAGGTGTCCAACAACCACGCGTCTAGACATAAGGCTACCCCTGCTCGCATGACATTATATTAGTCTTAGAAATTATGGAGATAAACATTTGCGGGGTCAAGGGGTTAAAGTTATTCATAGAAAAAGCCACTGAATGGATGATGATTACCGTGGTCGAGTGTTACACTTCCTTTTCTTTATTTACAGTGTGAGAGATAAACGGAATCCGCGGAACTACGGTTATAGAGACAATTATGAAGAATATCATGGCAGTAGAAGAAACAATCAACGAAGTATTACAAATGTGAGATTTCAGAACGAGATCACGGTCAGGTTAGTAAAGCACTTCGGCGAAATAAAAAGGCACACTGCTAGTTGTCACCAGATGTGTTGAAGATCAAGTGGTATCCAAAAAAACGGTGTTAATGACTGCTGCCGAGTCGGTACTGCAAGCCGATATTTTGTGTTCATTTGACTTCGAGTGTGGGAAAGTTGACGTGTAGTCGACGTGTAGAGCGGAAACAGATGCAGCATTACCCGTGGTAAGAAACGGAAAGCGATGGACGTGAATAGTAATGTGATGTACGAGTGCCCACGATCGTGTGTGTGTGTGTGTATGTGTGTGTGTGTGTGTCACAGCGCCAAACCAATGCACCTTGGTTTGGCCTGTTAAAGCAGTTTGACTCTGGCAACTGCCGGAACCCTAGCATGACAAAGAGAGCGGAAGCTAGTTTTGTGTTAGCAGTCAACCAGCTTGGTTTGTGCTGATGAGAGATGTGGGCAGCGTGCCCTGTTTCGGCTTGTTGATAGGAACAAAAGTGCTGTTCTGTTGTTGTTAGATGTGAGAACAATTCCCTGAGCTGATCTGTGGTCAACCTATTTCATAGGAGAAAACCGTACGTATAAAATGTTTATTTTAATAAAGATATATTAAATCGCAGCACACGCCATGTTACCGGCTTGAAAAGTGTTTGCATGGTGAAACAGGCATGGGTGAAATTGTTAGGCGAGATGGTAGGAACAAAGAAGTATAAATAGATAATATAAATAAATACTATTGAAATGAGCCATTATATAAATTAATCTAGCGTCCCTGAAGCTGTATGAAAATAAGATTTAACAGCTTAGTATATAGAGATGTAAGCAATCAGGCATGATGATGTGAAATACGAAGATAGGTCATTCATTCATCCATTCATTCAGTAGCATGTCCTTTGCAGAACCTCGCTCCCATAACAACCTTCCGGAAAACCTCACGATCATAAGCAAGATGTCCCGCGTCTGAAATACCCATCTGGAGATCACCCGCCACATCCTGCACCCATCTACTCTTGGCCTTCCTCTTCCTCTCTTTTCAGGCATATACCCTTCCATTATTGTTCTCTCCAAACTTTCGTGACGTTTCAAGTGACCAAAATATTTCAATTTTCTTTGTTTTGTCGTCTTTAATAGCCAACCTTCTTCAATATTCAACTCTTGAAGTATGGATGCATTTGTTCTTTCTTTACCCAAGATATTCTTAGAACTCGTCTATAACATTTATATTCAAAGGCGTTATTGCGCTGTTCAGCTTGTTTAGTAAGTGTCCATGTCTCACAGGCGTATGTTGCAATGGGAAACTAAATAGATTTGTCGGAGATTCACCAAGATATACAATTTATGAGGTCATAAATTATAGCTTAAAGTAAAGACTCAAATAATGCCACATGGTACCATGCTGGCCATATTGGCATAACAGGGAATTTTGTGAGATTACTGGGAATGGATGCTTCTTCATAACAGAGAGTGGTGAGGATCACATGTGTGTAATGTTTATGCAGCAAGAAATGTTTGCAGGGTTATCCTGAGACAATGATAGGCATGAGATTGAATGTGTGTGTTGAACACACACCTAAGCAAGCGAGTAGTGAAAATAACCAACAGAAAGCAATAGTTAATTTTGTATATGACAGAAGATGGGGAAAAGGTGGTACATTGAGTATCATGATGGTGAGTTATGGTTAATTCTTGACAAATGGTGCATCAGAGTGCTACTGAGATGACATGATGATAGACTGGTGTATTTAAATTCTGGTTTCATTGAGGTAACATCAAGGAATATAGTATTTGGAGTTTTTGAAACTGGTGTTAATGACTCCATGCAGACTGACAGCCACGGAACGTAGGAAATGATACACCTTTAACACGCGGAGTCCGTATCAGCAATCATAATGTAATCATGATAACTGCGAACTAATATCCGTTACCTTACTGAGGGAGGACAGTCATGTGTATCTGGAACTTTTAGTGTTAGTAAAGGAGTTCATCAATTAGCATTGAAGTCTGGTATCACCTCTGTTACCAGAATGCAGTAGTGTTTGCACCGGTGTATCAGACTAGGAGTGGAATCATATGGCTGAAGTTGTATGTGTAGTAAAACATGGTGCTTGTTGTACCATGGCAAGAATGTGATTTAGTGCTGCGGACCACCCATCACAAAGATATTAATATGTAATTGTCATGTGACATGAAGGGTAAGACAACAAAATTTATAACCGGTGTGTCATAGGAAGAAAGGAGGGGACAAGAGATAACTGTACATCTGTTATATAGTAACAAAGTATATTACACTATTTGTCTTTGGCCTTTGTCACAAAATAAAACCGTGTGTTTAACCAGTTGATTATTATAGAGGCTTTCTGATAAAACGGACTATCTGCTAAGCAACAAGTGTTTCAACTAATACAGAGAAAACATTCATAGTTGTGGCTGCACGTGTTCCCAAACAGGTTCGGGCATAAATAACAGCTGTACTTGTACATCTGGTTGACGGATTTGCAACACTCGGAAGTGAGGGAGACGAATCCCGGCATCGCCTTGACAGTTTATCAACATTTGAATACAGATAGAAGCCGTGGGATCATAGTGGCAATCGGATGTTGGCCATCACCTGTCGGACAAAATTAACAGTGGCAGATGTATAGAGGAAGTGAGTGCGCTGAATCATACATCGCTTTGACAAGTCATAAACATGTCAGAGGGAAAACGGAAGTACTCAGCAAGGAAGTAAACAGTACATCTGTCAATTCTTAGTTTCCGGAACATCGAGGAGATTGGCAGCTTGTTGGGGAAACCTGTTGTTGGGATCATACAGTAACTCGTTAGTTTGTTGGGGGAGTCGAAACAAGTGATGACAACTTTGACAGTGACTAAGGCAAGGGAGAATCGATTCTTGACAATGGCGGATATGAGAAAAATAACACCTGCAGGACGTCACCCATATCACGTGACCAATTTTAGGGGTTTGCCAGAAAACCATGATTGGAGATGGGGAGTTGACAAAAACCGTGGATTATGATGGACGTGTTTGTGGGAGAGCTCTACAGTGTTAGATGTATTTAAGATTAACTAGCATGTGCCGTTATGGCAAAGTGTAGTAGCCATCCCGGGAATCAGGCGGTTTTGCATAAGGTAGTCAATATAGTCTATTAGTTCTAATTAATATAGACTGTAGCCTTGTTAAAACTATTGTGTGATGATTAGCACTGTTAGTGGAAACTAGTTAGAGTAGAATAGTGATATTAGCTCTGCTAGTTAAGAATAGAGTATGGTAGTGGTGATAAGCTATGCTAGTTAAGAATCGAGTAATGATGGATAATTGGGAGACGGGGGAATTGCCCGCTGGGGTTTTGCACTCTGTATGGGTCTTTCCTTGTCATAGCCTGATTCGGCCCTAGGTGGGTAGCTAATCTGCTCTATGACAAAGTTTAGTTAGCTAAAGATCATTAAGCAAGGCAATAGGCTTACACTCAGCCGGTAGGATCAGTGAATAGTACTATCACCAGATGTGTTGTTTCTATCCTAGGTTCCCTACCAGATCCGAGGAAACTCAACAAGTTTTTAGGAAAGGTTCAAATCCCATTCGGAATAACACCAGTTGAACAGTCAATAAAGTTTCGTACCGAACGTAACTAAAGCTAGAAGGAAGATGATTCACCAAAGAGGGTGATGATTACTGATGCACCACACAGCATCAGACAGTAGTAACTAACCGAGAACATTAATTATAATAGTTACCTAGTGTGATATAATCTCGTGTAATAGAACACAAGACATGATACTTGAGGCTAGATAGACACGAGTGAGGATCAAGTACATTAACAATTAACATTAATAACTGTGTACACACTACAAAGGACTTGTGCATTTTTTTAGGAACGATAGGAACGGACATTGTGTAGGGTGCAACCGGTCCATGATTAACTGTTAATACCACCGGTGTCTATTTCGGAAGATCATGAAATGGGATTACCAGAGGTCTACAGAGGCAAATCAGTATCCAGCAGGATGGTTTCGGCACTGGGTGAGATGTACATGTTCTGACGTAACGTGCTGTGGTCTATCCTTGCTGGGATCAGATGACTGGGTTGTGGTCTGAGAGTCCGATTCTACACACTTTATAGAACACGTCACACATTTTCTTCGCATACACGTCTCATACACGTTACACTTTTCTTTTTAATAAATTAAGCTATATTCATTTTTTTAGAAGCAAGAGTTGTTGAGTATGTTGCGTTGGAGAAGTATGACAGTGAGAGAGTGACAGGAAAAGGTGTCCACGGGCTGATGGAGTGTGTTGGACGGAAGCTGGTGGATTCTCCAGAATATTAAAAAGGAGGAAAATATTATAATGTGGGTGTCGACTCTCTTCACTCCAGGACGACACTGTAAAGGAGGACACGACAGCCTTAAACAACACTTGTTGGTCATTAGTGTGTAATAGTGACATTATATATAGTACACTTGTTGTTGTATTAGTACTGATATTCTGTATCTACAAATGAACATTGTTATGCCTATGTTCTGTCTCATATGAATGGTGCACTCCTACCATTATTTTGTACTTTCACTTGAAACCATTGTGTGTTTATTTTATGATCTGTCTTAGTGGCATCAGAGAATCCCTCAATTGAGTTCCTGTGTATTACATGTTTATCTTTAATTTTCTGTGAATGTTGTGATTCACCTATGTGTAAGTGTTACAGTTTCACATTCTACAAATATGGTGGTTCCACTTTATATATGTGCCCATTGCCTTTTCATAGTTAGAAATGTTTTGCTTGTTGGTTGTTTGTAATGCTAAGCTAATGCTTAACTTGTATGGTATCATATTAGTGCTGGTATTCTTCATGTCGGTCTCTGTGGCTAAGGGCTTGCGAATGCGGTTTGTGAGCCCGTATACCCGGGTTCGAAACACGACGGCGCTGGTTTTTTTTTCGAAAACAAGGTATAAGAGCCAGTCGTTCAGAAAGCAATGGCAAACTACTGAAAGTAAAATTTACCCAGGTATCACGAACAGCAAAAACACTGGGGTTGACTGCTACGTCCTGTGAAGGACATGCAACTTAATGTTTTTTTAATTCTTCATGCAAATTTGGACATTGCAGGAGTAGTTTGTCCCATGTCATAAAGCATTCCACAAAATTTGAGGTAATTTAGCTGCAGAAGATGGAAATGCAAATGCACTATACTGGTCTGTTGGATTAGAGATATAAGTTCATGTATGTCCCCTTCTTTTCATAGCTATGTGTTTACAGCTGGGCAAATGGGATCCAATCTTCCACTGCTGGTGTGTGTAGGATCTGTGTGAGGTAGTTACATTGTACTGAAGGCATTCTGTAAGTGAATGTTGGGCTGTAGGGGAAGGTGGGAGCAGATTGAAATTGTTGCATTAGAAGGTGTTCCATCCTAGCAATATCAAGTGTAATCTCATGACAGCAGCGGCACAACTGGAGGAGACTAATAAAGTGGGTGATCTGATGATGCACCATTGATTGTTGTATTTAACAATTAGAGATGTAGTCACCTTGAAGAAGAACGAGGTATCAAATAATGATCATGATAGACATTAAGGGTTACCTCAGAATAGCAGTAGTACAAGTGGAGGGAATAGCAAAATGGATAATTAGATGTGAGATATTTATGATCTATGGGTTAATTCATATGCTATATGTATGTGCTCATTGCTTCATATGTTTAATATGATTTATTTACAATGATAATCATAGACTGTGTTTTCCATTGTTACAGGAGCGGCTGACTAGTTAGTGTCAGCAGGCCTGGGTTTATGGCGGGGTAGTAAATTGTGTCACAACTCTTTTGTTTATGTCGCTTCTTGGGATTTATGTTGTGTAACTTATGTTTTTGTAGTGACTTATTGTTGTCTGTGTCAAAGTCCTTTATTGTGTCATTCTACTTAGCTACTGTTTGGAACACCTGTGTTGTGGTACCTGGTGTAACCTGTTGTCTTAAGTTCTGGTGGCTGAATAGGGGCCACCCTTGGTTGATGTTTGATAGATGCAGTTGTCTGTTGCATCTGTTATTGAATGTAGTATGCAATGTGTTTGAATACAAATTGTTACCAAGGTTGTAGTAATTGATGAATAAAGAGCTAATTTTGTACTGTGCTTGATTTGTTTGTTTAGTCCCTTTTAGTTTTTACAACCACTATTTCTACCACAGTCTAACACCTGCCTGGACCTCAAATATGACATTTATTGTCCAGAGTTGAGGCCCCTGCAAAAGATCTCGTATATATTCTTATCTAATTACTATCATCTTTTTTTTTTTGGTCAGTTGAGGGCGGTGTGAGGTTCTCTCTCTTTTTACTCCTTTTCTCCTTTGGCCATAACGAAGTCAGATTTACCCTCTACCTCTTAGCACCGTAGCAAAGGAAACATCAGTCTTTCTCTTGTGCTCCTTTCTCCCTCGGCTATATATATATATATATATATATATATATATATATATATATATATATATATATATATATATATATATATATATATATATATATATATATATATATATATAATCACAGGTACGACAAGCGAGTGTTCCATATATATATATATATATATATATATATATATATATATATATATATATATATATATATATATATATATATATATATATATATATATAAGTATGCACATACTTGCAGACAATTTCCCCACAGTACGTACATCTCACACACAAAAACATAAAACAGCTCCCAGATTTATTGTTTAGCATCAAGCCCTTTAACTACCACGGTTACTATAGCAACTTGTCGCAGCGGTTAATCAAACGAGTTGTTATTTTTCACTATCTGGGGGTGGGAGAGTTATGTTTGCGCAGTAACTAGTGCAGCGAGATAGTAGATACTCTCCGGCTTCGGAGGAATCATCGATCCTTCTGATGTTAGCCAGGTCCCCGAAGGGACCTGTTGCCCAGGACGCATGGCGTGGACGTGTCAGCAGGTCTTGGCCAGTATAGATCCCGGCCCTGGTGCCTTGGAAACACCTCTGCGTCCCACTGGAGATATTTCCTCCGAAGTCAGAGAGTGTCTGCCTGTACGACGAGGAACCACCAGTCTGTACACCAATAAGCCAGACATGGGACAACGGATACTCACGCAAACCTCAGGTCCCGTATGACATCACATTGATGTTGGACAACAGGATGCCTTCATCCGACATACAGGACTTCGCGTTGGAGCTCAAGCCAACGAACACAAGCAAGCAAGCAAGCAACTGGAGATATTTTATGCGTCATCTTTCTGGTGACCTTGATGATGTGATGGCCACTTGATATTATAACTTCTTCTTCAGGTCAAAATGGTCTGATTGGACAAGAGCGATCGCTCTTAAACATCCGGTGTGCTGATGCTGAGTTAGAGAATTCAACCCCTACACCGGTCAGTTGGACTAAAATGTTGACTCCTCCTCCTTGACTTGAGGATGTAAATTACAAGTGCCTCTGAAGTCGGAGTGGGTTAGCCTGGTGGCAAGGATACTGGTAATAAGGAAAGCTAATCCAAACGCAAAATTCAGTCCAGAGCGAGCGAGCGCAGACAAAGTGCATCTCTTGGCCTCATGATAGAATACGTCTATTTCCGGCCGATATAGTCTTTGACCTTCTGTGCCAATGTTATTCAAGTGACTGCTTCCTGTCCAGCCATATAGCAAAGTGTGGAAGTCCATTGTACTACAATACTTTTGGGTGTACGACATAATTCATGGATTTCTGCACATAGGTCTCCAGGTTCTGTACTGTTTCTGCTCTTAAGTATTGAGACAACTGATTCTACATCTGTAAAGATTGTTATTTGTTTCTTTTTACTCTTCTCTGTCAACAGTATTTCTGCTGCAGTTTTCAAGATGTCTATCTCTGTATTTGTGTGTGTGTGTGTGTGTGTGTGTGTGTGTGTGTGTGTGTGTGTGTGTGTGTGCGGGTAGTCAATATAGGTGCTACTACTTCCAGTGCACTGGATTGATTGTTGGGTGCCGATTAGCCTGTACTGTTGTTAGTGTTCGTTGCTATCAAGCCATCCCACCCTGACTCCAGACGTACTTGTAATTTACGTCCTAATGTCAAGCACGAGAAGATAACATTTTAGTTCAGCAGGCAGATGTAGTGGCTAGGCTGAACCTGCTACCTCGGCATCAGCACACCGGATGTTTAAGAAAGCGCACCCCTATCCATTCGGCCATGGTGATCTCCACTCTATATCTTCTCTGGAGTGACCTCTGCTCTGGGAATGTTCAGAATGCCACTGACTGCGCCTCTTTTGCACGTGAAATCATCTACTTATATAGCGCTTGAGAATCAGAAGTGAAGTGAAGGCAGACAGCGAGAATAAACACAACAAAAGAGAAAGCATTAAAAGCAGGACATAAACGGTAACAGGATAGACTTCATTGCACCGGATTTAATCCCATATGGCTCAGTCTTTTTCCGCAGGGCGACCTGAAAAAAGCGTCGCACAAAGCACGAACTCCGTAGCTCCAGCTACGACCCCCAGGAATCTCCGTAAAAACTGCACTCGTGAACCAAACGACTTTGCCCGTAATTAACTCATTAATTAAAAAAGCATTAAATGACATATAAGAAAGGGGCCCCTTTACGTGCCTTGGGTGGCATTAAGTATATGTTGCTTACTCCGTATTGCCATAGAATAACCAGCACTCGATGGGGGTGTGCTCAATATCACGCCTGTCGCCTTTACTTCCGGGGATATTTCTGGTACTAATTTGTGCCTATGTCGACCAGAAAGTGCAAATCAATTTTGAAACAGATAACCAAAGGGTCGGCTCTAGGACACACACGACAATTTAACAATATCACAACTACAGGTTTAATTAAATTGTTGCTATTATTTCCATTGTCCCCCAAACGAGTTATTTCTGGTACGAACTGGTGTATCGGAGACGTGATGACGTAATTTCATGCTGGTAGGCATGAAGAACCGACATTAAGAACATTGCTCGTGACTTCTCCAAGCAATGAGTGCGAAACGTGGGTGAAGATGGTCTCCCATTATAACGGATATTAGTGTGGCTCTCTGGCGTGCAGTCTTCTAGCCAGTATATTATGAGTCCTGGCAGGAATTGTCACGACGCAGACCACGCCTGATCCTCTATTAGCTGGCCAGATCAGTCTCTATCAGCTGCCCCACGTCGATATGAAGAAGGTCTTGGTCAAGATAAATCCCCAGATCCCGGCATATAAACGCCTCTGCATTCTTACTGAATTAGAATACGCCATTACAATCGTCTGTGTGAGACTGGGAGTGCTGAAATGATATATCGAATCTGTTCTGTAGAAAAAAAAAATTGCAGGTATTTAAATGTGAACGAACAGATTAGGATCGTGGCGAAGTGGTCAAGCCGTTTGACTAGGGCTCCGAAGGTTGTGGGTTCGATTCCGGGCCGCGCCCTTCGGTTCACGAGTTACAATTTTTGGAGACTTCTGTGGGTCGTCGCTAGAGCTACGGAGTTCGTACTTTGTGCAACGCTGTCCGCGCTACGGAAAGAGACCGAGCCATGTGAGATTTAAAAAAAAAACACCGGTGCAATGAAGTCGACCCTGTCGACTTTTAAACGACTCTTTAGATTAGGATGAACTCGTAGGTAGCAGAGATGTGGTGTCCTAGAGGAATGTTTATAATTCATTTACCGCCAGAGTAACTAACTACCAGCGAGTTTCTGCAAGAGGCTAACGAAAGTAGAGCATTATATTGAAGCATAAGATAAAGATAACAAATAATTGGTCGTATAATGACAAAAAACGGTATTGGAGAACATCGTAGCAGCCGGAAAGATCAGTGGTTAAAGAGGCAGATGCAGGAGGGAGAAATGATGCTGGTTGATCTAAGGCGATGGCATGAAGGAATGCCATCAATAAATTTATCTAGAATACCAAGGGAGGATCCATGGAGAGAAATCAACGAATACGCTTCTTTGCAGGGCACATGGTCATGATGATTGCAGGAGATGCAATAACATTTTTGATCATATCATATAAATATAAAATCGCTCAATACCGTGTGTGTAGAATTGCTGATACTTGCAGGAATGTCTTCTTCCAGGAACAAAGAGCTCTTGCTCCAACAAATTCAGCATTGTAAACCCACAGGCTACTAGGAGGTATACGTGGTCGAATGGGTTTTAACCCCTCTCGCTTAACTTTTTCTGGGGACCCTCATTGGGGTTTGCAGGACTTAAACTTGCGTATGGTATTTTTTTTCTTTGGGCACACATTGCAAGTAGCTTTGTGTAGCAGGGTATGCAGGTGGAAAACCGTATCAAGCACAGAAAATTCATGTAAAATCTATCCAGGGCACTCCTCAGTAGTGGCAAGTACCAGAATAGTAGTCTGTGTGGACTTTGAGTTCCAGGAGGAACGCAACAACGCAGCAACCAATATAAAAAAAACATACTATCACGAATATGAACTATACCCCATTTAGCCACAGTAGTTTGAGATTCAGAGTCGACAAAACCCATCCCCCTACATGTTTGGGACATCACTCATGCAGTCAATTGAATTCATTACGGTTTAATACAGCTACTTGAATTCCTAAACTCATCAAACGATATACAAAATACTATGTTAGAAATTACTGGAAAAATTTTATATGAAGGGCACAATTAAGAGATTTTGGGCATATTTTATCCTAATGTAAACATTGTATAATGGTAAAGAAAAAACCAAAAAAGGAGTCTTTGAATTTTTTTACTAGTCGCTTGTGCTGTCCAGAAATTAAGTCCCTTTGCAATCTTTCGAAAAGTATAGATAGATACTTTAACAATGGCAGGCAGGAAGACTTATAAAATTAAATCTCTCCATATGTAATTTTACGTACGTGTATTTATAGCACTTTCCATGTCTGTCAATGGTGACACATTATTGCGACGAATAAAGCGGCTGCTATCAGCTTCTATTTTGAATGCATGTTGATATGTGGATGTTTAAAGGCAGGTGCTATTTGATACTTGTTTGCTTTCTATATTCTCATGTCTATGTCTCTGTCCAATCTTCCATCCTCTGTGAATGTTTGACTCCGAAGGCATTAAAAGTGTTGCCCGACGCCCCCCCCCAAAAAAAGGGGGAATTGTGGGGGGTTTTTAAAAACAAAAAAAGGGAAAAAA
>JACEFZ010022862.1:0-37922 GCA_014155875.1 Cepaea nemoralis
CATTAAAGTTTGGGCTTTGAAATGTTACAGAGCCGAACACAAAACAGCAGTCCACAACATAAAGAAGTTTAAGCAATTATCCTGTTAATATGAGGGGCGGGGGGGGGGGGTGAGGTGGGATTTTTTTGCACATCCTTTACATGACGTAGCAGTCAACCCAAACATTTATGCTTGTGGCTATCTGTGATATTTTGGTACGTTTACGCTCAGTAGTTTGCCATTGCTTTGTCAACGACCGGCACCCATACCATTGTATGAAACGCCAATACAAGGCAGTCTGCTTCCAAATCACCCGCAGCAGTGTTTCGAACGCGCTATGCAAGTTTACGAATTGCGTTCTGAAGCCCTTCACCACAGAGCCAGCAATAAGATCGAGAGAGAGAGAGAGAGATAGAGAGTGAGAGAGAGATAGAGAGTGAGAGAGAGAGTGAGAGAGAGAGTGAGAGAGAGAGTGAGAGAGAGTGAGTGAGAGAGAGAGAGAGAGAGAGAGAGAGAGAGAGAGATAGAGAGAGTCCTTAAACGATATAGGGAGCATATTCTGTATGATTCACGGTAGTGAGTCGTGGATAGTCAACCACACTATGAACTGGTTTTGAGGATCATGTTATACTTCCTTGTCTATGATGTTCGGTTTCTGTAACTGTCGTGAAATACTGAGAGTTAATGATTCCCAGATAGACGACTGTATACACCGACTAACCAGGTAGAAGAAGGGTTAACAAACGAAGCAGTAAGAGTAACAAACAAAGGAGTGACCAGGCGCATGTGTTTATAGGTCAAGACAGGAAAGGGGGCCGCTAACCGCACAGGTAAACTGTCGAGTGGAAAAATTGGTTTGCGACAAAAGCAGAGAGTATTATTGGACAGCATATTGCGGTATGGATATGAAACGGTTCCGAGCTGTAATTTTCCACTAACGATGATAATGAAGCCTGGATGTGAGGTGTCCAGCAATGTCAAGGACTATGCGGCAAAGATGACCTATAAAAGAGTGGCTACGTCTTTGTGAGGGAGAGTGTGTTTCTTAGGTTTCGGGAGAGAAGGATTATGAAAAGGGATGTGCTGCGTTCAGAAGAACGTTTGTGTATTTATGGTGCATTAGTACTCCCAATTCAGTAAAGGATGTTTATAAGGTACTAGCTGACCCGGCCCGGCTTCGCCCAGACTCTGGTGGGGAGCATCTCATTTAATTCATATAAGTAGTCATATAAGTTCTCGTTCCCGTTACCGACTATCTGTCTGTCTGTCTGTCTGTCTGTCTGTCTATCTGTCTGTCTGTCTGTCTGTCTGTCTGTCTGACCCGGCCCGTCTTCGCCCAGACCCTGATGGGGAGCATCTCATTTAATTCATATAAGTAGTCATATAAGTTCCCGTTCCGACTATCTATCTGTCTGTCTGTCTGACCCGGCCCGGCATCACCTAACTCCTGGTGGGGAGCATCTCATTTAATTCATATAAGTAGTTATATAAGTTCCCGTTCCCGACTGTCTGTCTGTCTGTCTGTCTGTCTGTCTGTCTGTCTGTCTGTCTGTCTGTCTGTCTGTCTGTCTGTCTGTCTGTCTGTCTGTCTGTCTGTCTGTCTGTCTGTCTGTCTGTCTGTCTATCTATCTATCTATCTGTCTGTCTGACCCGGCCCAGCCCATGGTGGAGAGCATCTCATTTAAATTATATAAGTAGTCATATAAGATCCCGTTCCCGACTATCTGTCTGACTGTCTGTCTGTCTTGGGTAAATGTAGGAGGGAGGAGGAAGAGGGAGGTGGAGGAGGGAAGAGGTGGAAGGAGGAGGGAGGAGGAGGGAGGAGACAGGAGGAGTAGGGAGGAATAGGAGAGAGGAGGAGGGATTAGGAGGAGGGAGGAGTAGGGTGGAGGAGGAGGCGAGGAGGAGGGAGGAGGAAGAGGGAGGAGGAGGGAGAAGGAGGGAGGAGGAGAACGCAGGAGGAGAAGGGAGCAGGAGGAGGAGAGGGAGGAGGAGGGAGAGGGAGGAGGAGGGAGGAGGAGGAGAGAGTAGGAGGAGGGAGGAGGAAGAGGGAGGAGGAAGAGGGAGAAGGAGGAGGGAGGAGAAGGAGGGGGAGGAGGAGGAGGGAAGAGGAGGAGGGGAGGAGGAGTAGAGAGGAGGAGGAATGTGAAGGGAGGAGGAGGGAGGAGGTAGAGGGAGGAGGAGGAGGAGGGAGGCGGAGAGAGGAGGAGGAAGAGGGAGGAGGAGGAATGTGAAGGGAGGAGGGGGGAGGAGGTAGAGGGAGGAGGGAGGAGGAGGAGGTAGAGGGAGGAGGAGGGAGGAGGAGGGAGGAGGTGGAGAGAGAGGAGGAGGAAGGAGGAGGCGGAGGAGGGAGGAGGAGGGAGGAAGAAGGAGGAGGAGGGAGAGGAGTGATGAGGAGGAGGGAGGAGGAGCGAGGAGGAGGAGGGAGGAGGAGGGATGAGGAGGAGGGAGGAGGAGGAAGAGGGAGGAGGATGAATGTGAAGGGAGGAGGAGGGAGGAGGTAGAGGGAGGAGGAGGAGGGAGGAGGAGGAGTGAGGAGAAGGAGAGGGAGGAGGAGGAAGGAGGAGGGGGAGGAGGGAGGAGGAGGAGGAGGGAGGAAGAAGGAGGAGGAGGGAGAAGGAGGGATGATGAGGAGGAGGGAGGAGGAGGAAGAGGGAGGAGGAGGAAGAGGGAGGAGGAGGAAGAGGGAGGAGGAGGAATGTGAAGGGAGGAGGAGGTAGAGGGAGGAGGAGGAGGGAGAAGGAAAAGGGAGGAGGAGGGATGAGGAGGAGGGAGGAGGAGGAAGAGGGAGGAGGGGGAATGTGAAGGGAGGAGGAGGGAGGAGGTAGAGGGAGGAGGAGGAGGGAGGAGGAGGAGTGAGGAGGAGGAGAGGGAGGAGGAGGAAGGAGGAGGGGGAGGAGGGAGGAAAAGGAGGAGGGAGGAAGAAGGAGGAGGAGGGAGAAGGCGGGATAGGGAGGAGGGGGAGGGAAAGAGGAAGAGGGTAGGAGGAAGAGTAGAGAGGAGGAGGGATGAGGTAGAGGAAGGAGGAGGAGGGAGGAAAAGGGAGGAGGGAGGAGGAGAGAGGAGGAGGAGGGAGGAGGTAGGAGGAGGAGGAAGAGGGAGGAGGAGGGAGAAAGAGGAAGGAGGAGGAAGAAGGAGGAGGAAGAGGGAGGAGGATGGAGGAGGGAGAGGGAGGAAGAGGGAGGAAGGAGGAGGAGGAGGAAGGAGGAGGAAGAGGGAGGAGGAGGAAGAGGGAGGAGGAGGATGGAGGAGGGAGAGGGAGGAGGGGAAGAGGAAGAGGGTAGGAGGAGGAGGAGGGGAGAGGAGGAGAAGAAGGGAGAAGGAGGGAGGAGGATAAGGAGGAGGAGGGAGGAGGAGGGGAGAGGAGGAGGGAGGAGGCAGAGGGAGAAGAAGGAAGGAGGAGGAGGAAGGAGGGAGAGGAAGGAGGGAGAATGAGGAGGAGGAGGAAGGAAAGGGAGGAGGAAGAGGAGGAGAAGGGAGGAGGAGGGTGAAGGGAGGAGGTGGAGGGAGGAGGTAGGAGGAGGAAGAGGGAAGAGGGAGAAGAAGGGAGAAGGAGGAGGGAGGATGATGAGGGAGAAGGAGGCAGGAGGAGGAGGAGGGAGGCAGGAGGAGGAGGGATGAGGAGGGAGAGAGAGGAGGAGGGAAGATGAGGGAGGAGGGGGGAGGAGGCGGAGGGAGGAGGATGTAGGAGGAGGGGAGAGGAAGAGGGAGAAGGAAGAGGGAGAGGAGGAGGGAGAGGGATGAGAGGGAGGAGGAAGAGGAGAAGGGTGGAGGGAGGAGGTAGAGGGAGGAGAAGAGAGGGGGAGAGAGTTTGCCATTCCGAATTCATACTCGTCTAGTTCTTCCCTTCTACACGACTGTAGATAACTTCCTTACACATAAAAAGATGAATTGTTATTGATATTGCCGTGGCATGGAGGAATATCAGCAGCAGAGTTGATCCAAAAAACCAAAGACTGAGATCTACGGAGAGCCATGAACGCCTACGCCAGCCGGCACGGCACTTGATGATGATGATTGCCGTGTGACGATTCTGTGTAGTCACGTCATTTTCTTCCCTTTCCCTAGCGTTTTGGTTCGGGGATTCTTTCATCATCATCATCATATATTTACGTACGTATTTTGGGAGGGGGAAGAGGGAGGAGGAGGAAGAAGAAAAAAAAACTATGACAGCTGACAGCTCTGGAATGAAAGGAAGGCGTGTAGAAAATTTCATCTCAATCGGATGGGCCGTTCGCGAACAAATAAAGGACATACATATTTACATACATATATACATATATACATACACTTTGTTTTATAGATATAGATTCATATATTAGAGTATAGTTTAGCATAGGAATATAGATGTGCGTGAAGTGCATTTAACATTGCTTTCTATTAGTAGGAATAGTATAGACGTTAGGTGAATCTTCTATCCTATGTCAGAGTGGGTTTTTTCGGAAGCCTTTTCATTTCGGCTGGAGGAAAAGACACTCACATAGGAGAGAAGAGGAAGCAGACACAGATCTCATTATTAAATGTATATCACACAGGTTTCCATACCAGTGCGGGACTTATCAACTAAGAGATAACACAGATGGCTGTGGTCAAGATCACCCAGTGTTGATAACCCACAAGAAAGCACTTTAAAGTAATAAAGCACGACACTTGTGCATAAGAAAGGAAAGAAACGAATTGTCATCGTAAGAAGTAAGGAGGACAGAGAACGGAAAATAGAGATCATTTAAACTAATAGAAAAAACCCAATGGACTCAGTATCGAAGAGTTGCAAGGTGCATACAAAGTGCCTATACCAATTAAGAACTATCCAGTGTAGAACTTTTACCGGACAAAAATAGAGAATACTAGAAACTCGACGTGTTTTCCATGATGGAATTAAGAAAGATATAAAATAATAAAGAACATCCAGTTTAAGCTGACAGCATATGGTGATCGGGTTAAATACATTCATACAGTGGTGAACATTTTTCATTACAAAAAACGGATATATCTACAGACTCAAGCAGACGGAGCTGTCAGGGTGAGACCGTTCTGTTGTATCTATGTCATGTCCTGTACTCTAGCTGAGAGAAGAGACGAGAGAAGACACGGAGACTATCTATCAACATCTTATCTGGCAGCCACACTAGAAGAACATACCAACTACATAGACAATATCCATACATACACCAGACATAGTTTTTATTAATAAATCTTTTATCTTATCGTTGAAAGGAACTGTTGTCGGAGTATGTGTTGAGGGAAGAATAGAGAGAGTGAAAGAAATAGATATATGGAAGGGAAGACAGAAGAGAGGAGTGTAGACCAAAGTCAGTCAATAATCCCAACAGATAATAAGTTTAAAGATGTGCTTGTTGATTCCAGTCTCCTCTCGGGAATTTAACAGGACATAATTGGTGGAGCGAGCGGGATACGTACATACATTATACCCATATGACCTGAATGCATAACATGGCATATGCATAAAGGGGTACTTGCATATTGGCACAGGCATAGCGGAGTACCTGCATGTTGGGACATACTGATTGGAATAAATAGAAGTATATATTGATGACTTTTAATGGAAGGACGTCCATTGGATATATGGTGCCATTACATTTATGGTAGAAACATTTCATTAATGCTGGTGACTTTACAGTGAGAAAGTTCCAGACAGAGTGAATGTGGATAGGTGGTAAGACACATTACATACCTAGTCACACGGTCACACGTCTACATAAGTCTTTATCCTATATCTCCTCTTGTGGATGAGAGAGTGGTTGTGATGTACTGTGTGGTGTGGTAGATTAATAATATTTAATAGACATAGATAAATGATATAGGTTCTAGGTAGAGTATCGGTTTATAGTGAGTACTCTTTACTGCCTTGAGGTGTCTTTACTCAACGTGCTGACTTATCTGCTGTAACTATGGCAACTCCTAAAGTAACTACAGCCGAACTGAGGGCCAACGGGGAGGCAATTGGTTTAGCTGGTTCCGAGCTAACGGATTACATACAAGAAAGAGAGCGAGAGTTTCGTCAAGCGGAAAGGGAGGAGCGTAAGGCCCAGTTGGAAGCAGAAAGGGAGGAGCGTAAGGCCCAGTTGGATGCAGAAGAAGCCACAAAGATCAGAGAACATGAATACCGCATGAAAGAGCTAGAACTCAAGACACAAACTAAGGGAGAAATAGATGGAGTGGAAGGAAATTCTTCTTCACCTGGTGCAACCCATATGAGTGGACATGGTTACCATGCCATGAAGTTTCCCTTAGCTGTCTACGATCAGTCTAAGGAACGCTTTGACCAGTACGCATCTCGTTTCGAAGCAATGTCAGTCGCTATGGGGCTGGATCGGAGCAGATGGGCTCTTAAACTATCCCAGGGATTAATCGGTTCGGGATTTCGACGTGTACACACGCTTACCACCAGGACAGGAAAATAATTACCAGGAATTAAAAGCCGCTTTGATGAAGCATTTTGACATCACCGCACAAACGTATAGGAAGAAGTTTAGATCGTCTAGACGAGAGCCGGGAGAACTATTCGCCGCCTACAGTCTGAGGCTGAAATCCTATCTCCAGAAATGGATGGACTTGGCAGAATTCAAGAGGGATTATGAGAGTCTCGAAGAGATGATGGTGGTAGACCAGATGCGAAAGCAAATGTCGAAACCTCTCAGAACCTTCTTGGGAGAACAAGGGGCGGAACGGATTGATGTTGTGAATAAGCTGGCGGAACGATTCGTGGAAGTACATGGTGAAACTGAGGAACTAAGTACACAAACCAAAGGTCAGGAGAAACCAGAGAAAAAGAAACCTAAAAACTGGGAAGGAGAAAAAGGGGAACCTTATATAAAGCACACAGAGGAGAGTTCAGAGAAGGTGAAGGTAGGAAACCAGAGCACCTCGAATTCTCAAGCGAAACGACAGTGGTCTGAGAAGTGGTGTTCATTTTGCAAGGCGGCCTCTCACAACACCAAAGACTGCAGATCGAAACCTAAAAGTTCTTACTTCGCAGCATGCAAGGTGATTCCTACATCGGTGATCACAGACAAGGCTGAGGTCGGCGAAGGAGAAAGGAACAAAAAGGACACACGGAAACCTAGGAAGGGAACAGGGTGCACACACTGCCAGTCGACAACACATAATACTGTGGACTGCAGATGCAAGGCCAAACACGCCAATTGCATAACCAACCTCGAGGAATCAAAAGAGGAAGGCAAGGAAACGGTCAAGGAGATGAAAGACACTCAGGACCAAGAGAGACCACCTGTGGTTGAACTTATTGAAGTCAATGGCCAACAGGTTGCTTGTCTCTACGATACCGGTTTGGATGGGGAAGCGGTGGTGGACGCCAGCTTGGTAAGCCCAGACCAACTTACAGGGGAGACCATAGAAATACAGCCGGCAATGAGGAGTGCTGTTACCATGACGCTGCCAATCGCCAAGGTGGAGATTAAATCCAGGTACGTCACGGGCATTATTCCAGCTGCTGTATTATCTGACTCCTTATTTCCAATGATCATTGGCACGAAATATGTCTTTTTGGGGATGCCCAAACAGCCAGCCCAAAAGGGAACAGTAGTCAGTGGATCTCAAGGGAAGGAAAAAGAGGCAGAGACACTATGCGACAACTCAGGGATAGGAGAATTGCATACTGCCCAGAGGCAGGATACTACGTTGCATCCTTGCTACAGGAAGCTGCAAAGAAGTGCTGAGCCACCAGAACGGGGACAGTATTTTCTGAAGAATCAACTACTATATCGGAGAGCTGGGAGGGGAGATAACCTGCACGAGCAGTGGGTGGTTCCAGAGACCCACCGTCCTCACATTCTTCAGAGTGGACACATCATAGGCGAGAATCGACATATGGGTGTCAGAGAGACCTTGCAGCAAATATTCCGGCCATTATTGCTGGCCAGGAATGACCGGAGATGTACGCCGGTGGGTGAAGTCTTGTTCGGAGTGCCAGAAAGCACCACCCAACAAGCGAATTAAGAGGAAACTAGCTCTTAAAGTGGAAGACAAAGTGGAAGTGTGGAGTCCAGCAGAGACCAATATACTCCAAGTAGGATGGAAAGGACCTTATCCTGTGGAAAAGGTGGTGTCCAAGAACATCTACAAAATACGGATCGGGGAAGAGAAGAAAAATCTCCCTAGACATCTCATTAGGAAATATGAAGAGAGATCCGGGAGCAAAGCTTCGCACTTTATGGTGATGGCAGCCATTGGGACAAAGGTTACCAGTCCAGACGAAGACCAGAGATCGCCAGTACAACATAGGAGGGCCTATGGGACAGTACGTGATAGGTCAGATTTACCCAACGACAGGAGGAGGGAAATCACAAGTCAGGGAAAGGACAAGAGTGAAAGTTTCACCGGTAACCAAGTTCAGAAGGGGTGGGTAACGTCGGGAAAAGCGAGAATTACCCAGGACTCCAACCAAAGATTGGCTGACCAGATACAATATCGCCCAAGATGGTCCTGGAAGCAAAAGTCCAGGAGATTTGGGAAAGACGACTCGGTCCATCGAGGACGAGGTGGAACATCCCCAGAGGCAAAGCCGGGGGAAACCAAGAGGACATGGAAGCAGTGTTACAATCAGGATGGGACAATCCGTCTGTATTGTGAGCCGTCGCTGACGCAAGTCGAAAGTAGGTCGACCGGACGTACAGGAGCGAGGAGCCAACACTAGTTTCAGTCGTGAGTAGTATAGTAGGGTGTCAATTAGAGCGCCTACTGGATAATGAGATGAGCCATGTGAGGATCCAATCATATCATCAACACGTGATGTTAATAGCTACTTCGCAGAAGCTCAACGCACGGTGGATGTGATGGACGTTGTTGCTGCAACTGGACTTCACAATGGAATACATCCTATGGTAAGGAGAATGTAGGAGCAGATTTCTTATCCAGACATCCAGCTCCGGAGGAAGAAGACTAGGGTTGTGGATCATGGGAATCAAACCTACAGTGAGAAAGATTCGACGCGGTCTAATCTCTTAAGAGGGGGCCTATGTCGTGAAATACTGAGAGTTAATGATTCCCAGATAGACGACTGTATACACCGACTAACCAGGTAGAAGAAGGGTTAACAAACGAAGCAGTAAGAGTAACAAACAAAGGAGTGACCAGGCGCATGTGTTTATAGGTCAAGACAGGAAAGGGGGCCGCTAACCGCACAGGTAAACTGTCGAGTGGAAAAATTGGTTTGCGACAAAAGCAGAGAGTATTATTGGACAGCATATTGCGGTATGGATATGAAACGGTTCAGAGCTGTAATTTTCCACTAACGATGATAATGAAGTCTGGATGTGAGGTGTCCAGCAATGTCAAGGACTATGCGGCAAAGATGACCTATAAAAGAGTGGCTACGTCTTTGTGAGGGAGAGTGTGTTTCTTAGGTTTCGGGAGAGAAGGATTATGAAAAGGGATGTGCTGCGTTCAGAAGAACGTTTGTGTATTTATGGTGCATTAGTACTCCCAATTCAGTAAAGGATGTTTATAAGGTATTCATATATTAGAGTATAGTTTAGCATAGGAATATAGATGGGCGTGAAGTGCATTTAACATTGCTTTCTATTAGTAGGAATAGTATAGACGTTAGGTGAATCTTCTATCCTATGTCAGAGTGGGTTTTTTCGGAAGCCTTTTCATTTCGGCTGGAGGAAAAGACACTCACATAGGAGAGAAGAGGAAGCAGACACAGATCTCATTATTAAATGTATATCACACAGGTTTCCATACCAGTGCGGGACTTATCAACTAAGAGATAACACAGATGGCTGTGGTCAAGATCACCCAGTGTTGATAACCCACAAGAAAGCACTTTAAAGTAATAAAGCACGACACTTGTGCATAAGAAAGGAAAGAAACGAATTGTCATCGTAAGAAGTAAGGAGGACAGAGAACGGAAAATAGAGATCATTTAAACTAATAGAAAAACCCAATGGACTCAGTATCGAAGAGTTGCAAGGTGCATACAAAGTGCCTATACCAATTAAGAACTATCCAGTGTAGAACTTTTACCGGACAAAAATAGAGAATACTAGAAACTCGACGTGTTTTCCATGATGGAATTAAGAAAGATATAAAATAATAAAGAACATCCAGTTTAAGCTGACAGCATATGGTGATCGGGTTAAATACATTCATACAGTGGTGAACATTTTTCATTACAAAAAACGGATATATCTACAGACTCAAGCAGACGGAGCTGTCAGGGTGAGACCGTTCTGTTGTATCTATGTCATGTCCTGTACTCTAGCTGAGAGAAGAGACGAGAGAAGACACGGAGACTATCTATCAACATCTTATCTGGCAGCCACACTAGAAGAACATACCAACTACATAGACAATATCCATACATACACCAGACATAGTTTTTATTAATAAATCTTTTATCTTATCGTTGAAAGGAACTGTTGTCGGAGTATGTGTTGAGGGAAGAATAGAGAGAGTGAAAGAAATAGATATATGGAAGGGAAGACAGAAGAGAGGAGTGTAGACCAAAGTCAGTCAATAATCCCAAAAGATAATAAGTTTAAAGATGTGCTTGTTGATTCCAGTCTCCTCTCGGGAATTTAACAGGACAGTAACTAAATTGTGTTTATGACAACACATTTCTATAATCAGTGTAAGAATGGTCAGTTCTTGTGTGTAAAGTATATCTGTGGCAAAGTATTTCTATATTGTTTATTAAATTGTTAGGTTTGTCTGACGACATTGTCTGTGACAATGGAGTTTTATATCATGTGTTAAAGTATTCGTGTGATTTGACTAAACGGTGTCTGTGACAACAGAGATTTATATCATATGTGAAGGTATTCTTTTGGTGTGACTAAATTGCGTTCTGTGACAACAAATGTGTATACAGTCTGTTAGAATGCTCGTGAAGTCTCCGTAGCGAAGTGGTCAAGCTGTCTGGCTCGGGCTCCGAAGATTGTGGATTCGATTCCGGGCCGTGTCCTTCGGTTCACGAGTGCATTTTTTTCGGAGACTCCTGGGGGTCGTCGCTGGAGCTACGGAGTTCGTGCTTTGTGCTACGCTTTCGGCAACTCGCTGCGCAAAGAGACTGAGCGATATGAGATAAAACTCGGTGCCTCCCCCGATGTGTCTCCACCTTGCCGTGGTGGGGGAGCTTGCGTGTCCCATCGACCCCATGTGCTTGCCGATGGGTGAAAACTACATATCGGACGGCTCGTGGGATAGGGACCAGACTAAGAGAGACACAACCTGCTGCCCTGCAGGTAAGACTGAAGATAGCAGTCAAAATCAGGCAAACGATCCCTAAATCTCAGTTCGGACATAACCTCTAAGGCTCCCATCCGAGGTGTATGGCTGAACGTCTCTAAGCCATAAACTCTCGGAAGTGAGAGCCTGGCCAACACAAACCTACATCAAAATTGTGATGATGTGCTGAGAACGCTACATGCTCGGCGCAGATTCGTTCGATTTTTCTTAGCTGGGGGATATGAGGTATCCCCGGATGAAAGGGACTGGCCGTTACTCGCCCACAGACGCACGGAGGTAAGGTGCTGAGCCGGCAGCACATGTAGCCTACCTCGTGAGCGAGTACAAAAGGTGGAAAAACACCTCGGTCGCACGTCTCGCAGACGTCCGATAGTCTGTAACCACACTCATGGAGTGAGTGTAGTCAAAGGTGGAAAATTGTCTCGTTGACACGAAATGGAACGCCTGTCTTGCGAATCCGTTACGTTGCAGCCCAAAGCGAAAGCTTGCTGTGTGGAAGCCGAAACAAGAGTCTCGAAACCCGAGGAAGGCTAACCTCATTAAAAAATGCCCGCCGGAAGCCGGAAGTGTCGTCCTACGGGTGGCAAACTAAAAATTTACACTACGCAATTACGTCCGAGTGAAATGTCTCGTCCGAATGTCTCTCGTGCTAGGAACAGCTCAGACTACCTAGTTTCCGAATGCCGCTCTTGTTCGGAACAGCTCTGACTAGGTAGTTTTCCGAATGTCTGTCGTGCCTGGAACAGCTCTGACAGGCGCAACGACAAGCACATGTCCGAAAACCCGCTGAGTGGATACCGTCTGCAAACCTGTCTGGTTTGTGCGGGAATGGCCCGGGGCAAACGAAATGACCAATATATTGAAGTGAGGATCTAAAGCAGCCATGAGCAGGACGTGACGATTTCCCTCGGTGAGCCCAGATCCAGGGCGTTATGTGTCGGCCCTGCAACTATGGAAGCAACCTTGGATGGCGGAAAATGCTATGGACTGTCCCTGCCTTCCTTTGAGGGATGACCGTTGTCTTCGACCGTTCTAACTTGGTCAGCATGGTTGTAGATGGCACCACAAAAGTGAGAGTCTCCCAGGAATGCTACCTGGTCAAAAAAGCACGCTAAAGTCGATGTGTTGGCCTACGGGTTTCGGCCCAAGGGCGCATAACAGACACACCGCAATCACATCTGAAAAAACACTCCGGATGAACGAAAAGAAGAAGAAGAAACTCGGTGCAATGAAGCCGATCCCATCGACTTTTAAGCGACTTTTAAGAATGCCAGTTCATCAATTAAACGCTGTGTGATGGGAACACGTTGAGTACTCATTCATGCTGCATCACAGAAATGGTGTGGCCGTTGTACAGGTACACCATGTTGATTTCTCTCAGCAAACATAAATAAAACAGAAGGAGACTGGTCATATCTGCGCAGAGGGTGAACAACATTAACAGGCACTGGCAAAGAACCAGGAAACACATTAAAGAAAACAGTCTCAGAGCTTGCATCTACCCGGTGGACAACATACGGACGTGAGTCATGGATCAGGTTGCAATAACTACAGAAAACAGTCTGGATGTGGAACTGAGGTGCTTCACAGAAAGTCTTAGAGTACCGTGAATCAACAAGAAAACAAACAATATCATTCTATCAGACCCCAACACGGAATAAATCTGGCTAATTAACAACATAATGACTTGATAACTAAAATATTTTTGGAAATATTAAGCAGCAAATTAGCGTGGTAAATACAATAATGAAACGCATTGTTTCTGGAAAAAGAGACAGGGGCAGACCATCACGAAGGTGGACACAGAAATAGATATGGAAATACATGATAAAAGGTTGATTTCTCGTTCTTGACCTGGGTACGTAAATTACAATTACCTCAAAAGTCGGAGTGGGTTCGCCTGATGGGGAGGGACACTGGTAATAGGGAAATCTAAAAACACGCAAAAATCAGTCTAGCGTGGACTACGCTCGAATTCAAAAGAGAGAGATCGAAGAACAAAAACACGAGGCAGGGGAACTAGCGAAAGACTCCGGGTCTCTCCTAACAGATCTTGCAGTAAATAATGACCCGCTGTACAGAGCCTGAAACACGAATGCATGAACATATGAAACATTCAATTGTTCCTCCCATCTCCTCCCTCGTGTACACACAAGAATGCACACCCAGCCATGAGCTAACTGCGGCAGGTGAAGCCGTAGTGCCAGTGGGAAGCTGTGCGCACGTGAGGATAGAGATAATATATGCTGGTACACGCAGGTACGTGTCCGACAAATGACCTCTGCTGGAGCACGCAGCAGATTCGCACATGACAGACAAGAACAAAAGCGTATGTACGGGTAGATGGGACTACGGACAGGCATACATAAGTGGTCTGACTGTCCTGGTGGGTGGCGCTGTACCATTCGTCGTCGTTTTGTCAATCCACCGGTCTTTCAATATGTGTGTTAATCAATCAGCCACATCAGTTATAAGTCATACTAACGGTGTTTCTACCTATTCTAATGTCTATCTGTCTTTCTACCTGGATATTTATATTTATGCCCTAACTACCTCCATCTATCCATCCATCCATAATTTTAGATGTGTCACAGAGTCCTTTACTTTCTATTTCTGTCAGTCCAATCAGCATCTACAATCTACAATCGAGGATCTACAATCAATAATCTACAATCAACATTCTTCAATCAACAATCTACAATCAACAATCTTCAATCAACAATCAACAACCTACAGTGAACAATCTACAATTAAACAATTTACAGTCTACAATAAACAATTTACATACTACAATCAGCAATCCACAGTTAACAATCTACAATCTAAAATCAATAATCTACATTCAACAATCTACAATTAACAGTCTATAATCAGCAATATACAGTCAACAATCAATAATCTACAATCAACAATCGACAATCTACAATGAACAATCTACAGTGAACAATCTACAATCAACAATATAAATCTACAGTCAACAATCTACAATCAACAAACACCAATCTACAATCTGCTATAACTGCAAGACACACTCCCACCTCCTCCGACCCCACTTAACAATTATGAGACACTGGGCTATAGTCAGCACATAACGGTCATCACCGTAAGCATATCCAGCAGCTGGGCTGTCCCTGTAGGCATCTTAACTATGTAAACAGGGCCAGGTGTGAACCTTGTCTGTCAAAACAGCCGATTGTCGCTCCTCACCTGGCTGTCCCTGTAGGTATCTTAACTATGTAAACAGGGCCAGGTGTGAACCTTGTCTGTCAAAACAGCCGATTGTCGCTCCTCACCTGGCTGTCCCTGTAGGCATCTTAACTATGTAAACAGGGCCAGGTGTGAACCTTGTCTGTCAAAACAGCCGATTGTCGCTCCTCACCTGGCTGTCCCTGTAGGCATCTTAACTATGTAAACAGGGCCAGGTGTGAACCTTGTCTGTCAAAACAGCCGATTGTCGCTCCTCACCTGGCTGTCCCTGTAGGCATCTTAACTATGTAAACAGGGCCAGGTGTGAACCTTGTCTGTCAAAACAGCCGATTGTCGCTCCTCACCTGGCTGTCCCTGTAGGCATCTTAACTATGTAAACAGGGCCAGGTGTGAACCTTGTCTGTCAAAACAGCCGATTGTCGCTCCTCACCTGGCTGTCCCTGTAGGTATCTTAACTATGTAAACAGGGCCAGGTGTGAACCTTGTCTGTCAAAACAGCCGATTGTCGCTCCTCACCTGGCTGTCCCTGTAGGCATCTTAACTATGTAAACAGGGCCAGGTGTGAACCTTGTCTGTCAAAACAGCCGATTGTCGCTCCTCACCTGGCTGTCCCTGTAGGCATCTTAACTATGTAAACAGGGCCAGGTGTGAACCTTGTCTGTCAAAACAGCCGATTGTCGCTCCTCACCTGGGTGTCCCTGTAGGCATCTTAACTATGTAAACAGGGCGAGGTGTGAACCTTGTCTGTCAAAACAGCCGATTGTCGCTCCTCACCTGGCTGTCCCGAAGCAGCACGCGCCCCTATTGTTCATGTCTGGCAAACGCGAATCGAACCTCTTTTAAAACAAAGGGCATAAGCTTGTGCCCAAGTCGACCTAGTTTTAAACTGGCACCAGGAAATTTCACAGGAATTAAATGTGGCCGAAGTCCCGGGAAGGTTAACCCTGTCAACAAATGCTCGCAGAAGTCGGATGTGTCGCCCTAACGGCGCAAGAACGCAGCTCTTCTGTAAACAGGCACAACGCAATCACATCCGAAAAAAAAACTCCGGATTAACGAAGAAGAAGAGGAAGAAATGTGGCCGAAGTAAATGTATCAATTGACATTGACACAATCACCTCTAAAATATCGATTGATGTTTAAAAATATGGGGCTTGCACCATATACCCAATACGGTTCAAGGCGTACAAAAAGATGCCTACCCTACTTACTACACCACCCTGGCTACCATAGCATAGTAAGACAAGAAAGTTAAGCGCCATTTTACACGCCCCAAGGTGCACTGATTTAATCCAGTATACTCTCGTGAGTAACGTGACGTGCGCGAGAATCGGTAGCGGTTCTTTCCGCGTCGGTAACTACGGGGTATGTGAGCCGGCCGCTCAGAAAGCAATGGCAAACTACTGAGCGTAATTTTTTCAAGAAACCAACAATCAGCTGAAAGATGCTGATGTTGACAGCGATGTCCTGTAAAAGATATTTGAACAAAACAAAAACATAGGTGCGCTGACCCGTGGTGCTAGACCAGTAGTTTATTAGAACAATCGGCACTCGTGGATGATGTGGTTAATATCGCGCCGGTCGCCTGTAATCCCATAACATTTCCTAGTTCCCATTTTAAACTGTGCCAACCTGGGAGGACAGATGCATTTTAAATATTCGAATTCACCGCAATGGGGATTGAACGCACGAAAATGGCACCCTGGATCTACGGAATCGTTCAAATAGAAACACTCACGGCGTGTTTCCTGGAGATAGACCGGGATTCAACATATGATTTCCTGTTATGTATGAATGAGTGAGTGACTGATTGAGTTCTTCATCTAATCTCATCTCATCTCATCTCTCATCTCATCTCTCGTATGTGAGAAAGAGGGAAGATCAGGGAGAGGGAGGGGAGAGGGGGAGTGAGAGGGAGAGAGAGAGAGAGAGGGGTGAGAGGGAGAGAGGGGAAGGGAGAGAGAGGAGGAGAGGGATAAAAAGGGCGAGTGGGAGGGAGAGAGAGATGGAGAGAGGGAGCAAAGGAGAGAGAGAGAGAGAGAGGCACAGGGGGAGTGAGAGGAAGAGAGATATAATGAGTTTACTTGAAAGGCGGTAAACTTTTCATTGATTTCATTGCTTCTGAAATGCCAACATTTTTCTATACACATATACACGAAACGCACATATACAAGAATCACACATATACAACCATGTGGTTGTGTGAGGGTTGGTGTGGAGGTGTGTGTGTGTGTGTGTTTAATTTTTTTTGGGTTTTGTTTTGTACAATATACAACGTAGGTTCAACCACGAGTCTCGTGAGCTATTCAAATTTCCCGTTATTACCTGAGAATGTTAGACAATCGATCTTAACAGAGGCAGAACTTAGGTATAAAAAAGGGGAGGGGGTGTGGTGGAGACCAGGGTTAATGATGTAATTAAGAACCCCACTAGCCTCCGTGGCCAAGTGATCCGCTTGCCTTGCTCTCAGACGGTCTGTTCGTATTTAGACGTTGCCATTCGCAGAATGGAGTCTTGGTTGGGCCTACGGAGTTCGTGCTCTGTGCGACAGTTTCAGCAGATCGCCTTGCAGAAAGACACCGTGCCATGTGGAATAAAACCCTGTACAATGAAATCAATTCCCCCTTCCTTTAAATTCGTATAAAACCTGCCAGGCCTTACAATTATAATTTAAAACATAACACACCCAGTCGTAAAATATCTGACATATTAAATTCCTAATATTTGGCTGGAACCTTGCACCTATTGAAAGAAAGCAGGCACTTTACCTCCGAGTCAATCAGGACCACACTCCACTGGCTGTATATACTGAGAACAAATCATTATTTGCTATGAAATGATCTCTTTGCCCCAAGGAACGATCATCTTACCGAGACTACCCCAAAATAGAACGGAACCTGGTATTGTGCAAGTGCAACGAATAGATAGATCACGCGCAGGGTTCACTTGACTCCAGCTTGCCAAACAACCTTCATCACAAAATTGGCCAGCGCTCTTTTCATGGAAAGGAACCTTTCTTGTCATTGAGTAGAGAGTTCAAACCTGCGCAGTTCCACAAGAAAGCGTTGCTATGAGAAAAACAAAATGCCATTTACTGCCAATATAATACCTTGCAGTGTATGGCAAGGGGACCTTTGAGGCTGAAGAATTAAGGCCGCCTGGCTAGTGCAGTCGCCGTGAACTGCGCAGGTTATGATATTCTTTTTGCAACCGACATAAAAAAAATCCCACATCTTACCGAGGGTTCGAACCCGGGTTTCCTGAAGGAGAATCCTGCGTTCTAGCCACTCGGCCAGCCGCTGCACTCGGCCAGATTCAAATTATATTGGGACGCAGAGAGCTTTCATGTAACTGATCAGATATAAACTAACCTCGATACTTACTCCATCTGTAAAAGAAGCATTGTCTGCGTACATTAAATCATAATGTAATTATCATTTCCAGTGTAAATGCCAAGCAACGTCCATTTGAAGAACGGAAACACAATTAGCAAATCGGATAACCGAACATATCCCAGTGTGGGTGGAAAAGAGGGTAACCAAACATATATCTGTGTGGGTGGGGGAAAAAGAGTAGCCGAACATAAACCAGTGTGGGTGTAAAAGGGAATGAATATGTTTTCGGGAATCCCCGTGCAGTCGAAAGGCTATAATATGTCCACATAGTAAGTACATGATAGGACATGATTGATACAGGCATAGGTAATGCACATTGACAAGACACGAACTCTATCACCAGGTAATGCACATTGACAAGACACGAACTCTATCACCCGAGCCTTATTCCACACTCCCCTATAGGATGGTCGGGATGCAGACGTCAACAACAAGGTAGACTGTATACAATCTTACAGTTGCAACTGCCACATCCGTTTACGTCTGCGCCGGTTTCCTTTGTTTATGCACATTGCCATCAATCGTTTTCTCCCGTGTCCCAGACAAGATAGAGTAAGGTGAACGGATCTTCAAAGTGCATCGTGTGAGTGAGTACGATCAAAAACAGTACCGTGTGAACACGGCCTTCTACAGTACTTGTTCTGGGGTAAACAGATGAATCAGAACATTGCTATATGCCTCAAGGTAAAATGTACCACCTTAATCTGTTAGTACAGGGGTCAACAAACTACGGCCCGCGGGCTGAATCCGGCCCGCGACGTCAGTTCATCAGGCCCGCCGTCGGTACTCGAATGAACAGTTAGTCCATTACACGAAGAGCGCGTCGTGTAATAGGAACCTTGTCCGTGGAAGTTTGAAAACGAGGTTTATGATATTACACGTTTGTTGTCCGTGTATCTGTACGCCTGGGAGTCATGGGCACTTAGTAACGAGATTTGAAAAACACCGTAGACCTATGAGTTTTCGTTACTGCAGTTGGGGAAATAATTCCGTAGACCAGAGGTTCTCAACCTTTTTTGGCCCATGCACCCCCTCAGAATATGTTCAGAATGTCACCCTCCCCCCTCTTTCGTATTTTCTCCCTATAAATTCCCCCTGCCTCTATACAATATACGTAAAATGGAAGCTAAATTTAATATCACATACTAGAGCAAGACTAGACATCTACATAAAACGTGGGCTTCTGGTTGACTGCCACTGCCGTCGGTGATGAACTGTTTGTTCGTGGACTGTGTAGGTGAACATCTAGGAAACATCCAGATAGGAAAATGACTGCCGATTCCATCAGAGATGAATTGGGTGTTTCGTGGGGGACTAGTGTGTTGATATTCTGGCGGCGGCATTATGCACAGTGCATCTGTGCGGGCTGTTGTTTGTCGAGACTCCTGTCTTTTCCACTTTTCACATTGGGCAGTGGGGAGCGTTTTGTGTGATATTCACTGGCACAGGAACGGAGCATAATGGGGACGACCCGTTGCTGTTAAGTTGGAACTGCGACTAACTAACTAACTAACTAATAAAACGTGATTTGCGGGTCTAATTACGTTATAAAACGAATTTAGGAAGGACGAGAAGTATAGAATCCTTAAAGTATGGAGGTAAAAACAATATCAATTAATCGGTTCTTGTACTACGCGATCTTGAAATAATCTTACACCCCCCCCCCCCCCCCAGAAACCGTAAAATTCTCCTCTAGGGTGGGGGAAAATTCCCCACCGGTTGAGAACCACTGCCGTAGACGGCTAAGAATACTAGCATCCAAGAAATACCACTGCAACTTCCTTCGTTCCCCAACCAACTCAGCCAGGCGTTTGCTTTCTGCTGATTCTCTCTCTCTCTCTCTCTGCATGTCTAACCCATGTTATTCCTCTCTGCCTCCAATTCTTTTCTCCGCGTTTGCTTCGTTTGCCATGTGGGCTCCAGGATGAACTCCCAAGCTACACTATTAATAGGATTTATCGAGTGTGTCCCGTTCAGCGCCAGCCTCTCCTTCTTATGTCCAGATACACTGGAATCTGTCTGGTACTCTCCCTAAACCTGGTATTATTGATTATGTTGTACCAATTTATTCCTTCTAATATGCGCAACAACCAGTTAATGAGTGCTCGCACTTTATTAGTTACAATATCTCAGCACGGTAGTTCACGGATGGTTGCCCTCATTAGGAGATGACAACTGCCATGTCAGGTAGCGCTATAGGATGACATCTTAGGAGAAGGATGGCTCATATAGACGGGATTGTCACACGTCTTCTTGATGATAATATCACGAAGTTCTTACGATGATATGCTCATGATATTATTGTGTGATGGTCGTTGTCTAGGTAACGATACTCATGGTGTGTCAATGGAGATATCTGTCTTGCAATGTAACTCACCCCCGCAGTGCATATTCACCAGGCATTAAACAAGATTCCGTTGGCGCACATAATCCTTTATTACAGAAATAAGACGGACAAACGGAACATGTTTATACATCCAGAAACATAATGTAATCCATAGAATATAAATATCCTCCTCACAATTTAACCAGCACACATCAATTCCTTCTCACGGCCTGCTTCTAATCTCAATCCACAAGACAGGTAATCCAGCTACAATCCTCGGCTGGATCTCCCACAATACAACCCACACATTGGGTTGGAGCCACTGCTCAACTATAGAACCCACTCTGGGTTTTGGCCTACACTCAATACAGAACCCACTCTGGGTTCAGGCCTGTCTTCCCAACTAGAAGAACAACACAACCCGGAGCTCTCTCTTAAACGACCTGACACGCAGTCGGTCTCTTCTCTCACTGACTTTCCAGTCGCCTGACTTCACACAACACACAACTCTCCCTCGACCCATCCCCCCCCTGGGGATTTCCACTCATATCCGCCCCATTATTTCTGAGGGTTGATTGTTTTCCTCGTAGCCAGGTCAGTCACTTTACTGTATCCCACTCTCATCTCCATTCTTCCTCCTGCCCGGTCACTCAACTCAATGTCAGTGACCCAGGCTTATGTCATTACCCCCCTCTTAAAAGAAAACTTCGTTTTCAAATATTGGGAGACTAAAACTTACTAAACATGTGACCCAGACATATAGCCTGGGTAGCCCTAAGTATGGCTCCACCTCACTTCAGCTACCATCACTAAATAATACATCAAATGTTATAGTACATTCCCATATTCCCCACACATAAATACAACAACTTCTATCTTGTGTACCAATGCATGAACTAATACATCACATAATAATAATAATACATCATAGAAAAGCATTATACTTATGTACCCACAGGTCTCTTACTACTTCACGACCCCACAATACTATTTGTGTACCGACCCTATATCAGGTGGCTCTGTTCTTGCATTAACCCACCTCTGATTCCTGTCGATGCTGTGTCTACCTTTCATGTACCCATGACTCATGGTACCTCTACAATTACAACATCTGTTTGCTATCCCTAGCCCTGGGTCAGTAATGTCGCGAAAACTCTTTTGACCTGACTCAACTTTCCCATCTGCATATTGCACCGTTACACTTGAGTCTCTGTTTAGTCTGAGCTCTTTATTCAATCTTGGCCCATATACCTGGCACCTTGCTTTCTGCTGCATACGCCTTTTGCCTATGTGCCCTGCACATGCACTATCCTGAGCTGTTCTAGTATATCGGTCTCTATGTGCTAAAGGTACTGCTCCTTGCCCACGTGCAGTTCTGCTCTCTGAAAACCTGCGAGTGAGAACATTGTTCTTCCTCTCGAAGCACCATCTACCTTTCTTTGACTGCCTATGTTCTACTCTCCTACACCCTTGGGAACATTTGTTCAGAGTAGTATCTTGTCTCTGGGATTCACTAGCACTATATATGGGATCCACTCTCATCTGCTCCGCTGTACTATCCTTGTTCTGAGTTCCTGTGTCTACTTCAAGTGCCTCTCCTACCTCAGCTATACTCTCCTAATTTAGGTTCTCTTGTGGTAACTACCTCGTTACTGCTTACACTATATTTTCGGTCCCAATAAACTACTTCCTCTTCTGTATAATCTTTAACTCCTATAACATTTCCTATGATCAAATCAGCCACTGGTGAGTCCAGAACACACGCTGTCACTCTTCCAGTGATATATGGTGTTTTTACTGTTATTATGGCTACTGGGTAGAACTCTACTGTGCCGTTGAATGTTATGCATCTAATCTTTTTCCCTGTATAATCCGAGGGATCTATTAAACTTCTCCTCACTCCGATAGACGTACATCCGGAATCCCTAATTGTTAACGCTGGTCTATCATTAACAAATCCCTGATGCAGCTTCAAGACTTCCTCCTTCATGCACTGCTGATCCTGCTTTTCACTGTATGACCACATATTAGGACTGGCTGACTGTCTTTTTCAAAGAGAGGTTTGCACCCACTACAATCTTCATTGTTCAGCGTCTCAATTACTTGCGCTGCATTTGAGTGCTCTGTTTCTCTCATCCTACATTGATGGCTGATATGCCCATTCTTTCCACATTTGAAACAAGTAATCTCCCTTTTAGTGTTGTTCGTTGGTCCATCTGATGGATTGTGCATCACACTCTGCTGCCCTGTGTCTCCAGCTCCCACAATTCCAACATCCGGCATAATTTGGACGTCTCTGGAAGTTCCCTCTTCTATATGGGTACCGTCCTACTCTACCAACATTGTTTCCTCGGAAACCATTAGTCTTGAAGTTCTTGCTGCTCACCTTTCTGTGCCTGAATCCACACTTTTCGCCCTTGGTCTGAATGACTGGATTCTGGTCCTGTTTAGTGTACGCTGCACAGACTATTTCCTCACTCATTAGTTTCCCAATAGATACGTTAGGATGTGCAGTCATGTAGTTTTGCCCTAACTGAGACATTGTGTCTATGTCCTTTGGCTTCCGTTCCTCAAAGAACGCCACTAAATTAGAATTGCATGCAGATACTACCTTGTCTCTTAACATTAGATCTACTAACTTATTAAAATCTTTCCCTACTTCTGCGAGCTCCATCCATTTGTTAAATGTGTTCTTGACTGTGTTAACAAAGTCTGTGAAATCTTGATTTGTCTCTGGCACTAACTGTCTAAACTTTGTCCTATATCCATGCTCAGTGAGTTGGAACTTAGTCAGCAAACGTTGACGTAAGATAGTGTAGTTGTTCCTTTCTTCTACAGGTAAATTGAACATGGTGTCTAGTGCCTTGCCCGTAAGAAGCTCGCCTAGTCTAATAGCATACTGTTCTTCGGGGATGCCTAACACTTTCGCTGATGCCTGATATCTGTCAAGATAAGCTTCAAGGTTGTCTCGGTCCGTAAAGTATGGCAGTTTTAGTCTCTGTGACGACTGCGACGGTTTTCTACTTTCCTCACTTTGACTCTTCGAAGATAGTTCTAGTTTTCTTAACTCAATTTCAGTTTGCATCTGACACTTGATCTTCTCTTTCTCAATTTCCATTCTCATGTGTGTCTCTCTCTCTTCCTGTAGACGCTTGGCTTCCATTTCAGCTAACTTTACTTCCTGTAGGCGGTTGGCCTCGAGTTCTGCCTGTCTCTGTTCTCTTTCGGCTTGTCTCTGGTCTCTTTCAATCTGTTGTTGTTCTTTTGCTTCTGCATACTCCTGTAACTCTTTACCTTTCAGGCCTATTCTTTCACCTGCTTCAATATAATCCATTAAAGTAGGCATCTTGTACTTGTGGACACTTTGCTGTGAATCAGCCAACTATAAATGTACAGACTCTGCTGTTAGTCTTTGTGTCACTTCCCTAAGTACACCCGCACTCCCTGTGTACGTAAATCCGTAGTGCTACAATATCACTCTGTACTCACCCAGTCACTCTATAAGCACTAGGTAGTGAGGGGGGAAGTATCACCTATACTCCCTCGTATATATATCTATGACCACAAGTTCATAAAGTCCCTGGAAATATTGTTAAACATACATATAAATACATATACAAACAAATGGATGATAACACTAAGTGATGACTATCCAACGCTAGACTTCACAAGCTGAGTACACGGAGACGATGATGACACAGAAATAAACCACAGTAAAACCACAAGCTTGTGTAGGGACATCCACAGTGCGCGTAATATATAAATTTAAACTGACAAAGACCACTAGACAGCAGAAATGACGAAAGATCACAATAAAAACATATATCCGAACACAACAAATATCATATATAAATATAACGAAAAGAAAGAGAGAAAGAAAAGGAATATATACTGAAAATATACACAGATTTGACGTCAGACAACTCGGCTCTAGATATTGGTTAAGACTATTTCAATGCCCCTGCACGATACGTCAACTCATTAACGTTTTTCTTACAAAAATATCGTAAGCACCAGAAGACTAATAAATTATTGTGCTGTATCCCGACTCTCGAGAAACACCCCAACAATTCCCTACTCTTGACAAACACTGGACCACATACAAATAATTGCGTGACACCCGACAACAATAAATATGACGATGGGAGCAAAACAATAAAAAATAATAATGTGTAACTGGTTGGCCGACAAATATGGGCCTATTACTCCGTCGCCAAAAGTTCTTTTTATTCAGTCACCAAAGTTTTTGTTCGTTTTAATAGTTATTCGCAATCCGCTGGAAATGTCTACGACACTAGATTTCAAACCGACTTCTTGTTTTGTTGAGTGGTTATTGAATTCACGTGGTGATCACAAGTTCCAACTGTCGACAAAAGTTGAAGATGATAGTGATATCCAAACTGTTCTGTCTCGACACAGTCCGTAACGTTATTGTACTTTCTCTGTACGTGGTGGAATCACAGTAATAATCCAAAGTGTTCTTTCGATTTGTTGTTACTCTCGTTGCGGAGATGGCGCTTCGCTGTATCATTAATGTTATGGATTTCCGTTATCCGACAAGATTCACCAAAAAGAAAAGAAGAATGGCAGCCAATGTTCAGCGCTTTAAATTTGGATATATAGATCCTTATTGGCAAAGAAATACGACAATGGTTGCGATGACGATAAGTTAAAACTGTTTGCTCATAACAGAATAATGATGACAAAGGCTTGAACAAAGACGAAACATTAAATCTGGCTTTCATTCATAAACAAGTTGTTTATCCAGTTCTCTGGAAAATTTCAGTAACTTTCCACTGTGCCCACCCTTGACCTTGCCGGACACCTCAAGTCAGTACTCTTTGTCACAATAATACACACTGTAAACTGACCGGACACTTTTCCCGTTATACAAAAACACTTTCCACACAACTTCTCAGCCACGATCCGGCTGTGAACAAAGTAATGTCCGGAAATTTTCCGTTATCCACGACACCTGCCGTGCCCCAACCCCTGTGGAACACTACCCCTGTATGTCACCCTTCCCGGTGAACAGCAAATGTCAATTTTCTCAGTGTATTCTACACATTCATTAACTCTTCCCCGTACCTGGACGCTGGTGTCTCCACCCGACCTATTTGCTGCGTCGATCAATCTTAAATTGTCGACCTGCGAACACACAGTGCGCTTGTCTCGCACACACACACCTGTCAATATCTTTGATTTTCTTCAATCCTTGGTTCAATCCTGTCAAACACACACACTCTAGGACTGACCGCACTTGTTGCAAACACGTTTTGTCCCCGCGACATTTCCTCTGTGCTGTCCGTGACCAAACACCCCTGCTACTACACTCGACTCTCCCGGTCGATCTGTAGCGCGCTGACAGTTTTTCCTCAATGTGGCGTCTTACACACACACACGCTCGATATCCCACTCCCTTCTGGATTAATCCTGGTTTTTCATTAGCTTGAGCACTACTGTCTGGTATCAAATTTACCTGTCACCGTAATGGACTCTCCCGGTTAGTCTGTATGGCGTGTCTTTATCACCCCCTCTCGCTTCAGCGATATGGTTGGTTCCAATTCACCTGTAGTGGACTTGACGTGAACTGTCTGTAGCCAGTTACCACACGGAGAAAAACTCAGTGTTTATACGGTGGACACACTCCGCTGTCCACCCTCTCTCCGCGAAGAGCCCACAAACATCTCAGAATGACAACACTGTCTATAATGCAATGTGTTTCTCAATATATCCCCGTCGTTCTTGCCAGGACAGACCCCAGATGTTCTTGATCGGACGTAGCCTCCAGATACTCCTTACTAAGTGACGAGCGCCCAGAAATGTCACACGTCTTCTTGATGATAATATCACGAAGTTCTTACGATGATATGCTCATGATATTATTGTGTGATGGTCGTTGTCTAGGTAACGATACTCATGGTGTGTCAATGGAGATATCTGTCTTGCAATGTAACTCACCCCCGCAGTGCATATTCACCAGGCATTAAACAAGATTCCGTTGGCGCACATAATCCTTTATTACAGAAATAAGACGGACAAACGGAACATGTTTATACATCCAGAAACATAATGTAATCCATAGAATATAAATATCCTCCTCACAATTTAACCAGCACACATCAATTCCTTCTCACGGCCTGCTTTTAATCTCAATCCACAAGACAGGTAATCCAGCTACAATCCTCGGCTGGATCTCCCACAATACAACCCACACATTGGGTTGGAGCCACTGCTCAACTATAGAACCCACTCTGGGTTTTGGCCTACACTCAATACAGAACCCACTCTGGGTTCAGGCCTGTCTTCCCAACTAGAAGAACAACACAACCCGGAGCTCTCTCTTAAACGACCTGACACGCAGTCGGTCTCTTCTCTCACTGACTTTCCAGTCGCCTGACTTCACACAACACACAACTCTCCCTCGACCCATCCCCCCCCCCCCCCCCCCCTGGGGATTTCCACTCATATCCGCCCCATTATTTCTGAGGGTTGATTGTTTTCCTCGTAGCCAGGTCAGTCACTTTACTGTCTCCCACTCTCATCTCCATTCTTCCTCCTGCCCGGTCACTCAACTCAATGTCAATGACCCAGGCTTATGTCAGGGATGATTATAGGTAATAGAGATATGACACGAGAGAGAGAGGGAGAGAGAGAGAGAAATAGAGAGAGATAGAGAGAGAGAGAGAGAGAGAGAGAGAGAAGGATGGCTCATATAGACGGGATGATTATAGGTATTAGAGACATGACGAGAGAGAGAGAGAGAGAGAGAGAGAGAGAGAGAGAGAGAGAGAGAGAGAAGGATGGCTCATATAGACGGGATGATTATAGGTATTAGAGACATGACACGAGAGAGAGAGAGAAATAGAGAGAGACAGAGACAGAGAGAAAGAGAGAGTAAATGCGAGAGAAAGGGATTGATAGAAAGAGAGAGAAATAGAGAGACAAAAAGAGAGAGAAAGGGACAGACAAACAGACAGACAGACAGACAGACAGACAGACAGACAGACAGACAGACAGACAGGCAGGCAGGCAGGCAGGCAGGCAGATAGATAGATAGATAGATAGATAGATAGATAGATAGATAGATAGATAGATAGATAGATAGATAGAACAAACTTTATTTTCAAACGGTTAAGAATTGGGCACGCAGGCCCGTCTAACATTCTGCCCTTCTATCACTCTCTTTCATACATTATTTCATTCACACATCATTCAAGGCTAACAAAGAACAGCAACAATATAAAAGATATGCATTATAAAGGCATGGGCAAAAATGCGAACATCAAAACTACACGACACAGTAACATTAGATAATGGTCTGACACTTGTTATTAGCCATGTGGAATATACTGGCCTACCAAAAGGGGACTGGCTGTTATACTAGGGTTTTATTATTATTATTATTATCTCTATTATTAAGGGGGAAGATAATCCGTACTGAGATAGTGTTCGAGTAATTTGCGATTATATGAATAGGGATTGGTGATGTCTTTGATTTCTTGTGGAAGATTGTTCCACAGCTGAGCTGCAGAGTACGTTACGCTTGTTTTGTATAAGTCAATCCTAGGCTTCGGAATGTGTAATATATTTAAATGTTTACTGTGTCTAGCATTATATTTAAACAATGGCCAAAGGTAATTTGGGGCATTCCGATGCAGGATTTTGTGAATTAGTTTAGCTTTATTGAAAAGCAGGCGTTTGCGGAGTGGTAGTAACTGAAGGCGTTTATACAGGCTAGGATTGTCAGATAAATTTTTGTTATAAATTAGACTCATGGCCCGTTTCTGGAGTGAGTAAAGTCGCTTGGTGTTTGAATTAGAACAACCGTCCCAGATTGTAGAGCAGTAGTCAAAGTGTGTCTGTATATGAGAAGTATAGAATAGTTTCCTTGTGTCCTCATCAAGGAAGTTTTTAATTTTGGCGAGTTGGTAGACTTTTTTCGCTGTTTGTTTAATGAGCGCTTGAACGTGGGAATTAAAGGTTAGGTTTCTATCAATGATTATGCCTAATGTTTTGTGCTCAATTACACTTTCTACTGGCATGTTATCGATGTGAAGTTGAAGTGATGTGTGTGAGCTTAGAGTTTGAAGTCTTTGTCTGGTTGTTAATAACATTGATTTTGTTTTAGTGATGTTAATTTGCATACGGTTTGAATAGCTCCACCTAACTACATTATTTAATTCTTGTTGTAAAGACGACTCCAATAAAATACAGTTTTCAGCATTTGTGTAAACTGTACAGTCGTCTGCAAATAGATCGCAGGACAACGAAAGATGCAAAGGTAGATCGTTAATATATATGGCAAACAATAGAGGGCCAAGAATAGAGCCTTGCGGTACTCCAATATTGAAGGTAGTGGTATGAGACAGCCATTTATTATGTGATACTACTTGCTTTCTGTTTGATAGAAAAGATGATATTAGAGTGATTACATTAGGGCCAATTTTCATTGTCTCAAGTTTTTTTAGATAGATAGATAGATAGATAGATAGATAGATAGATGGATGGATGGATGGATGGATGGATGGATGGATGGATGGATGGATGGATGGATGGATGGATGGATGGATGGATGGATGGATGGATGGATGGATGGATGGATGGATGGATGGATGGATGGATGGATGGATAGATAGATAGGTAGATAGATAGATAGATAGATAGATAGATAGATAGATAGATAGATAGATAGATGCATATGATTTTAGTGTGACCCCGAGGACCATCAGTGATCCAACAGGGTATATAAATCAAAGGATAGTCTTTCCCTCACTTAGTGAGACGACGAACGCAGGCGTCGAACCCGCGCCTCCGGCGCCCATAACATTATCAACGCAGCAGCCAAATCCATATCGCACGTAATGGCTGATACTATTCGAACGTGCAATATTTGTTATCCCCATTGCAATTGCAGAGTATTAATGAACTATTTATGTCTGCAAAACCCCGGTTTCAGACACCTAATTGCTAGGGTTTCGAATTATTGAAGTAATCGTTTATTGTTGGTGGAATACATTTAAAGAAAAATTTTTGTTGCGTATCCCTTACGGGACGTTGCAGTCAACACCAGCATTTTCAGCTGCTGTTGATGTACTAGGCAAGTGTTACGTTCAGTAGTTTGCCATTGCTTTCTGAACGACCGGTCTCTATACCTTTTTCGGAAAAACCAGCACCGCCGTGTTTCGAACCCGGGTATACGGGCTCACAAACCGCGTTCGCAAGCCCTTCAGCCACAGAGACCGGCGGAATACATTTACGTCAACCAAAATAGGATTCATGTAGTCACTTCTTGTAATATGTAACTGGAGTATGCATCTGACGAGATGCCTGGAAATATGCCAGCCAATAAATTGTGGAACTTGTTGTTTCTGGATGCTGTGTTTAAATTCATTGAAATATCCCAGGGAAGGGACGACTTGAGGCCAGTGGTAGCTAAATGTCTGGTCTAGACAGAGGACAGAAGCAATGGTGTGAGATGTTACACTTTAGCACATGCTAAGTTTTGAGTTAAGGCATGGGTTGCCCAGCTTCCCTAGTCGCTGCCTTGTCTTGTCAGACAATGCCTAGAAAATGTGGTTCCTATAATATTAAATATTACAGTTAAGATGCTACGCTGCTCAACGAATACATAGACAATGAAAAACAAAAGATTGTAAAGAATGTACGGACGCAATGTCGGCGAGAAGAAGCACGATCTCACCTCTCAGATGCCACAACAACAACTAAAAGCAATCCTAGTTTGAAGTTAGCACATTTCAAGGTCTCATCCCGCACAGGTTTTTCAGTGGGTAGAGTATAAAAAAAAAGAGTTTCTTACTTAATGACACCACAAAACCAGGTCAGTGTCCGGGTAACTGCCTCAGGGAAGCGTATTGAGATGGGAGAAGCTACAGTGACGCAGGTTAATGTCACTGGGGGATGATACCGGATAACTTAATGTCTTGTATACTTCAGATGGCTGGCTGGGCAAATCTTTCTGTACAAAGCGTATTGTATACTCGGCAATAATGAGGGGATAGAAACATGCAAACAAGTCCCAATGAAAAAATATGTTGTGGGTATGTAAAATGTTAGGACCTGCATGTTTGTATAGAACTGAGTGCACGGGGGTTAAAGACGTTAGGTCGACTACATTGCACCGGGTTTTAATCCACATAGTTCGGTCTATTCCACAGGACGGTAGTAGATCCCAGCGACGACCCCCTGGAGTCTCCGAAAAAGTTGCACTCAACCGAAAGATAGAGTCAGGAATCGAACCCACAACCTTCGAAGTTCAAGGCAGGCGGCTTAGCCACTTCGCCACGGAGACACCTTAGTGCCAGAGGAATAGGTGGTCAGTCTTTTTCTGCCATCGCAAATGACAAGAACTGACGATGAACGCGCACATACCGTGGTCAACGACAAGAACTGACATTGAACGCTCTCATTCCGTGGTCAATCACAAGAACTGACATTGGATGTGCTGATGTCGTGGTCAACGACAAGAACTGACATTGAACGCGCTCATACCGTGGTCAACCACAAGAACTGACATTGAACGCGCTCATACCGTGGTCAATCACAAGAATTGACATTGAACGCGCTCATACCGTGGTCAATCACGAGAACTGAAACAGAATGAGTTCATACCTTTGTCAACATAACCTTCTCAATGTTACATACTTTTCTGGTTTAATAAGGGCAGAATGTCTCAGACGGGCCTGCGTGCTCGATTCATAAGCAGTTGGAAATAAAGTGTGTTTGTTTGTTGTTTGCTTAATATACAATTCTGAGTCTATGGTGCTATCTCAATGATCAGATACGAATTATGTCCATATTCCATAGTTGTGGGTTCATGTGGATGATAGACCTGGCTAATGAAGACACCTATTTTTGAGTGTCTAGTTGGTCATGCGTCGAAGTACACTTATTCCTGCCGCGAGACGCTGTCGTCATTTGGAGGTGCCAGGTTCGAATCCCATTCTGCAACTATAGTTTTCAATTTTTATGTTCTCTAGTGCGTCCTCTGCCGGTCTCTCTGGTCTAGAGGTTACACGACTTTCTCCGTAATCTCGTATACTCTCCTAAGTAATGCAACGTGCAAGAATTGGTAGCGGTTCTCTCCGCGTCGGTAACTTAGGGGTATGTGAGCCGGCTGCTCAGAAAGCAATGGCAAACTACTGAGCGTAATCTTGCCATGCAATCAACAGTCAGCTGAAAGATGCTGATGTTGACAGCGATGCCCTGTAAAGGATATGCGAACAAAAGTGCGTCCTCTAGTTTATACGTCTATGAGCGCCAAACAACAAATGCGTGTTTATTTATGAGCTGTCTCAGTGGCCTCAAAGTGTTCCCCAAGTTATATTTATATGTAAAACGAGTACAGCAGCGGGGCCGACCAATTCCAATTCCAGTTCCAATTTCTGGTACGAGTACCCCCTTTCAGCCTTCGAATTTTCGACTTGGCTATGTAAGGGTGTTTATGGTGTAGCTTGAAGTTTGTCTTTCGTACTTTGGGCTGCTTGTTGTCAACTTCCCGGCTTCTGATGGGTTAATTGCGTTCGTTACTTTCTTGATGAGGTTTTTCATGTCTGGACAGAGTCGCGCACTTGTTGAGGCCCGGCGTAATTATGGTACCACCCCATCTTATGGTGCTGTTTCCTTCAGGGAGCTTTACCAGTTGTCGTCTCTCTTGGTGTTCCTCCTATTTCCCCGTTGTGGGTTGCCTTCGAATCTTCTCGGTGTTCGCCAGTCGGATCTTGGTGGTGAGTGGTAACGTTCTTCCTCTGTTGCTTCTTCGACCGACCAATCATTTCTCTTCTTTAAATAGGGTTCCCCAATTTATATCAACCGGCTCTGTGGCTAAGGGCTTGCGAACGCGTTTTGTGAGCCCGTATACCCGGGTTCGAAACACGGCGGTGCTGGTTTTTTCGAAAAAGGTATAGGGGCCGGTCGTTCAGAAAGCAATGGCAAACTACTGAACGTAACACTTGCCTTGTACATCAACAACAGCTGAAAATGCTGGTGTTGACTGCAACATCCCGTAAGGGATAAGCAACAAAAAAAAATTTATATCACCGTTACATCAAAGACTGGCTACAAAAAAGAATTCGTAGCAGGAAACTACTGTTGGTGTTTGAAGTGGTAAGACCATCACATTTTGTAGGTCTGAGCGCAGAGGGCATGGAGGGATCGGTGATCAGTCTTCCCCTCCCAAACCGAAGGACGAGAGCTGACATTGAGCCGTCGCCGGACCGCGCACATAAATATGAGAAGTTAATCTAAGAGTTCCGACAGAAGCTTCCCATGTTGATTCTCTACCCAGGAACGCTTGATACATTTGATAATTCCTTCTTTCACTATCAAACTTTCATGTCCTAACCCCCCCCCCCCCCCCCCCCAACCCCGCTCAATTCATTCTATACTCAGCATCGCGTCATGCGTTGATTAACTACTGCCTACATAAGTAAACCCGTGTCCGCTCATCGGGTGGTCACCGATTCGAATTCGCATGAAAGCGAATGTTTACATTTGACCTGGACTCTGAGGAAGACCCCGTTTATGGTTCTGTACTTCTCGCCCTAATGAAGTTCGTTTTATAACGTAAGTAGACCCGCAAATCACGTTTTATGTAGATGTCTAGACTTGTTCTAGTATGTGTTATTAAATTTAGCTTCCATTTTTATGTATACTGTATAAGGGTGGGGGATTTATAGGGAGGAAATTCGAAAAGGAGGGGGGGGGGATGACGTTCTGAATATATGATAAAAGGGGGGGGGGGCATTGGGCCAAAAAAGTTTGAGAACCACTGCTTTACAGGATGTTGCAGGCAACCCCAGAATTTTTTAGCTGTTTGTGATTTCTTGGCAAGTGTACGTCCAGTAGTTTGCCTGTGCTTTCTGAATGACTGGCACTCATACTATTGTATGAAAACCAACGCAAGGCGGTCTGATTGCAAATCATACTGGCATACAATAAGTAAATCAGGACACCCCTAGATGTACACCAGCGATGATTGGTTTCACCCGTGTGTGACCAGGTCCCGTTAGGGAAGAGAAGAAGACTGTAACCTACCATACATGACGTAAGAAGCGACATAGTGGCGTTGGCGCGAGACAACCGGTCGCATCCCGTTAAATTATATGTGTGTCCTTTATCTGACTCTGTAATCATTCCCAGCATTTATTGAGAGAGAGAGAGAGAGAGAGAGAGAGAGAGAGAGAGAGAGAGAGAGAGAGAAAGAGAGAGACAGAGAGAAAGAGAGAGAGAGAAAGAGAGAGAGAGAGAAAGAGAAAGAGAGAGACAGAGAGAAAGAAAGAGAGAGAGAGAGAGAGAGAGAGAGAGAGAGAGAGAGAGAGAGAGAGAGAGAGAGAGAGAGAGCCAATAAGGGACATACAATTATAGATGTGTGTTTCTTCATTCTACAAGATATGTCTATGTTTTACCCAACATCTCAGTGTTCTCTCCCAGGAATTATATGTCTCATGTTACCTGTCTGTTTTCCACCTGACAATCTGACGGTCTATACTTCACTTCATCTTCTTGTGCTGTACCCGATCTGCCTCTGTTTATTCTGTCCTGCACGTGAGACACCTGATATTTATGTGTTACGTCTCATATTCCTGTCTGTGTTACTTCTAATATTCCTGTTTGTGTTACATCTAATATTATTGTCTGCTTTACATCTAATGTTTCTTTGTTACACCTCAGATTTCTGTGTTACATATGATCTTTGTGTGTTATACCTGATCTTTGTGTTACATCCAATCTTTCTTTGTTACGTCTATTATTCTTTTCTGTATTAAATCTAAAATCCCTGTGTGTATTACATCTAATATTCTTTTCTGCGTTACATCTAAGTTTCTTGTCTGTGTTACATCTAGTATTCACTAGTTACACCAAATATTGCTGTCTGTGTTACACCTAGTATTCACTAGTTACACATAATATTGCTGTCTGTGTTACATCTAATATTCATTACTTACACATAATATTGCTGTCTGTGTTACATCTAATATTCATTACTTACACATAATATTGCTGTCTGTGTTACATCTAATATTCATTACTTACACATAATATTGCTGTCTATGTTACATCTAATATTCATTACTTACACATACTATTGCTGTCTGTGTTACATGTAATATTCATTACTTACACATAATATTGCTGTCTGTGTTACATCTAATATTCATTACTTACACATACTATTGCTGTCTGTGTTACATCTAATATTCATTACTTACACATAATATTGCTGTCTGTGTTACATCTAATATTCATTACTTACACATAATATTGCTGTCTGTGTTACATCTAATATTCATTACTTACACATACTATTGCTGTCTATGTTACATCTAATATTCATTACTTACACATAATATTGCTGTCTGTGTTACATCTAATATTCATTACTTACACATAATATTGCTGTCTATGTTACATCTAATATTCATTACTTACACATACTATTGCTGTCTGTGTTACATCTAATATTCATTACTTACACATACTATTGCTGTCTGTGTTACATCTAATATTCATTACTTACACATACTATTGCTGTCTGTGTTACATCTAATATTCATTACTTACACATACTATTGCTGTCTGTGTTACATCTAATATTCATTACTTACACATAATATTGCTGTCTATGTTACATCTAATATTCATTACTTACACATAACATTGCTGTCTATGTTACATCTAATATTCATTACTTACACATACTATTGCTGTCTGTGTTACATCTAATATTCATTACTTACACATAATATTGCTGTCTATGTTACATCTAATATTCATTACTTACACATAATATTGCTGTCTGTGTTACATCTAATATTCATTACTTACACATACTATTGCTGTCTGTGTTACATCTAATGTTTCTTTGTTACATCTATTATTCCAGTCTGTGTTACATCTAATGTTTCTTTGTTACATCTATTATTCCAGTCTGTGTTACATCTAATAATGTTATCTGTGTTACATCTAATATTCATGGCTGTATTACATCTAATATTCATTAGTTACACATACTATTGCTGTCTGTGTTACATCTAATATTAATTAATTACACCTACTATTGCTGTCCGTATTACATCTACTCTTTCTTCGTTACATCTAATATTCTTGTTTGTGTTACATCTAATTTTTCTGTGTTACATCTAATATTCCTGTCTGTGTTACATATAATCTTTCCGTGTCACACCTAATCTCTGTGCTACACCTAATCTGTCTGTGTAAAACCAAATCACGAACTCTTTCTGTGTTAAACAACATCTTTCTATGTTACACAAACTCGTTCTGTGTTGTACGGAATCTTGCTGTGCTATACAAAATCTTTCTGTGTGACACTTAATCCGTATATTATTGTTGTTTGCATATCCTTTACAGGACATTGCTGTCAACATCATTATCTTTCAGCTGATTGTTGATTTCTTGGCAAGATTACGCTCAGTAGTTTGCCATTGCTTTCTGAGTGGCCGGCTCACATACCCCGTAAGTTACCGACGCAATTCGAACCACTGCTGATTTTCACCGTCGTCACGTTACTTACGAGAGTATACGAGATTCCTGAGAGAAGTCGCAAACCTCTAGGCCAGGAAGCCTGCTAATCCTTATATATTACACCACATCTTCCTATGTTACACCAAAACTGTTTGTGTTACATCAAATCTGTCTGTGCTTCACCTAATCTTCCTATATTCTACTATATCTTTCTGTACTTATTCTAACCTTCCTGTATTTCTTCAAATCCTTCGCATTTCTGTTAAATCTACGAGGACAATATGAAGCAACGACAGTATACAACAGAAAGAGCCACACACAAAAAAATCACTCAACTTTTACTCACGTGAATTAGTGCTTATAATCTCTACTAGAACTCTCCAAACGACTCTTTGTTTCCGTTCCCGAACATACCATCAGCAGTACGAAACAATCACCACATCACAACATGCCAGAACACAGAAGCAATTGGAAAACCACAACGACGACAACAACAACAACAACACACAATCACGAAGAAGAGCTCTAACGAAAATTTGCCAGCGAAGCCTTCAATGTCACTGCAACATACAACTGTGTATGACTTGCTGCGCGAGAAAGTCGTCTCTGGGAAGGTGAGCCAGGCAGAGCAGTGAGGTGCTCACCAGAGCATTCTAGCGCATGCTCAGTGACACGGCACGAGTGTATATAGCGGCTACAGGTGTGAAATCAAAGACGTGAAAGTAGATGTAGGAGAAAGGAAAGAAAAAAAAAGAGCGTCCAGGTGTGATTTTGGTGGTAGTTGTAGGTGCGAATGTTGATGCACTGTGGTTGAGGAGAGGTGTTGGAAAGTACGAGTTATCGTTAATCCACACGCGCACAAATGCACACGCACACGCACACGCGCGCACACACACACACACACACACACACCACACACATCATATTCATATATATTCACGAATTTCATGGACTGCCAGAGTAACTAACGACGATTGCCTGAAAGAGGCTAATGAAACTAGAACATTATCTACAACGACAAGAAAGCGACAAAACGTTTTCTTTGGTCAAGTGACGTGAAGAGAGACGTTAGAGAGCATCGTCACAACTGTACAGATCAAGGTTAAGAGAGACACAGGTAGACCAAAATAATGATAATGGATAGACAGACGGTAACATGGAGGAATATCATGAACAGAGTTTATCCAGAACACCAAAGACAAAGATCTGATGAGACTCTGACGTCTACCCATTTGACGAAGATGATGATGATGATGATGATGATGGATGTCTTGAAAACTGACTTCGTTCTTTAAAACAAAACAAAAAAGTAAGTACACCGCTGCCCATGACCTCCCCAAATTATTTATTTCTACGTCTCTTCTAAATATGTTTTTAAGTCTTCCTCTATTTTCATTCCTCTGTGGGTTCCAGACTAAACCCTTGATAGTTACACTATTCTCAGGTATACTCAACGTGTAACCTATCTAACGCCAGCGCCGTTTCCTTACCTCTTGGTTAACTGGTACTTACCTAATTCTCTCCAGAAGCTCCAACAACTGTGATTCTGTCATACCATTTAATTCCTTTTGTTTTGCCGAGATAAGCTACATTAGTACAGGCAGAATCTCTGACACAGAAAACCGCGCGGACTCGTCATCCCCACATCTTAACTGATTCGGTGTCGAAGAATAATATATCGCCAAATGTAACCCCCATCCCCATTTGAACAGAAGGACGATATGTCGGCATTGTAGCGAAACGCCAGTGGCCCATGTCCTTATGCATTCTTTTATTTTTGGTAAACAGGGGGAAACGGCTTTCGGAAACTCTCAGTTCTCTTGTTTGCTCAAATCTCCATGAAAGATGGTTCTTTGGGTTATCTTCATACCACAATCTTTACATGGAGCGAGTATATATTTGTCTTTCCTTTCGGGTAGACCCGATGGAGCGCCTTGCGTCAAATGTGCACTGGTGCAGCTGCTGGTCAATTGATGGCCGTGCCAACACATACCGTTTGATAGTTGCAGCATGTCAAGTGATTTAAAGATTACGACAGAGATGCAACATACTACTGAAGTAGTGGAAAGGTAAACTTGGGTTTTCGTTGGTCCAGGCAAAGCTTGGCCTATAAATATCTATTGTCTTAACGACTGAGAGGATATGGCAAAACAGCAGTCTTGCCATGTTGGGAGGGGGTGACCGTTAGCCGATCTGGCTACGCGTCTTGATCTTGGCATGGCAAGGGAACACAAAAAAAACCTGAAGGGGGGGAAAAAAGGTTTTTTTTACCAAAT